>CM026566.1:4191925-4548629 GCA_015143295.1 Tetracentron sinense | reverse complement strand
TTTTTTCTATGTGGCTTTTAGTTTGAATAAGCAAGATTTTTTAAAAAAAATTTTGAAACGGTTAGATGGGGGTTTGGATTGATTAAAATAAGAGTATGATAGGTGTTAAAATCAGTTTCGAAATTCCATATTAGATTTAGTTAAATAAGCAAAAGATGTACAAAAAAAAAATAATTAATCTGAAAACAGTAGTTGTGACGTCTGTCGTGAGGAAGAAGACCGGGACACAACCGGTTAGTTTTATTTGTTTAGATTTTTTTGAAAAAAAGGTTTAAAAATGTTTTTGAAAAATGTAAAAAAAATATATTCAAAAGTGTAAAAAAAAAAAACTGAGTAAAATTTAAATTTTTGAAGTTATTTTAAAGGATTAGAGGTATTTTGATAATTTAAAAAGTAGTGACATTGTATTTTTTTAAAACGAGTAAATTTCTCTCTAATTTTTAGACAACCAAACGATGGAAATTTATGATTTTTTGTTTCTTTGCCTATTTTCTCAGACAACCAAACACAACACAAAGGAAAATCTCGTCATTCCCCAAAGGACGTGTCAGAATGTCGCGAACCCAAAACCACCTCCACTCATGAGCTGGGAGGGGCAACAGGTTTACTCGGGTGCATTCACAGAGTATGCCGCTGGTGGAGAAGCAACAAATCAATGGACGAAAAAAAACGCCAACTCACCATAAATGGCATTTTCTTTTCCCGCCCATTTTGCTCTTTGTATTTAATTTTTTTCCCCCTTTTTTCACGATTGTTGCTCACCAGAGTGTCGTGGCACCAGAGTAAACTTTTGCCTAGTGGAGGTGGGGGGTTTGTTTGGGGTTCGCGCGGAGCTACAGCAACAGAAAGTAACTAAGGCATTGTAGGGTCAAATCTTGGCTGATGAAGATTTGTACCTTCTTTAGTTGTGGATGTACGGTGTTCCTGGAGAGCCAAGCCACGGGTGTCAAGTAGGCCTTGTTCATGGCACAAGGTCCAGTCGCCCCTTTATTCTTAACAGAGATCTCACAGCACAGGAGAGCCACGATTTACTGGCCAAATGCCAAGGAGTGTTTCCAGCGTTGTTCGGCTGGTGTATGAGAGAGTTAATGATAGGGAGTTATCAGTAGTAGTATAGATGATTATATATAGTATAGTAATTAATTAATACAATATTTAAGTAGTGGGAGATACTTAAGAGTCAGTGAGAGTGAATGTGAGTATTTAACCTATCATTTAATTAAAAATGTTAAAGAATAATAATTAAAGGTAACATGTAATCGTTTATTAGATTAATGGTGGCGTTTGGTAACTCTAAAAATAAGAGCTTATTTGGCGTTTTAGAGCTATTTTGGGATTAGAATTGTGAATCAGGCTTATTAGACATCTAGAAACTTTTAAAGTAGAGGAAAAAACCTCTAACAATAAGTAGCACGCGATAACTATTTTTGGCGTGTAACAACATTTAGAGATTATTCTTTAGAGTTTATTTTTAAGAGCTAATAATAGGAAGTGGTTTCCAAACACACCTTAATGGAATAGGAGAGCAACATCAAGACACATGAACATCACTAAGAATTGAGAATGAAGGTCATTGAGATATGCCCGTGGCACTAACCGGCATATAGATAGATAGATAGATACACATATGTACAGTCCAAGACTCCAGTCTTAACCAAAGACACCTTTAGAAATCGCCAAGGACTTTCCATATATTGCCTGGGGGATCTGCCAGGACTACATAAGCGCCTTGAGAATACTACCAATTTTCCATACATGAATTGAGAATACGTCATGACTCACATTCGCACATTGGGGATGCTGCCAATGACATTTATACATGACTGTAGAATTACAGACTTACATTAGCGCCTTAGGGATACAACCAAGGACTTTTCATATATTGCCTCTGGATATGTCAGGACTTACATACGCGCATTGGGTATGTATACTGACACGGATACTTACCATATATTGTCTGAGATTTATCAGGGCTTACATGAGCACCCTTGGGGATATTACGTACTATCAAAGTCTTTTCCATTTTATCACTTGAGGATCTGCTAGGACTTACCCATAAAATTAAATGCCTTGTTAAGACTCCAAATGACTTAATATCTATTGCCTGAGAATCTGCGAAGACCTTTTCATAAAATTCCTTAGAATATATTCAAGGTTTAATATAAATATATGTATATAAATGAGTTAGCCATAAACAGCTAGTAACCCTGGGTAACGAACCTGCATAACATGGATGAATAATATAGTAATACATAGCTACATCATTTATGTATCAACAGATTTATTACTAATCTACCTGCTCAATTTCTTAATCTTATTTCCAATATGAGTAGAGGAGAAACAAATTTATTTACTAATCTACTCTTTCAGTTTCTTAATCTTATTTCCAAGAAATTAACTTTTGAAAGATTTATTACTAATCTACCCTTTCAATAAGAGTTCCGACATGAGTAGAGAAGAAAAAATTTAATTATTTACCAATTGGAGCCAAATCATCTATGGTATCACCGGATTTGGCAAATCCGGTTATCACCCCTATAGGTCGCCACGTGGTCTCCTTTGACACCCCCTTAACCGTGGGTAAGGTTCACCCTCCCATCCTTGGTTTTTTTTAAAAAAATATTATTTCTTTTTTTAAAATAAAAAACTGTTTTTAGAGTTTTTTTTAATATTAAAAACAGTTTTTTAATTTTTTAAAATAATTAATAATTTTTTTAAAAATACCAAGGATAGGTGGGTGAACCCTAGGGGTGGGTGAACCTTACCCATGGTTCAGAGGTGTCAAAGGAGAATGCGGTGACCTCTATGGGTGATAACTGGATTTGGGTAAGGTTCACCCAGCCCTAGGTTCACCCACTATTTTTAGTTTTTTTTTTTTTTAAATTAATTCATTTTTTTTTAAATTAAAAAACTGTTTTTAATATTTAAAAAACTCTAAAAACAGTTTTTAATTTTTTAAAATTAAATTAAAAAAAAAAACCAAAATGAGTGGGTGAATCCTAAGGTGGGTGAATCTTACCCACGGTTAAAGGGTGTCAAAGGAGACATGTGGCAACCTCTAGGGGTGATAACCAGATTTGCCCATATAGGATTTGACTCTTTTTTCAAGGGCTTGGGATTATCTCTGCCGACTCGGACATCCACACATCATCCGACATGTGGCGATGAAAAAGGAGAAAAGTCGTTTATTTTTCCCCATGATTTTGACTCCTCTCCACTTGATATCTTTCTTTTTACCACCACATGACCAATGATGTGTTGGACGAGCGCCCTCTTCGTCCGCCAGATAATCTAAAGCCTTATTCAAATTCTGATGGTGGACCCAACAAAGCCAGAGACTCTGGTTTTGGATGAATTAGTCTAGGGATACCCAAAAGTGTACTCCCATGTATACTCCCAAATCCTAACCGTTTATCTCAATTATTAAACGGTTAGGATTCCTGGTGATGTGGCAATAGAAAAAACAAAATAAGGCAACTGAAATCCTGACCCTTAGTGGTTGGTTATAAACGGTTAAGATTAGGGAGTATATTTGGGAGTATAAATGGGAGTACCCATAGACCGACTCGTTTTGGATTCCTCAATTATGGAGCCAAATCATCTCCGGTGATAACCAGATATGCCTTGTTTGGACTCCTCAATTATGGAGCCAAATCATCTCCGGTGATAACCGGATTTGGCAAATCCGGTTATCACCCCTAGAGGTTACCACGTGTCTCCTTTGACACCCCTTAACTGTGGGTAAGGTTCACCCACCCATTTTTGGTTTTTTTTTTTAAATATTAATTTTTTAAAAAAAATTAAAAAACTGTTTTTAATATTAAAAAAAACTCTAAAAACAGTTTTTAAATTTTTAAAAAAGAATTATTATTTGAAAAAAAAAAACCAAAAATAGGTGGGTGAACCTTACCCATGGTTAAGGGGTGTCAAAGGAGACACGTGGTGACCTCTAGGGGTGATAACCGGATTTGCCAAATCCGGTTATCACCGCAGAGGATTTGATTCCCTCAATTATTGAATACGTGTAGTCATTTTTTCAGGTTGTGATAGTGGACCCCGCACCATCTCGTGTTATTAATGCTCCTCTCGTACACCACTCATTGTAATGAAAATGCTAGTGACACGGAAAAGGCCGAGACCACACCGAGATTGAGATTGTGCATGTGATACATGTATTTCAAAATTTTCAAAAATAGATTTAATCAAATTTTGAGATCAGTCCATTACAAGCTCAGTCTAGGTGAGGTCTCAGTCCTTTGCGGTCTGAACAGCAAAGTTGCATTCTTATATAAGCGACCAAACGTCCAACTTCCACCACAGAATCATTAGGGGTGACGTTGGCAATTTTTTCTTTTCTTTTGAGCTTCAGATATGATTTAAATATGATTTAACTACTGTCGTATCTAGAAGAAGAAGAAGTTGGAAGAGTAGCTAAGCTAGTCATATCGCATTTTTTTTAAGTGGAATTGGTATCATATAACTAACACACACTAAACTCACACAGCCAGACCTAAGGTAGCCGCTAAGGCCTTAAGGGTAAGTCTAAGCTTTGAAACGCTCTTTGAATATGAATTTTTTTTTAATAAACGTGGGTGTGTGGGCCAGACTCAGACTAATCCTACTTGATGTATAAGGAAACCCCCACTCCATACATCCAATATTGAGGGAGCTGAGTATCAACTTCGAGACCTCCAGGTTTATGGTTCGTCGTTCGGCCACTGGTCTACACCCCAGGGTTTCTTCCAATATGATTTCAGAAACTGCAAAATGGATTAAAAAGAAAAATTGGAGAGTTAGAAATAGTAGAAGAAGCTTTAAAGGTAGGGAAAGCTCCCCCATTTCCGGCAAGCCGATAAAAATCGCAGTCTGAGAGATTGTAATATTTATAGGAAATAGACTATGGAAATACTCAGAGACTTTCATTAAATGATGGTAATGTCACTTTGGTTAATTGCAACTTGCGAGTTGCCCCTGGTTTTTTCTTTTGATGGAAAGATGAGAATTGAAATTAAAGACGAGATGATACATCTTGGAGAAGAACATTAGTCAGAAAAGGAGGAGCATCCTCCATCCAAACTATATGATCGACAATGGAGAGAGCTTTTCTTACTAGGCAATGGGCCACTGAATTCCCTTCTCGACGAACATGAGAAAAACTGCAGTGATGGAAAGACAACCTCAAAGTTTTCACATCATCTAGGACCAAGCTTTCGAAAGAAGAATTCTCCTACTGAGAAGTAAGAGCACGGATGGTATTAACGGAGTCACTCTCCAAAATAACCTCCTGGATGCCCAACTCAAGAGCAAACTTCAGACCTTCTCTTGCAGCTTACGGCCGCTGATTGAGTATTTGAAATTCTTTTAGACATAGCTGCAATGAGATCCCCATTGTGATCTCGAACAACTACTCCAACTCTTGCAGATCCGTCTTCCAAATGAAGAGCACCATCTATATTCACTTTAAAACAGTCAGCAGGAGGAGCTAACCAGGATCTCGCCGCTGAGATAGATTCCGGGGCAGCCTTGTCGTTAGCCTTGTGAAAGTCGGCAAGTAACTTGTTAGCCTTTTGAACACAGTTAAATGGAGTCATCTTCACTCCCGAGAAAATATATTCATTTCTGTGCTTCCAAATCGACCAAGCTATCATGAAGAAAGCAGAAAGTCCCTCTTCGTCATGAGGCTTCATGATTTCCTCGACCCAACTGGACAAAGAATCCGCACTTGTGGCATCTGATCGTAGGCCCAACTATGAGAGTAACCAAACTTGTCTCGCATAATGGCAGTTCTTAAGAACATGCAATATTGTTTCCCCTTCCTCACCACAAACCCCACAAACATTTTCTACTAGTATTTTCCGCTTGCACAAATTAGCTCGAACAGGTAATATATTGAGGGCTACTTTCCAAATGAAAATCTTAACTTTTGGGGGAATAGCTAGCTGCTAGACTTGAGACCACTTAATTCCCGACAGACTACCATTCCAAGAAAGAGAGGACGTGGAAGAAGAAGTAGCAGATTCTCTATCTCGCAACATACTTGTAAGATGATAGGCACTCCGGGCTGAGAACAAGCCTTTTGAAGTAAAATGCCAAACTCTTTTATCGGGGGGCAATCTCTCGCTTAAGGGAATGCTACTAATCAATTCAGCTTCATGTGGCATAAAAACTGTCGTAAGGAGAGTGTGGTTCCAAGTCTTTTGGTCTCTGTCAATAAGCAAACTGACCTTTGCATCCCGGGGCAGGACTTGAGCTGGAGACATCACTCGGAAAGAAGAGAGGGTTGGTAGCCAGCGATCCTCCCAAATCTGCACATTCTCTCCATTTCCTATTTGCCACCTCATTCCCACATCCAAAGTACCTCTAGCTTCATAGATACTGCGCCAAGCATGAGAAGGATTGTGTCCGAGTTTGGCCTCCATAAATGTACAATTTTGAAGTATTTGGCTTTGTAGACTTTGTGAAACAACGACTTTTCATTCATTATCAATCTCCATCCTTGTTTGGCTAGAAGGGCTTTGTTAAAATCATGAAGATCTTGGAAACCCATACCCCCTTCTCTCTTAGATTTGCAGAGTTTCCTCCAACTTGCCCAATGAATTTTTTGCTCAAAAGCTTTTTGACCCCACCAAAATTTCCTCATCAAAGAGTTAAGCTCTTCGCATAACCGGATTAGAAGAAGAAAGCAACTCATTGTGTAGGTGGGTATAGCTTGAGCGACGGCTTTTATCAAAATTTCTCTTCCCGCATTTGAGAGCAGTTTTTCCTTCCATCCTTGAAGCTTTTTCCACACTCTCTCCTTTATCGCATTAAAAATAGAGCTCTTCGATTTACCAATCACCGTAGGCAAGCCTAAGTACCTCTCGTGTTTGTCAACTCCTAGGACTTGTAATGTTCTCATTATTTCCTCTCTTTTGTTTCTTGGCGTGTTCTTGCTAAAAGAGATAGCTGACTTCTCTAAGTTAACCAGTTGACTGGAGGCCTCCTCATATATCTTCAGAAGCTCTGAAATTGTTCTACTCTCCTCTACAGTAGCGCTTGCAAAGAGGAGACTATCCTCGGCAAAGAAAAGATGGGTAACTTTTGGGCCGTCTCGACTTGCAGCAACTCCGTGAATCTCCTTTTGACTCTCTGCTCTCTTAATTAAGGAAGATAAACCTTCTGTACAAAATAGGAAAGGATAAGGAGAGAGAGGATCTCCTTGACGGAGACCTCTTGAAGGAGAGAAAAAACCTATTTGTTCTCCATTAAGAAGAATTGAGTAAGAGACCGTAGAGACACAAGTCATAATTAAAGCAACCCATTTAGCATCAAAACCCAATCTGAGCATCATTTGTTCAAGAAAACTCCATTCAACCCTATCGTATGCTTTACTCATATATAATTTATGGGTCAAGTGGCCACTCTTTCCTTTTCGCTTGTTCTTAAGAAAATGAATAGTCTCAAAAGCCACTAAGATATTGTCGGTAATTAACCGGCCGGGAACAAAAGCACTTTGAGTGTCGGAAATAATAAAAGGTAAAACCCTTTTATGTCTATTAGCAAGTGTTTTGGCGATTATTTTATAAATGACATTACACAAGCTAATTGGCCTAAAATGGGTCATGCTCTCTGGGTGTTTGATTTTTGGAATCAACACTAGCTGAGTGAAATTGATCTTCCTAAGAAAATGACCATGATGTAGGAAGGCGAGGACAGCATGAGTAATATCGGGGCCAACAATATGCCAATATTTTTGATAAAAGATAGCAGACGTACCATTGGGTCTGGGAGATTTGAGGGGGTGGATTTGAAAGGCTGCTTGCTTGATCTCCTCAGGTGTAAAATGCTGGAGAAGAGTTCCATTCATCTCATCTGTAACCCTCTTTTCAGTTAGCTCAAGAACATGCGCGAGATTAAGACTCGTGGGCTTAGACGACGTGAAGAGCTTTTTGAAATAATCAACCGCGATTTCCTCCATTTTAGCTTCTTCAGTAAACCATCTACCCTCGCCATCTTTGAGACCTTTTAACCTATTTCTGCGATCACGATGCGAAGCTTTTGTGTGAAAAAAAGTTGTATTTCTATCCCCTTCTTTGAGCCATAAAGCACAGGATCTTTGTTTCCAAAGGGTTTCCTCACGGTCCAGAAACTCATCTATCTGTACTGCCAATCGTCTTTCCTCTACCAGATTTTGTTCGGTTGCTGGTGAAGCTTGCAATCTTGAAAGTTTTTCCTGAAGATCCCTTAACAGTTTGGTAACATTCCCAAAACTCCTTTTGTTCCATATACACAATTTTGCCCTAGTAAGTTTTATCTTCTCCCAAACCGCATGCATACCTGAAACTTGATGACACCCAGTCCAGGCAGAATCAATGATTTCCGCACATTCGGGCGAGCGAATCCACATAGCCTCAAATCGGAAGCTTCTCTTCTTTCGAGCAATTTTTGGAGCCTCCTTATCAAACGCAAGAAGTAACGGACTGTGATCTGAGGTATGACATGATAAGTGCTTAACTGTTGTAAAAGGGAAAAGGAAACACCAGTCGGAGGTAGCCATTGCTTTGTCCAGCCTTTCTCGAACATTTCCCTCCCTCGATCTCTTTTTACACCAAGTGAAAGTATTTCCTTCAAAACCCAAGTCTATAAGATGACAATCCAAAATAGCTTCCTTGAACTTTCGCATTTTCCATGCCGCCTTTTCTACTCGACCCGACTTTTTCTCAGCACATGTAATCTCGTTGAAATCACCAAAACAAACCCATGGCATAGAGTAACTTCTTGATAGGTACCGCATCAGTTCCCATGTTTCCCATTTTTTGGCTGCTTTGGGGTGCCCGTACATGCCAGTCAATCGCCAAACCTCCCTCTCACCCACAGTCCCAAGCACCACGTCGATATGATTTTTTGAGTAACTTTGAAGGGAGATGTCTAAATCCTGTCTCCACAGAAGACAAAGTCCTCCAGATCGACCTAAACTCTCCACAACAATTGCATTTGAAAACCCTCGGCTGACCTTAATTTTTTCCATATCCTGTTTCTTTAACCTGGTTTCCATTAAAAAAACAAATTAGGGATCTTCCCTCTTCACGATATTGTGGAGATTTCGAATTGTCCAAGGGTTCCCAAGCCCTTGGCAGTTCCAACTAAGACACTTCATGGCGGGCAATGGGGCTGGATCTCTCCAGTCCCCGCCATTTTGGAAGGAATAGGGCGATGTATCTTGTGTAACAGCAATCCAGCCGGAATGGTTCATTTTTCCCTCGCCTAGTACCGTCAACTAAGTTGAGAAAGGATGCAAAGTTTCCTCTTCGAGCCCCCGGTGGCCTGGGCGTCAACCATCAGAGCTTAGGTACAGTGGTAGGGAAGAAGATGGTCCTTAGCGCGGCGCTAGGGAAGAACAAAAGCCTTACTGAGAAAGGGGAGAGCACAGTCCCTCACAGATGCCCAAATCCCGAGCACGGCAACAGGTGAAAACAAAACCCTAGCACAAAGGTTTGTAAAATTCCTCAAAATAGGGGAGAAGAGAAGCCCCAAATAGGCGGCAGGAAAAACCCGAACTCGCACTAAGGCAGGAGAGGAAAAAGCCCTAGCTCAGCGGCAGGGCGTGAAGAAGCCTTAGCACAACGGCAAGGCGGGAAGAAGCCTTAGCACAACGGCAAGCCCTAACTTGCCCCTGGTTTGAATTCCACAAAAATGACATAAAGACAAAATCCTGTAGCCAGTTATAGGCAAGGTTTGAAATCGCGTTATTATCAGCCATTTTGGTCTTTCAACCCCAATAGAAATTTTAAAAATTTTGGTTATTCCAACAGGATTTTGGAATTCCGATGTATTAATATTTTATTATATATATATATATATATATAATTAAATATATGTGTTACAAAATAATATTTTATTAAAATTTAATATATTTATATAAATATTATTACTTTATTTTAAAAATAAAATATAAATTTCATGAAATTTCGTTAAAAATATCGAAATATTTTGAAATATTTCAAAATTTTAATTTAAAAAAAAACTATTTAAAGTCAAGTTTCGAAATTCCAAAATTTCAAAATTCTGAAATTTGACCTGAAATTTTCGAAATCTTGGCCGAAACACACACATAAACAAGTCTAAAAGACTAGAATACCCTGAAGAGCAGGGTAATTACACGGAAAGAAATCCGGGTTTCTACAAAATATGTTGATTTTTCTCAAGGAAAATACCAGGGATATATGGGTATCCACTGTCTTGTTGAATCGTAGGACTACCAAGAACAATAGGGAAAAGAGAAAACTCTCTGCAATTTTATTCAAAAACAAATTGTCTTTATCCAGTGACTTACAACTCTGTACATACGATGCTAAATTAAGCAAAATACGGAAATTACTAAAAATAACAAAAAAGTGAACTTATCACGGAATCTACTAATACTTAATACTAAATACTAGAAGCATGCCAGAATCGACGGTGTGCGATTCTGACTTCTAAAACAAAAGTTATTACTTAAACAAATATTTCCTAAAATAGCACAATTGTTGTTTCCAAGGCCTAAATAAGTAAATTTGGCCAAAATGTGAAATATCCATGGCCAAGTTATGGGTATCGAAGATGTCGACGTTTCTAATCAACCGTATAAATTTCACACAATTCCGACTCCGGGGCTCATGATTTCTACTAAAACTTTTTGCCTTTCATTCCATGATTTCTACTTAGAACCTTTATGCCTTTTGTTTTGATTGTTGACTATCTAACAATTCTATGAAATTATCTAAGACTTGCTCTGCATTCGTACACCTAGATAGCTGTACTTATTATGTACTTAATAGGGCGTAATCACCATTTTTCTGGTTTGGTTTTCTTTTATTTAAATTAATAGGTGTTAGTACATGGTGAGCCTCTCAACCCCCCCCCCACACCATTATTCGAAAGCCAGTCTTTTGCCCACAAAAAGGATACACGCAACCCTAATATTTATGTGAATTATGGGACCTATAAATAGGGAATTGGTCCAACATTCACTCTCAGATAAGAGAAATAGATTTCTTTCAAGAGAGATAGGTCCCCATGAAGAAGATTCGCCATTCCTGCTAAAGAAGGAAGCCCGAGAATTCTGTAACCACACCATGCATGTAGTTTGAATGCAAAGTCCTAAGATCCAATTGTTGAGAGGCAGCCCAAAGCGGCGTGCAGCCCAACTTAGAGCAGCCCAACTTAGAGTTGTCAGTTTGTATAGAGACTGTTTACAAATAAACAAGAAAAACCTGAAAAAGATCAATAAGATTTGTATCCGATTGTTGAAAATGACTTTCTTTAAAATGCTAATCTGGGGCTTGCGAATGTACACAAGAGATTCTGTAACGTGAAAGTATTTCTTTATAGAGATAACAAGAACATAAAAACCACTTGGAGGTGGTTAACCTCCATTAGAGACTGGGTATAAGCTTCAGAGAGATGATTTTCTCATTAAATATCAATGAGTATATAAAATACATCCAAAAAAAAACAAACTCCTAACCAACTCTTCTACCATACTGGACACATCAGTACTCTGATGATTTTCACATTACAGATTCGCCTGAGACCAAATACCAAATTTCTAAATTTTAAATATCCAAGATATATCGTTCTTCATTTTTTTAATAAGGGAATTAATTAAAAAAGGTCCGCAAAGATAAATCCCAAAGACAATAAAACAAGTAAAAATGGCGAGCCACAAGGAACCAGTTCTTAACACCACATACAGGCCAGCCACGAATGCGATCAGCATCGCTATCATGGCGATGAGTATGAGAATTGTGACAAACAGAATGGATTTTGTGGAGATAAGGGAATAGGAGCCATAGAGACGGAAAAGAGTGAAAATGAAACTGAGAAAGACAGCGGTCATGGAGCATGACAATGCTATGGCATCCGTTAACACAAAGGCTTGGAAAGCTGCTTTTTTGGCAAGAGTTGCTGTGCCGTCAGCACTTTGGTATCCTCCCGGAACTTGGAAAGCTGCAGCAAAGGAGACTGTGGCAATGAGAGTTCCCACTATCATCTGAGTGCTGTTCATTTCTTTTGTAACTTAGGAGAGATACTCGTAATTCTCCTCTGGTGTATCTAAACGATCCCATTCTTTTTCATTAAGTGGTTCTGCTCTACCAAATTTTGCATCAACACGATACAGATCCCAATAGACAGCAATCTCCTGTTCATATTTATGCCAACATGAAGAAAGAAAGAGGAGACCCAATAAGAAGTTCATTTGAATAAAACAATTTATAATCTTACACTACACCCTCGATTTACTAATAGTATTAAAAAATTTATTTGTAAGGAACCAATTTACTTGGCATCTCGCCCAGTAACTTATATCTTCTAATGTCCTTGTTTTATGGGTTGTTCAAAAGTAATATAGTATCTGCATTTAGTTGGATTTTGGTAGGCCTTATAGGAAGCAGGGCCTCATTTTGGCAAGCGTCCAAGGCCCCCATGTCTAAGGCTAGCACACACGACATTTTTGGTTTAGGTGATCCTGACCATGGTTTTTTAATTTCAGTAAAATCTTACAAAATTCGTTGCGGTTCCCTCATCCAAAATTAATATCACAAATATCCATATAATAGGATAAGTTAGAATCGTTAAGACCTTAAAAACACTTCTATTAACCTATTTAAATTAGAAAACCTTATTATATATTACCACTTCTAGTAACTTAATTAAACTAGCTAGAAAAGCTATATAAATACATTTGAACTAAAAACCTAATTAATTATTAGGAATTAGACTTTTGATATATTAAAAAAACCACTTATAGTAACTTATGTAAACTCGAAAAGCTATCTAAGAACCTAATTATATTATAAAAATCTAATTATTAAGAATTAAGACTGTTGGTATATTAGGAAAAAAAAATTAATTAAAGAGAACTTTTTCTAAAAAAGTTAATTTAATTCGACATGTAGTAAGATTTTGAGAGACTATTTTGATCAAATAAATATTTTAAAAAGAAAAATTTCAAAATTTCACTACAATTTCTAAAAATTTTGGATTTCAAACCTTGATCCAGCCTACCTTTGCATAAATGAATGTAGTGAATGTTTTGTAGGCTTACTGAATAAAAAGAAAATGCTTTTTTTTTCTAATATCAGTTTCCCCAAAGTACTATCCTCATTTCCCCAAAGAGGGAGAGTGTCAATGGGCATTTTGAAGGAGTGAGGCTAGCACTTCCCCCTCCCCTGCGAAAGGGCAAAAAAAAAAAGTGGGTTATATAATACTAGCCAACACCTTTTCTTTTAATGTAATCTCTCTAATAATCGGATTGTTAACATGAGGCGGATCCAGCTTCAAGCCCCTTGAGCAGGAACTCTCCTTTTGAATGCATAAATAGTGACAATTTTGTAATTATGCAAAGAAGAAGTACAATTTTGTAAAAGATTTCTTTTCATAATTACGAAGTTGCCACTGATTTTAAAGGGGTAATATTTTGTTAGGGTCTAATCTCTTGCTGCATGAAAATAGTACCTCTCTTGATGCATGTTTGCTTGGAATAGTCAAGTCCCTGGGTGTCAAGTTGGCCATGTTCATGGTATCAGTGTCCACTCTGCCCTTCTTCTCACACATAGATTCCACCAGAGCAGAAATGCCGTTGATGACGGCCAGATGCAGAGGGGTGTTTCCATCATTGTCCTGCTGATTTAAGAGGTCATCAATATCCCTACCCTTACTCATAAGACAATGGAGCACCTTTACATAGTGGTCTGTATATGGCGGCACTTTCCGATGGCACCCGCTCATGCAATAATGAATAGCATTCTGACCTCTATTGTCAACCAGTTCAACAGCATCCGGGTACCTTCCAATGATCTCTTTAGTTACACCATCATCGCCGTTACCGGCTGCAAAGTGAAGAGCTGATCTGCCATCTTTGTCTCGGATGTAGGCTACTGAGCTATCTTTCTCTAATAAAAGTTTAATCACGTCACACTCTTCGTCATACTTATGATAGGATACAGCATAGTGAAGAGGGGTCCTCCAATAGAGATCCTGTTCTTTGATGAGTCCTGGCTTTTTTGCCACTAGTAATTTTACAATACCTGATATAAAAACAGAGAATGAAATGTTAAGAGAGATACCCTTTTTTTTTTTTTTTTTTTGGTTAAGAGTTTAACTAACCGAGGAGTGCTAGCCATACTCTCAAGCCATTTCTACTCTCAGCCTGCCTCAGCCAACCAAATGTCCCAACTTTTAAAAAAGTGAGTAATTTAACGTAAAATAGTGTTGTGACCAGATACTTTTGGGATACTTGGTTGGCTCATGCAATGAGTAGAAAAGAGTAGGGCTAACACTCCTCCTACTACATAGGTGAGCTGTTCTTCACCGCTAAAGAGATGAACTCCCTTTTTAGTGTAAAGGTGGCCAAACTTTTGTAATTATGGAGAGAGCCAGTGGTAGTTTTATAAAACATTCTTTTCATAATTACAAGATTGTTATGAGGTAAAAAGAGAGAACTGCTTTTCTGCCCAAGTAGAGGTCTCTGATTTGTTTTTAAAACCTTTTTTGCAAAATTTAGAGAATTTAAGAAAGATTTATTTACTAGTCTACCCTTGCTACTTTGTATTTAAACTCTTTCTTAGTTAAATTGAGAGAATTTTAGAAAGATTTATTTACTAGAGTACCTTTGCTATTTCATCATCTCATTTCCAATATGAGTGGAGCAGAAACTGAATCCTTCCACATGACTGATGGGAATATGGGGTGCCAATGGACCGGATTTAGGCATGCATTTTGGTGACTTTTGATAAGGCCAAGCCCCGGCACACTTACAAAGTCTTTGAAGCCAGACTCGGCCCCATTGCCACCCCTAGATGGGAAGAGACTTCTCATATATGAAGTGGAAATAGGTAACCTGAAGTAAGGATGATAAGAATGTGTGCAATTACCTTGATTGTTCCAAATGGCCGCAGCGTGTAATGCGGTCGAGTCTTCTGGTCCACCGTAAGCAAGTGGGTAAGAAGATTGTAAGACTTTACCTACAATTTCTGTAAGTCCTCCTTTTGCAGCCAAATAAAGTGGGGACTCACCAGCCTCATTAAGAACACACCATAATTCAGGGTCCCACTCCGTCAACTCCTTAACCACCTCTGAGTGACCGTATCGCAGAGCTTCATGCAAGACCGTGTTGTTCCCTTTATTTTGAATCCTCAGTCTATTATTAATCTGGTTTCCTCCTTGTTCGACATCTATGGATGTTGATACAGAAAAGGATTTCACCACTAGGTAAGTTACTATAGAGAGATGGCCAATCCTTGCAGCAATGTGCAACGCAGTATCTCCCTTGGAATTTGGCATGACAAGAAGTGATGGACATTTGTCACATACTTCCTTTATCAAATCCTCGTGTTCCAATTTTGCCGCGAGGTGAAGGATAGTGTTCTTCACGGGAGTTACTTCTAGTTGAAGGTTGCGAATTTCGTCTGCCACTTCTTTGAAGAGATCAACGCTCCCCGATGTTGCTGCTTTATACAATCTGCGATCCATGGTGCTCATTCTCTACCAAACAACTGATGCTTTTTTTTTAAAATTTCCTCCTGCTGAATGTGCGTCATGTTACATTTCACGAGCAATATATATAAACGGCAATAGTCATCCTGATTATAATCTCATTCAGATCGTGTGTGTGTGTGTTTAGCGTGTTCTCTTACCTAAACCTGATTTTAGAATAAAAATAAATAAATAATAAATGGCGGTGAAATCCAGAGACTTTCTCTCTGGCTTATGCCAGAGAGGATTTCGACTCCTCAATTATTGAATACGTGTAGTCAATATTCCAGGCGTGGTAGTGGACGCTAGGAATGGCAATGGGCAGGGTCGGTTACATTCACCGACCCGATCGGGGCTTACATAGTACAAAACCATCCTCACCCCGCCCCGGTTAGACTCCAAGCCCCTAATTGACGAGCTTGAAAAGCAACAATCAGGTCTTGCAAGTGTCAAAGATGGAGCTTCCATGTCTTCAATTATCATCTCAGAGTTAGATACCCACTTCAAGTGATCCGTACGGTTAACAAATCAATTCTAGTATTTATTTCTGTTACCAAATCAATTCTAAAAAATAAACAGTTATGGAGCGATTAAAAATAAACCACATAAATAATTAAAATGATAGATACGAGACGCAAGATTTTTTTTTATGTGGTAAACCAAATTTAAGGAAAATCTCGACGGCCAAATAAATGGCAAAATTTCCATTATCAAGAAATTAGAAAGAAGTACAAGGATATTTTGAAAACCACTTACCTCTTGGTGCTAACCCCACAAATAAACCCAAAATCTTTTCTTCTCTATATCTTTACTCATTTTCTTTCTCTCTCAGCAAAAAGAGAACAAGAGCGTACCTTTTTTGGTTTTCCTCATCTTTTCATAAAAGAAAATCTAAAAGAATAATCAACCTACAAAATTAGGAGTTTGAAAATTTTCAAACTCTTTAAGTATGAGTATGAGACGTGAGGTTAGTGGGTAGAGTCCACACGTCTCCCACTCTTAAACATCTCTCACGGATCATCGAGATAACAAATATGAGCATCAGATCCAAAAGGAAGGAAGAGCTCAAAACCAATACTATGATTTCAATGGGTAAGTCTTTGGTTCATACAGGAACAGATATAGAAAATCTTAAAGTTGGAAATAAAGAAAAAAAAGAGAAGAGAAGCATTTAATTCTTACCGGAGTGAATCAGAGAAGGAGGATGACTGGTTGAGTGCTTGAGTCCTGTCACTTGAGAGAGGAGAGCTCAGAGCATACGAGTCTTTAATAAAATGTTTATAAATAACGAAATAATATAAAATAATATTTTTTTTTTTGGGGTAGTGACCCTAACCTTTTTGCCAACTTGGGTATTCCTCTCTTGAAGTCAAAATCTTGGGGGAGAAAAAGGAATGAATTCTCTCAATTTTTTGCCAACTGTCGCACAATGTATGAAGCCCAGACCAGTTTCTGCTTCGCCAGAGACAATCCGAGGCCAAAATCGGTGGGCTGGGGCGTCCCGAGTCCCTAGTCCGTGAACAACGTTCACCAATACTGCACCCACGTGTTAGGTCAAATTTACACAAACAAAGGTCTAAATATTTGGGCAATAAATAAGGCTAAATATTCATCACTACTGCAACCACGTGTTAGGTAAGATTACTTACACAAAGGTCTAAATATTCATCAATACTGCAACCACGTGTTAGGTAAGATTACTTACACAAAGGTCTAAATATTTGTGCAATAAAAAAGTCTAAATATTCATCACAACTGCACCCACGTGCTAGGTAAGATTATTTACTCAAACAAAGGTGCTACCTAATTTAGTTGGTAAAGGTTTGATATCGAAACCTACCTATACCGGGGTTGGGGGGATTTATAGGAAAACCAAATCGTGTGATATATGGTGTGGCCTTCCGTATGTTTTTGAAGGTTCAAAGGCCAAGATCTGTTGACTGTACAGATTTAATTGTTATGACCAATTGTATGACAAGATCGTGAGCTTTAAATACCAAGAGCACAAGGAAGGCCGTACCAAATAACACAGAGGATATGGTTCCGTTTATAAGAGGGGGAGAGCTACCCTCATTGTGTAGGCCAGCCCATAGGTCCATGTGGCCTCGAAACAAAAAAAAATAAAGGTCGAAATATTTGCACAACATTCACAAAATGATTTTGTTTTTTTTGTTTACATGTCACGCAACTTTGATTAGTTTGGTAAGTTTATACAAGCAAAACCCCGTTAAAAACCCTATGTTTCACTTTCTTTTTTTATTTTTTCCCTACCTTTTTGTCTTTTATTTTTCTTTCTTTATAAGACCAAATTAATGTCTTTTTCTCAAAGTAGTAAAAAATGATGCCTAGGCAACGTGTAGGTCACAACATATGATATCATGCGAACCTATCTGGTCGTTTTAACCAATGACCATGCAATTCGGCTTCTTGAAGTCCCCCAACACATTGTTTCCATTGAAATGATTTGATAAGATTTTGTTGTAACAATTGGTGAGAAGTCTAGAATATAATTAGATATCGGAGGTTGTAGTTTCTAATTGTACTCGACATAGAGTCATGGACATTGTGGGATGAGTTGGAGTGAGCACCTTCGAAGTTAGGAACACAAAAAATACTTTGCATCATATATCTTATATCTTGCTCTTTGATTTTATTAAATCCTTGACCCTCTCTTGAGCAATTGGATTCTTGGCCTTGAGCCTGTATATATGGATGATTTCCTTGTGAATGGAGCTTGTCTTGATCAGCATTTGAATTCGTGGCTTTCTGATGATCCTAGTAGTCTTGAGCTACACCATTCTCTCTTTGGACCTGAATCTTGGTTGTTTCTTTGTCACAATTTCAAGTAGTTTTTCTACACAAATCTAGTTCCATTGCCAAAGTATTCCCAGCCTCTGTTCTGACTATTGATGCATGATAGCTCACTGGGACAACATTTAGGATCTTGCCACTATTATCTTATGGGAGAGAGTTTTTTTCCAAGGGAGAAGAGGAGGATTCATTAGGAAAAGGAGTCAAAGGGCAAGTAGGAGTCGAAAAGAGAGAAACTCACTCTTGGGAACCGAAGGGCTTTAAATGAGATTGGAAGAATCTTTGGGGGAACATAAAAGTTAATTGTGGAGAGGACTCTTTAAATGCTATGTTGACTCATCATTTTCCACATGTCCCATCCTAACTGGTTATGATGTGGCATCATAAAGAGAAGAATTAAGAGAGGACTGATACATCATCTATTTGTAGTTAAGATTTTGTACCCCCCCATGTAAGTTAATGGATGTTAAAATCTTTATGCAATGACCTTTTAAACCTTTTTTGACACCACTAACAGTGGTTAATATTCACTCACTCCTAGGGGTTCATGCATCTAACCTTAGATTTTAGAAAAAAAATATGAACCTTAGGTTGATTATGCTTAACCACAATTAAAGGGGACTTTACAAGCTGTCATGCATATGCCTCTTTTAACACTCACTCATTGTAGTTAAGATTCACTCACCCTTAGGGTTAATCCATCTAACCTTGATTTTTTAATGTTTTTAAAATAATATTAACCTTTGGTCGATTAAGCTTAACACTAATTAAAGAGGGATAAATGAGACACGTGATAACTTATAGAGGTGTGTGTTCCATCCAACCCATTAAAAAAGTTATAAAGGTCATTTCATTAAAAATTAACATTGGTTAAACTTTTGGCTGGAAGGGTTGATTTGCAAAATTTTAAAAGTTAGTGAACTATAATAAAAAATCACAAAACACAAGGGGATATTTACAAATAGCTGAAACGATAGGGGTTTTTCACAAAGAACCCTAGTGCTTTCGGTGTCTATCTAAATAGATTGAAAACATTTTGATAAGAGTCCTTTCATGTGGGGTGATCATTAAGGTGCACTAAACTTTTTTTTTGGAACAAGGAAAGCTGGGGTATAGGCGGACTCCGACCAAATTTATTAAAAAAAAGAAACAAAAAAGAAACAAAAAAGGAAGAGAGAAGGGGAAGAAAAAGAGACTAGGCCAGATGAGGACACCACTGGTTAGCCAACACAAAAAAACATAGATACAAGGGACAAAGCCCTGACGCAAACACAACCCTAACCACCCTATCACAGCCACGAAACTTATAAGGCCTGACAAATTGTATACAGACAAATAACGAGGACTCCAAGACACTCTCCTGACACTACAAGAAATCAGGATATTAGGAATGGAAATTTATGTCGCGCCCAAAATCACACCTATGAGAATGAGATCTTGACATGTGACTCACTTATCAAACCATCTTGTCATAAAGCATTTAAGACAATTTAAAATATGAATCTGAAATTTTTTCCTGAATTAACATAAACTGATACTTCGAAAGAGTATTTATAAAAATCCACAATTTAACTAAATAAGGAAAAACTGAATCATCCTCATGGTTCTCAATTATCAATTTAACATAACCATAAAATCTAAAATTAACTCTATTACACTGTCTTGGACTCAAATCTAAATATTGATAATTCAAATTTCAGAAAATGGCCAACGATCTAGATTCCATTCATCCTCGGGATAATCACATGCTGGATTTTCTTCTTCCTCTTTGTACTCTTCCTCTTCTCAAGGTCCAGGTGCACAAATATCGAACCTAGAAATTGCCAAAATTTACAGTTCAGCTACGTATTGAAAACATTCCATGTATATGAACTCCTAACTAACAGTATTATAAACATTAATGAAAAATATAAATCATGGTTTAAACAATACATGTACACATAAATAATTCGGAATACGGAAGCATCTTTCCATTCATTCATATATTTGTTTGTACTTACATTTCTTGTCTTACTTTTCTGACTTGTCTTTCTTATACCATGAATGAATTCAACAAACATAAAATATGCAAAAACTTAAAGTTACTCTACCCCATATATTGAGTAAAGATTAACATATACTCTACTTACCGAGGTAGCACATGATTTTGCACATTATCCGGTGCATACGACTTGTTTTTGCACATTATCAGGTGCATTCAGCTTAGCACATTATCCGGTGTGTACGACTTGTTTGTGATTAACTTACTTGGCACATCATGCCTTGATCTTAGACTTGTTGGAGGACAGTGTAAAACTTAAAATGTGTAATGCTTGTGTACTTATATACTTGTATACTTTCATGTAATCGTGTTTTTCATTATGTTTATGTGTATCATTTATTATGAGTGAGTGAGAATGAACGATGATAAACTTTCGGTTAAACCACACCTTAAATTATTGATTTAGGGTTCTCGAAGAGTCATCATAACGACAATTTCTGTCATGATAATACTTCTAAACCACACAACCATAATTTTAGACTTGTTTTAATCCAATAGTTATCATCCATACAATTGGTACATCATACATCAAAATAAGGTGATTTATATTTATCATGGTTGGTAAACAAAAATGTATTCAATAGGATTTTTACAATAAAAATTATGAAATTAAATCAATCCAAATACATTAATCTCACATAAAATGTCATATGTTCGATTTAACTAAAATCCAATGTTACCACAAACATCACATACTTTGATTATTATCACAAAAATTTCATCAATCCCACAACATCTTTTTCTCCATTCTCCATCATATATAATCCACAAAATAATCCATTTCCCCTTGTTGAGTTATACATAGTAAATCATAATAGAAAAACTCTCCAAAATCACAAAAATTTTACATGAGGAATCTATATAATAATAATCATGCTTTAATTGCTTTCTTATTTTAGATCTTGACCATATCATTCTTATTTACATTAAAGGTTATTCTATTGGTAGAAATGATTTTTTCAAATAAAGAACTCTAAGCTTTTAGTCTTATAATTCTCTACACACTCTAAACCTTAGCTTCTTCTCACTTTTCTTCAAGACTAAAAAGAAAGATAAAGGGGTGAGAGTCTTCTAAGGGATCTTGGGGCCTAAGGGGTGTATTGGCTTTTGGACTTGAGGATTCTTTAAAAGAGGTTTTTTTATAGAAAGGATGGAGAATTAGGGTTTCCAGTTAGGATTTTGGAGATGGGAGAAATGACTTGTGATGATCTTGTATTTATAGAGTTTTTAAGGGGTTGTGGTAATTTGGTAATTAATAGAGGGGTTGGTGAGGAGAAGGAAGGTGATTGGTTGGTCAAAATAGATGTAGTTGGTGATTGGGTAGTTAAAAAAGTGTAAACTTGGTGAGAGGTGGTTTGATAGTCAAAAAAGGTGTAAGAGAATTAATTGTTTTGTAAGAGGTGTAAGAATGAATTGTAAGAGGTGTAAGAGAGTAAGGGAGAGCATTGGTTGGTCAAATTGGGTGAAGTTGGAGGGCTTTGGATTGTCTCTGGCGAAGCCAGAAAGCTTATCTCGGGGTTCCATATAGCGTGTGACATGTGGCATGGTTTTGGGCACCAAACCAAAAATGGTGGACGGAAGTTTTCTCTCGTTAATGTTTGTTAATCGTTTACAATAATAATATTTTATTTTTTATTTCTGGAAGAGTGCACGGCCAGAACGCTAGGTTTGAACTGAGCTTGCATTTGGGGTTTTTCTTTTTGGCTTTGCCCTGCATTTGGGGTTTTCTTGTTTGGCTTTGCATGTTACAGACCCTTTCTTCTTCACCTCACCTTTGGCAACCAAGGTTTTTTGTGAGTCTTCTTTCTGGAATAGCGCACGGCTAGAACACTTGGTTTGAACTCAAGCAAGCATTTGGGGTTTTTCTTTTTGGCTTTGCCCTTGCATTTGGGGTTTTTCTGTTTGGCTTTGCATGTTACAGACCCTTTCTTCTTCACCTCACCTCTGGCAAGCAAGGTTTTTGCGAGTCTGCCCTTTCAACTTATCACTGATTCCATTGAGGGTTGTACGAGTGGAACGTTTCTTCTTCACTCTCTGGTAACCAAGGTTTCGCGAGTTCCGGCGACATCATCACCGTAGATTCTTGCGGTGCCTCGGCCTTCGGCGACCACGAAGAGGAGTGTTCGAAGGTATCATCATTCTCCAGCCCCTTAATTTTTTTTTCGGTTGTGGCTATGCTTTAGCTTACCTATTTGGGGGGAGGGGGGGGGGGGTTGATTTGGGATTTTTGAAACCCGATTATTTGGGGGTTTGATTTGGCCATGAAACTTCATTTTCCTTATTTCAGTTTCATCTTTTCTATTTGGGGGGTTTGATTTTGGTTTTTTTTATTTGGGTTTTTTTAAGTCCGCAGTACAATTTGGGGGTTTGACGTGCAACTGAAATGCAGTTTAAGTGGAGGGAAGAGTTCATTGAACCTACTTTTCCCCCTTCAAATGCAATCTACCTAGGCCTTGTTTCTTCTTTTGACATCAATAACAAATAATACAAGTTCAAATAGGGTCTGAAGAACATTGTCCCGTCTTTTTAGTTCAAGAGCATAACACCTATTCTTGAATCCCTTCTAATTGGATTTGATTGAGATGATGTAGCTATTGGGAATTTCCGTTCATCAAGCTTTCCAATCTATTACAAAGACCGGTAACAATAGTAATAACTACAGATTCATGGTCCTTGTGTTCCCTTACTTCTTTTGCATGCCTTGTTTCATTACTTCCTTTATTTTGTTCATCTTGCTATTGTGTGGTGGGTCTTTGTTGCATTTGCTCTTTCAAAACAAACTTATTTCAATATCATGGTTCATCGAAGTGCGAAAATGACCGAGGATCCTGATTATACAACATTCATGCCTTTTAATTTCTTGCTATTTAGCTATTCTTTTTTTAACAATTTTCCAAGCTCCTAACTTGGGGCTTACCCAAATTAATTTGTAAGTCCATTTGGATTTCTTTAGTGATGAAGGCGATGCCTAGTTTGCTTTGATTGCACAAAAGAAAATTACTTTTGCTTTAATGAATCGGATTGTGACGTAGGAGGGATTGTGTGATTGAGTTTGTAATTGCACACTCCGGGAAACAGGATTGTTAAAATAACTTGCTCTACATGCATTTTAAATCGTATTTTAAATTGTTTGCTTTCCTGGTTATACTTTCTTCGAGTGTAGGAATATGACATCATCATCTATAAGGAGTAATAACCAGACGTGGCCAACAAACTTTTGTAAATGCTGGGCTCCTAGCATGGTAAAGACATCAAAAACAGTTGCAAATCCTTGGAGAGACTTCTATACATGTGCTGGAAAAATGGTAAGTTATTAATGTATTAATTATAATTAGGGGTCATGATAAAACGAATAATGATGACTTGTTAATATGATCTAGCAGGGCATACAATGTAAAAAATTTCAGTGGTGCGATGAAAGTGTAGAACCATTGGGACAACCTTCTGCTGGCTCTAGATCCAACATCACGGATGAAGTTTTGCGCTTAGAATTCAAATGCTTAGAAGAACGAATTGCAAGAATGTAATCGGATTTTAATAGCTTTCAAATTCAGTCTACAAAAAGGGAATCCGAATTCACTATTATTTAACAGATTTTATATTGTTTTGTTATTGGTTTTGTTGTTATTTTGTTTTATGGAGGGAGTGTAGCCAGGTGGTAGGCTTGAATTGTGTATGGACGACTATTTCCTTAAGTAAATTTGTTTTACTTATCATATGGAGGGGTGAAGGGTATTCGGTTGGAATCTGAATGCGGGACGAAGATGGAGGCAAAGCTACATATGCCAATTTTCTTTTTTCTTTTTAGCCCAAAAACTTGGATGCAAATGTATAATTTTGATTTGCAAATGTTACATAATAAGAACAATCTTTGCTTGAATTTTAATATTACCTTACAAGTTGATCCACCAGTGGCCAATGGATCCCTTTAATAAGCAGGGAAGGTATATCTTGTGGTGGGTGAGTTGGAGTGCCTATTTAAGGTGGTCCTCCTGGCTTTGTATAGTACTTGGTTGTGCTTGTAATATACCGTTATGGCTTTGTATAGTTGTTGATTGGTGGTTATCCATTTGAAGGTGCTTGTAAAATATGTTGTTTTGTAATTGTTAGTATTAACGGAAATTGGAAATACAAGTAGTGAAGCAGGATGGTTAGTTTCTTTAGAACCCAGAATAAACATATGTACATCTCTTTGGACCAATGTGACTGGATAATGTCCTTGATGAGCAGGATGTCATGTTTGTGTGCTTGGAAATTGAGCTTTGATTCTAGTTGTGAGGGGATCTAATTTGAGTAGAATCTGTATGATTGGCCAGAATTTGATATATCAAGCAAACTTTGGCCTGTTTGACAGTGTAATAGCCTCAAACCTGCTTCATAACAAGGTTGGATTTTTTTTTTATCTGTAATCTGAACATAAAGAGGTGATGAGTCTTTACTGTTGGTGTTTCACATCTGATTGTTCTATATGTTTAAAGCACTACACATTCCCAAGCAGCCACAGAAAAAGTTCTATAAATGGAATATTTCTATGAATGAGATGAATACTGTTCTACCAATAAAAATGAGCTCTACTGTTCTTACATCTATATAAAATGGAAATTAGGATCTATATAAATGAGATTGTCTAATGAAGAATTATAAATTTTTGGGTCCAAAGAATCGCCAATACACAAACCCCAATTGGGCTTGTATACAAGAATCATTTCACCTAATAAGCAGAACCTCCAGTAAAGGGTCAATGCCAAAGCTTCATGCACAACCCTGTTGGCACAGCCGGTGGCCTCTTGCTGGATATCCCTTCCAAGAAGGTGTCAATCAGTTGTCCAGCTAGACATGCTAGAGCTTGTATCAGGGTATCAACAAAAACCTTCACAATCCTCCTCTCCTGTGGAGTCGCTTGCAAGTTGTACCAAGTCAGGAACTTCACTCCTAAAGTTCTTCTCAATGTGCCCCCTCACACTCCAACATTCTGATTACCTTCACACAGTACTCATATTCCCTTTCCAAAGACCCATCTTTGAGACACCCCTTATCCCACCCTGCTCTTTTCTTCTTTGTGGAGCTGCCAACTTGGGGCTCCTCTGCCTTCCCAGACCCATCCTCAAGTTCTTCTTCACAGGGTAGGATTGGATCTAAACTATGCACAAATGGCACAACTTCCATGTCCTTCCTAACAAGGGTGTTTGACTCATTATTGGTGCTTATCTCTTCGACCAATTGACCCTCTTCTGAGTGCTTGTTCTCAGCTTTTAGGGCATCAAAAACCTGGTCACACAAGGTTGGATTCACCAAGGACATGTGCAGACTTTTTAAGTGCTTTTACATGGCCATGACAAAAAGAAATTCAAACCAAATTATACTTCAAAATCCTAAAACTGGGAACATTGGCATGACAAAAACAGATGAAAGGACACACATAAACTAGGAAAACCTTAAACTATTAAACTTGCAGAACCAGATTCAATAACAAAAGTTCGCCATACAAATATCATCAAACAAATAAAGGCTCAAAAAATCAAAGAAAATCCTGAACATGTGCAAGTTGATTTATTGCCAACTAAATAGGGAAGATGAAATGGAGATAGGACAATCTAAGGAACCAAGTTAGTACATTTTAACCACCACCCCAAGGACTGCCTTATCCCAATATAGATGAGTCCTAAGGACCTTCGCATCAAGCAAACAAGAAATAATGAGATAACATTGCTGACTTTAGCAAATATGACTCGAACCAAAGGCATTGCTATGTCAGAGAACTCAAGAAATAGACTGAAATAGTACCTCCTGCATTTGAACTCAAGACAAGAGATCATGAATAGCTAAGTATGCATCTGAAATAGCAAAGGGCAGATCCTCATGGTGTCGCGACCCAAAACCCACCCTAGGAGTTAGAGTGAATCTTGGACGACTCATCATGACTTGCTTGACCAAAATAACCTGCAAAAGACCTGGAGCATACACAAAGAGGATATAAACAGCGGAAACATATTATAACGTAGCATAGCGGAAGACTAATCAAACCTCTATGTATATACATGATCCAAGTTTGTACAAAAAGATACGCAAAAGAAAGTGCGGACAGGCCCGCCAAAATACGTGAATACATCTCTCTCAACTCACCCACAGCTATCCACTCAGAATCTACCACAACCTAATAGTAACTCTCACCCTGAGGTTCCACCACAGGCTCTTCAACGTACTCCTCCTCCACTCATGGGCCAGGAGCACAGACATCGAATGGAGCAGCAACTCCCTCAGAACCTACCGACATAAACGTACGGCTGAGCATGGAATACTCAGCATGTACCAAATACTAACAAACAGTCATAGCAAACAATAACTATATGGAAAACAGGAAGCAGTTCACAGATATAAAGTAGGAACAATTCATATCATCACGCGATGGTAAAGCAGTTGATAATCATGCTTGCATTTCGTAAAAGCCGATAAAATCCTTTAAAAATATCGTGCACTTGACTTGACTTAAAACATCCTTTTCGTGCTGAAAAAATTGTCTTGTCACGTGTCTTGTTTTGTCGTGTCGTGTCATGTCATGCTTGTATCATGCGTGTCATGTGTGTACCATGCTTGTCATGTGTAGAGACCCGAATCTTTTTTTCATGTTTTTATTGCACTGCATTAGGGGTATTATAGTCCTTGTAATGTTTTAATGTTTATGTAATTTATATCTAATTGGTATAGTGTGATTAAGGTTTATTTAAACTTGTAATCGGAAGGATGTCATAACACACCTTGAACTTTAGGAAGCTCTAGTTTTGGCACCGTTTATCAGAATTGAGTAATTCTTAAACCATTAGAAAAGTATTGGAACCCTCTTCAAGGTTCATGTTTAATGTTTTTCCTTATTTTTAGTCTAAGCTAAGTCAAAAATGGGTTTTCCGAGGTTTTGTCTGATGGAATTGCAGATCAGTCAACTTTGGAGAGTTTTTGGTCCATAAATAAAGTGAAATTTGGAAATTCTAAAATATCAGAAATGTTTTTTTTCGAAAGAGGAATCCAACGCAAGTTGAATCGTCGAAATCCGACGAATGAGTCAAAAGTTATGGCCAAAATAGTAGAGTAGGTCAAAAATCTACAGAACACCGATCGCTCGGTCAGGAGTAGCGATCGATCAGTCCAAAACCGATCGATCGGAAGTTATCGACTGGTCCAAAATTTTGTATCGGAAATTTTTCAGAGAGTGTGTTTTTGACCAATCGCTTGGTCATAAACACCGATCGATCGGTAGGCGACCGATCGCTAGGTCATAACCACCGATCGATCGGTCTTTCGTGTTTTTGATAGAATTTTAATAAGGACTTTTAGGTCTTTTCGTTCTTAACCCTTGGGGCTATAAATAGGGGGTCCTACTCGAAATATTAAAATACTCTACCTATTTCTAACCTAATTTGGTAAAAAGGAGGAGAAAACCTAGGGTTTTGGGAAAAGGGTTGCTTGGAGAAGAAGGAGATTGCTAGAAGATTGAGAGGAAAGCTTGGAGATCGTCCTCAAAGCTTTCCCAAATCACCTCGGGAGCATTTTGAATTCAAGGGAAGGATTCCTAAGGTCGATATACTATCCTACTAAACTCTATTTTAATGTTTTGTGAATATTAATATGATAGAAATGATAGAATAGAGATTAAATGAATTTTTCCCAAATTTTCTATGAAGTAAGCTAATTATTGTGGAAATGTGGATGAAAATGTGGATTTGAATGTGGATAGAATATATGGAGGATGGAAAATGTATGGAGGATGGGATTAACATGTGGATGTGGATGATATTTGGATTGTATGGATGGATTATGGTTTGATGAATGCTTGAAAATGTAGAAGGGCAATGGATTCATATTATGCGTACTCAAGGTGTTTGTGAAAATGCTTGAGAGGATAAATGCTATTATACTCTTATGAAATGGTGGTAAATTGATTATGAATTGTGATATGATTTATGATAAGATATGTATATGCGATTATTTGTTAAGTATGTCTAATTACTTGCATGGAAATTGATAGTTGGGAAGGTAAGAACTTAGAGGAAAATCTCTTAAACCGGGAATTCTCTAACTATTTGGTATGGGACAGTATAGTGGAGTTTCCATGGTGGGAGATCGTAATCTAATTAAGCAATTACCAACTTGAATGTTAATTTCGACACTTAAGCACATATGCAGGTGTATGTTAAGATAAGAGTCTCACAAGTCACACATCTGGACCACCAGCATGAGCATAACATACGTATGACATTCTGAATAAGCATAAGCATGACATGGTCCGTATCCTCCAAGAACGGCATGCCAACCATTTGATTTTTAAGCATGGTCCGTATCCAC
Source organism: Tetracentron sinense (assembly GCA_015143295.1). Taxonomy (NCBI): domain Eukaryota; kingdom Viridiplantae; phylum Streptophyta; class Magnoliopsida; order Trochodendrales; family Trochodendraceae; genus Tetracentron; species Tetracentron sinense. The sequence continues at coordinate 4,519,945 of CM026566.1, read as the reverse complement.
CAAGAATGACATGCCAACCATATGATTTCTTAGACATGGTTCGTATCTGACAAGAACGGCATGTCACATCATTGTATGATCTGAATAAGTGCATAAGCATAAGCATCTCACAAGCACGTGGTCTCATAAGCATAAGCAGCTCATAAGTGTATTGTCTTCTAAGTCTAAGATTCTCACAAATACACGAGTCAAGGTGATGATATGATGTATATGCGCACACGTTCTTCCGTACTCTGATTATGTTATTATGTTATTGGATATGTTTCAAACTAAGTGCATTTATATTATTATTGTTGGTTGGATTTTATATATACTGAGTACCTTTGTACTCAGCCGGACTTTTGTCTTGGCAGGTTTAGAGCAGGAGTACACGGCGGAGCCGTGGGTTGAGGAGACTTACATCGAGGAAGGAGGAGAAGGTGAACCCATCGAGGAAGGAGCCGGAGTCTTGGGTGGCTACACCTCTTAGTTTATGTTTCGTTGGTTGAGAGAGTTTTGTATTAGACTTTCAGATGATGTTGCTCAGTAGACTTTTTATAGTTGTGTATTTCATACCTTTTGGTTTATAGTGAGTTGTATATGTTGACCGTAGACTTGTGCAGGTTGGTTATAACTTATATATCGAAATTTTATTACTCTCATTTTTGGAAACTCGTGTAGTAAGCCTTGAATGCATGGTCTTTAAGCAGGTTAAGTAATGTGACGATTCCAAAGTCCTATTTTAGCCTTGTGGGATTTTGGGGTCGTTACATCATGCGTGCTTGCTTGGGAGTTCAACATGCTCATGTACTTGTGAGATGCGCTTGTGAGATGCCTTGAGAGGGAAGAGAGGCCCTTCTTTCGTGATATGCCTTGAGAGGGAAGGGAGACCCTTCTTTAATGCAATGCACTTGTGAGTGAGGGGAGACCCCTCATGAAAGAGAGGGAAGTGTAAACTCCCTCCTAAGAAATGCTTGTTCTTGTCCTCTTGTCAAAAGCGAGGTAAAACATATCGTAAGATATGTCCCACCCCTAACATCCTTACTCTTGCAAAACCGAAGATAAAACATGTCATGCATGCCGTGCTCGTGAAATCGTGTGCATACTTTCATTTGAAATTAAATATCACAATTTGGGGATTTCACAATACATAGAACATCAAAATTTGAGCAAGTAATCATTTATTCAAATTTTAGGGAAAGCAAGTAAGCACACCATCATAAGCCCTAGCAAGTCCATAAACATTTAAACATGCATTTTCCACTACAAATTGTCATTTTCTCCATTGAGGCATTTCATCAAACACATGGTATGTGTATTTTGGTTAACAACTAAATCTTTCATTTTATCCTATATAAATCTTTCTTCATTCAATCCACATCATGTATGTTCATTATTGAGGTGAAATGCCCTTCCCATTTTAATCATCACAACACAACCCACGACATCCAATCGCCTATTCACACAACCATCCATTCATTCCGTCTCCTTATCTTGTTTAGAAATTTAGGGAAAATCATCAAATGAAAGAAAAACAAGGAGAATAGGTGAACTAGAAGGGTAGTATAGGGTACCGACCTTTAATAGAGTGGAGAACACCCTTGGTGTGTAGTTCCAACTTGAGGAAGAATCCCTCTTTGGGTTTGAGGAACTCTAATTGCTTGAGGAAGGATTCTTCTTTGAAATTCTTCAAGTTCGAACCTCCCTTGATCTCCAATCAAAGCCACATTGGAGGATTTCCCCAATATCTCCTTCTCCTTTCTCCCCTCTTTCTCTCCTCTCTAGGTTAGAATTTCCTCAAATGAGGATCCCTCAACAAGAAAAGGGTTTAAGACCCTCAAATCTGGAATCTGCTACCTCATGCGATCGATCGCACACTTATCTGCGATCGATCGCACCTGGATGCGATCTATCGCGCATGAACCCGAACCTTTCTGGTCTGATTTCCCTCTGCATGCAATCGATCGCACACTCTTGCGATCGATCGCAAATCCCTGCAATCTATTGCACCTGGGGACCCATTTTGCCTGTATGCGATCGATCGCACCTGACTTGCGATCGATCGCACCCTTCAGATATTGTTGTTTTTCTCCTATTTTTCCACGCTTTGGTAATTCGGCCATAACTTTTGACTGGGTTGCCTGATTTTGACGATTCAACTTGTGTTGGATTCTTCTTTCGAAGGGGGACATTCCTGACAAGTTATAATTTCCAAATTCTCCTTTATTTATTTACCGAATTACCCTTAAAGTCGACTGATCCGCAAATGGGTTTCAGTAACTTGGGTTTTCGATATATTTGACTTAGGAATACTACTTCTTAACACTTAGAGTTGTTCAAAATTTCTCATTTCATAGAAATGGAAGATGACAAAGGCTTCATGCCTTGGCACGGGTCCCAACACATGGCAAAAGTTCCGGGGCTCTACACATGGTCTCAATAAACCATCTGACAGTATACAAACCATTACAAAATACCTTAATAAACAGTGAGTAAAACCATTAAGAAGTTCTCAGTGATAACATATCCACATCTAATCCAAGGATTCATCTCCCTCAACTTAATAAATAGTAAATAAACCAAAATTTGAAGTTATACATAGATGTTCGAGCAAAACAAAAGCGTAGCAACACCACAAAAGCTTGCTCCCCTTTAGCAGATGTAGCCCCAAACTCCTCATAATCCTTCTCCCATGCCATAGCCCTGGATTCAGCTGACTTACTAGCCATTTCTTTGAGCAATAGTTCAATTATCATAACTGTAGAACCACAAACATGCAACATAGATGTCACCATAACTTTTCACTATGATTACTTCGAAACATCAAATAAAGGGGTTTTTATATATTAATTAAAAATAAATATGAGTTGTGGATACCTATTTGTCATTTGAGGGGTAAGGTCTTGACACTCTCCCTATGAGCTATTCCCCACACCAAGTGGCGATTCCTGCAACATATAAAGAGAACATATAAGGAGATGACCAAATGACAATCTCATCTTCCTTGTGGGGAATTTATATTGCTTAATTACTAGGTTTTTTTTAGTAGATACGGAGTCAGATAATGGATAGTGATAGGACACTAAAATAACCAAAAAGAGATCTCTGATAAGTTCCAAGGCATGTTTATTGTCATATCTGCTAAGGATTTTGCTAGCCACAAGTAAAGTACATTAATAATTTGCTTGCAAAGATTAATAAACAACCCCACATATGGATAAATTGTCTGCTAAAAGAAGGTGCAAAAGTTATTTCTAATCCTAAAGATTGCAACACACACTGATCAACATAATTAAGTAACAGTTACATGAGATGACCCATAGATGGATTGTTGTAAATGCTGATACATGCTCTGGTTGTGGTGTAGTTGTGGCTACCCATACATTAAAGAAGACATTGGAGGGCCTTAAAACTGTTGGTACGTATATGGTGGAACTTGATTCAACTGAGCTTGTTGGTGCATGTACGGGTTCACTTGATTCAGCTGAGCTTGTTGGTACATGTAAGGGTTCACTTGATTCAAGCTTACAATTTGTTGATTCATAATTTGACTTGGTCCAACATTCTGTTGGAACTCCTATTTAGCACATCAAAATTAAAAATTAATGAAACTTAAACTTGGCAATAAATTAACTTTGATTTATAATGCAAACCAATTTTAAGTACCTGCATTCCTTGATCACTCGAACATGTCGGCATCGAACGCATAATGGGACCAGTAGGTGGCAAGGTGTAGATAGGCACCTTAGATGACTGTCTTGTTTTTTTCCTCTTCTCCAAACAACCCTGGATCCTCGCTCTTCCCTTATGTCCTTGATTTTTTTTTGCTAGTCCCTTCACCCGATTGGATATCTCATTGTCATTATTTTCCTTGGGTGCTTCATTAACCATCTCTTTTGATTCAAGGTTTTGAGTCTCATTTATGGATAATTTACTGAAAAAATTATCAACATTCGATGTAGTTGCACATAAACCTTCCATAACAATTTGAAAGGATTGTTCATTTTCAATAGCCCTAATGTTTAATTTCATAGACAAACGACTTAAGACCTTATAACATTTTGACAACGTTACATCCCCCACAAATAATGAACTTCTAGTGCCAATGCTTGAACTTGCAACCTTTGCATGTTTACTCCATCTTTTCAACATGTATTGATCTGGGATCTCCTCCACTTCCATTCTGAACCCACTTTTGTCACATATAATTGTGTATTCTCTTTTTTTCTCTTGGCATTTTACTATAAATGTGTCAATTGTATCACATTGGATAGACAATTTGACACGATAAGTCAGTCCCATAAGATATTCCTCTTGAAACAATTTAAATATTTTGGGGGTGTAGAAATTTCTTGCACGAATCAACAATGGAATATTCGTAAAAACTTCTACTTCACTTTGTGTCATCTTGAAGTCAGCTCACAATTCTGCATTCCTTCTATCATTCACCATCGTCTTGAAATGTTTAAAAAATTTCAACAAGTAATTAGTACTATTTAAATAGTTTCTCAATACACTATTCACACTTTCACTTCTTTGAGTGCTTTTCATATCCGTGTAAAATGTAGTCTTTCCATACACCAAAGCCCATTTCTCATTTTCACTAAACAACTTTTGTAACCATGTATTCCCTCTTAGACTGTATGTTTCTAACATGTTCTCCCACCCGTTCAAATAATCTTCTTCATCATCATAGTCATATATCAACTTGTTGAAATCTACAATGAAAGACTTTGAACTACTAAATGCACGACTAAGATGCTTTCTTGCACTCTGGTACATATGCCACACACAGATGCGATGATGAGTATCTGGTAAAACTGAACAGATTGCATTGGCCATTGCCTTGTCTTGGTCCGTAAGAATGGTTTTTGGTTGTTTATCAGACATTGCAGCCAAAAAAGCCTTAAACACCCGCTCGAAAGATGCAATTGTTTCATCATACATTAATGCCGCTCCAAATAAAATTGACTGCTTATGATGATTAACTCCTACAAATGGTGCAAATGGCAGTGCTTGATTATTTGTCCTATAAGTTGTATAAAAAACAAGCACATCATCAAATGCATTGTAGTCATTCACCATTCTAGAGTTAGCCTAAGAAAAAGTTTGTTATTTGATCTTCGGCATCAAGTTGTAAGGAATATACAAACCCTGGATCTTCTACAACCATCAATTGAAAAGACTGTAATATTGCTCCTACATCTCCCATATCCATTGACCTCATCCGTCTGGAACGAATATAATTTTTAATGTCCATGTGCAAAAAACCAACATTTTCGGGCCCTCCCACTTCTACGGTCATAAGGTCATATGTCTTCTTCGAGTTTATACCAACACTACTTGTCATATTCGCTTCAACAGCTTGAACCTTAGCTACTCTCCTCCGTGACCTCACTACAAAAAAATAGGGCTTTAGTGGCAATTTTTTAACGGCGTTTAATAAAAAACGCTTCGAAAGGCATTAAAACACGGCGTTTCTATATAAATGCCGCTGATGAGGTGGCGGGAAGACTTTTTTACGGCGTTTTATAAAAAATGCCTTTGTTGGTGAATCTATGACGGCGTTTTTAAAAGAAATGCCGCGGAAGCCTTGCCGAAAATCCCCAATCCAAGCGGTGGTAAAGGGCCTTTTATGGCGTTTTTAAGAAAACGCCGTGAAAAGCCTCGTATTTGGGGTTTTAGGTCCCGAGCCTTTCCCTCGTCTCTTTCCCTCCATTTTTTCCCTTCCTCTCTGCTTCGGCTCCCCTGCTCCGTGCTCCAAGCTCCGGCCACCTTCTCCGGCTCCCCTGCTCCGTGCTCGAAGCTCCGGTCACCTTCTCCGGCCATGCTCCGCCTTCGGCTCCTTTAGTTTTCAGAAAAAAAAAAAAAAAAGGGTTTTGGTTGTTATCTCCGCCATTCATCTCCGACCGTCCAACATCGCCAGAACTGAGGTATTTTTTTTAATCTTCTTCTAGTTTCTCCCCTGTTTTATGACTTCTCCTAGTTTCTCCGGCTCCTTTCTCTTTCTTTCTTACTTTCCCTTCGTCTTTATACTTCTTTTATAGTGCTTTATTGATCTTTTTGGGCTTTAAGGCATCTCAGTTTCTCGTTGATTTAATGGACAACTTTTAAGATTTTTGGGTATGAATAATCATTCATAAAAAAATTTATACTGATTTTAGTTGAAATTTTCCGTTTTTAATTTCCTGAGATTTTTCTAGATTTTGGTTCTTAAGTTGTGTTGCATGAATATTAGGGATTCGAGAAAATACCCATTTAGGGAAGCAAATAATCTGGGTTCTTTTCTGGATTCTTTTCTTCTCTGTAGCTATGAATATGGGAAGATTAGATCAATTTCTGTATACAGATAAACGTAAATATAAGTTGAAAAGATCATGACCTTCAAAAACTCTGGCCACAAGAATGGGGAAGAACTATATATTTCTTCCACTACCTAGTCACGGGAATGAATAAAGTGATTTTCCGTCGCTCTGATGAGGTTGTGATTTCCTCCGTGACATTACTCTAATGGAGCTTCATAAGTAGGGTAGGGTTTCAGATATGGAGGATGAGAATTCAATTCCTCGGTTTTAACGTCTCTTTTCATTAGAGATCATTTGGCAGATAGATATTCATTCGAGCATTTATGCTTTGGATCCTTCACTTCGATCTTTAATGTCGTCTCTGAATCAGATTCTAAATCTTCATTTCTAATTCAAAAGAGAGAGATTAAATAGCTCTGGAAGCACAGATAGGTCTTTAATGGCGTTTGAGTATTTAATTCAAGGACTTATTTAGGACTTTCGTCTGGTTATTATGCAATCAAGGCATGTTTTGGCTATCGATGGGCATGCGCAAGGTGCAGAGATGTAGTCTTCATAGATTCAGAATTTTTCCTGTTAATTTGGCTTGGTTATATGAACAGAAGTATTTCCGCTGGAAATTGCAGAGAAAGCCGATCTCTTGGTCATTTCTATGCGGATTGATGCTTTTCGGTTTAGGTTTAATTTCTCTTTTGATCGGACATGTCGCATCTGATCTCGAGTGGTATTCTCAGCATTTGATGGAGAGAGCTTTGTACTCCGAACTGGTATGGTTATGCTGTAACATTGCATTAAAACTTTCTAGTTTAAATAAGAAGTAAAATGTAGTATGAATTGGTACTGTTTGTATGCAATCTAGGTTTGTTTTAGTTAGATAAAGTGGATGGAAGCATCTTGATGTACTGTTTTCAAGCATATAATCCTCTTTGGGTCTTCAAATTGTCTTATTTTCTTGAAATTAAAATGAGAATGATGTCTTTGAAGTCTGTTTGTCCTGAAGCTAATCATGGGTAATATAACCCATATCTTAGTGAGTAGGAATGTTGCTTTGTAGTTTTGAGTTTATTTATTATTTGGAAAGTGATAGAAAACTGTCGATAGTACTATCAATAACAAGACTCACACGATTGAAAATTCAACATTCACAAAACTAAAAGCATTCAATGGTGGGCCCCAACAGAAAGCTCGGGTTCCGGTATAGGGATTCTCGTCATTTGAAGCCATGGCTTCACTGATTTCCCCTTTTTCTGATTGATGAGTTTAGATTTATTTGGCGTTTCCTATCAATTTCGAATTCCTTGGGGGAAATTTGGGTCTGATTTTGGAGGGGTTCATTTCAAGCTGGAATATTCGCACATGGAGTTGATAATTTTAAACTTTTAATTTTATATATATATATATATATATATATATATTTGATATCGACGAGAGAGAAGAAATAGAGTCATGCGTCCTCTTTTTTGGTAATTGGATGTAATAAATTTCATTGATGACTATTATTTGATCTAGAAATGTTCAAAAGTAATCTAAAAATACAAGCTTGTGAATGCATTTTTTTAGTGAATTTGATGTTGACTAAATTTGTCTAGTCATTCTTCAGTTTTGATCCAGATAGTTGTTTCAGATGATGATTTCTTTTTTTAGCATTAGTATTGATGTTCTTAAAATGAAAATAAACATAGAGTTATTATATTTAAATTGGAAGTTATCTTTTTATCTACCTCCATCTATTTTGTTGTTCAGCGTTAATGGGTCTAAAACTTCCATGTTTGGGTAAGGTTTAGCTAAACAGGGAAGAGATCCTTTTATTTCTTTTGATGCATGTTGTGCTTTCTAGGTACGAAGTCGTGATAACGGCATGATACATGTCATCACACCATTGGGCTGCATAATTGTTACCACAGGTTATGTTTATAAGAAACTTAAGGGCTTGTGGTCTATGTTAAATGTTTAAACTGCTAATTAAAAGTGTTTATTTACTAAGTATTGACTGTGTTGGCTTAAGTTCATACTCATGCATGCATTAAACCTTAGATCTCCCGTTCAAGAATCATTGTGTGACAAGTGCATTTCTTGTATCACCTATTTGGACGGATTAGTTGTAAACTATGTCGTTTAGTTCTCTTGCGGGGCTAAATGCTGGTTAACAACTTTTCGGTCTTGTTTGTGATAAAATGTATTTGTCTGTATATGATTCTTGAATTGTCCGGTTGGACAGTTTGGGAATGCATAATCTCCAGTGTAGTCAGTTGCTCATGGTTGGTCCAAATTGAGGTAAATTTTGTCAGTCGTTTCTCTTGTTCTCTGGGTACATACTTAGACAATGTGGCATGCATGCTTGCCCCTAGTCTAAGTTGTGTACTTAGAGAACCATAGAGAAATGCTGCCGAAATTTCCTTGAAATGGAACAAAACACTTGAGCTATTGACTTCTGGGGATTATGCATTCCTGAATGGGATAGGAACACCCCACCCGTTAGAAGAGGAGTTGATGATGATAGGAAGCATGCATGCATAGATATGATTGTGTAGATGGTCAAGTAACTGACACGTGTTTTATTAAAACTTACTGATGTGATAAACTTTTGTTATTTCTCAGAATAACAAACGAAGACGGACTTATAAATCTAATCTTATAACTCATGGATAAGAGTTGGATTGGAATGTCAAGGTACTTTTATCTATAAGTTTTTATGAAGTATCAAATTAATTATGTATTGTTAGTATCTAAGCAATTGTGAATGCAATTGTTGTATTACATAGGATGTCAAAGGAATATATAGAAGGGGTAAAGCAGTTTATACAGTTTGCATTAGCTCGTGGAGCGACTAATAACAATGGCGGTATAAAGTGTCCGTGTCCCAAATGCAACAATGTGGTTTACCAAGATAGACTTACAGCTTTCGACCATATGATATGTAATGGATTCGACTTGAATTATAAAATCTGGTTTTATCACGGGGAAGACATATTGCAACACACACCTGCTGTCCAAGTTTCTCAAAATCCTTATGTGCAAGACAGACATAATGAGATGGAAGATATGGTGCACGATGCGTTCGGGGTCCCAAACCAAGATGAGGCTACTAGTAGTCGGGATTCCAATCCTGAGTCTGATAGATTTTTCCAATTGATAAGGGATGCGGGACAGCCTTTGTATCCAGCATGTACGAAACACACCAAGTTGTCTTTCATCGTAAGATTATATCACATTAAGTATCTTAGTGGATGGAGCAATAAGTCATTCACTATGTTGCTTGAGTTGTTGAGGGAAGTACTCCCTGAGGGTTCAACACTACCAGATACTTACTTTCAGACAAAAAAGGTGATGTCAGATTTGGGGCTTAACTATGATAAAATTGATGCCTGTCCTAATGATTGCATGCTTTACTGGAAAGAGTCTGCAAAGAAGCAAACATGTGACATGTGTGGTGTATCAAGATGGAAGGCAGGGGATGATCAAGCGGAACGCAAGAAGAAAACTCCGGCAAAGATTTTGCGTCACTTCCCATTAAAACCCAGGTTACAAAGGTTGTTCATGTCATCCAAGACTGCTACTGAAATGAGATGGCATGATGAGGATCGAACTAAGGATGGGATGTTAAGGCATCCTGCAGACTCACCAGCTTGGGAAAATTTGGATAAAAAGTATCCTTTGTTCGCCTCAGATGCTCGCAATGTCAGGCTTGGGTTGGCGAGTGATGGCTTCAATCCATTTAGGACGATGAGTATTGCTCACAGCACATGGCCCGTGGTTCTTATTCCCTATAACTTGCCACCGTGGATGTGTATGAAGCAGCCGAACTTTATTCTGTCCTTACTTATTCCCGGTCCCTCTGGGCCAGGAAATGCAATTGATGTTTACATGAGGCCTCTAGTTGAGGAGTTGAAGGACTTGTGGGAGAATGGGTTGACAACTTATGATGCGTCAAAGAAGGAGACATTTGTAATGCGTGCGGCATTGCTCTGGACCATTAGCGACTTCCCAGGGTATGCCATGTTGTCAGGTTGGAGCACGAAAGGAAAGTTGGCATGCCCGTCATGCCATAAGGACACTTGTAGCCGATACTTGTCTAAGAGCAAGAAGCAATGTTACATGGGGCACCGTCGTTTCTTAAAGCCGGATCACAAGTTTCGGAGGAATAGAAACTCTTTCGATGGCACTACAGAGTTCAGATGTGCTCCAACTCCAATCTCTGGGTCTGATGTGTTGTGTCAGTTGGAGGGTATTCCTTTCTCCCTTGGTAAGCAAACTGGGCAAACAGGACGAAGGCAGACGAGCCATGAGGATATGCCGTATAATTGGAAGAAGAAGAGTATATTCTTCGAGTTGCCATACTGGGAGCATAATTTGTTGAGGCACAACCTTGATGTAATGCATATTGAGAAAAATGTATGTGACAATGTGATTGGGACTTTGTTAGGTTTGGAAGGAAAATCTAAGGATGGTTTAAAAGCGCGTAACGACTTGGTTGAAATGGGAATTCGGCATGCACTTCACCCTCAGTTGCTGCCTGGCAGAAGCAAAGTTTATCTGCCTCCTGCATGCTTTTCGATGGACAAGAATGAGAAAGAGTTATTTTGCAAAGTTTTGAAGAGTGTGAAGGTTCCAGATAGTTACTCGTCAAATATTGCAAGACATGTCAATATTAAAGAGCGTAAAATTCATGGACTAAAGAGTCACGACTCTCATGTTATAATGCAACAATTCCTACCACTGGCTGTGAGGAAAACATTGCCGAATAATGTAACTTCAGTCTTAATTGAATTGAGCAACTTCTTTCTTGGTATATGTTCAAAAGTCTGTCAAGTGGAGGATTTGAGACGGTTAGAGGAGAAAATTGCGCTTACACTTTGTTATTTAGAGAAAACTTTCCCACCGACTTTCTTTGATATTATGGTGCACTTGCCTATACACCTGGCCGCAGAGGCAAGACTAGGTGGACCTGTACAATACCGGTGGATGTATCCTATCGAAAGGTATGCCTTCAATTATAATTTTATAGTTGTGTTCAAACTTCTTGTTATTGAGAATTTCTCTTATCTTAACAAAATTTAATTCATATAGGTACTTATATACACTGAAGTCTTATGTGCGCAATCGAGCTCGACCAGAGGGTTCCATTGCAGAAGGGTACTTGGCAGAAGAATGCATGACATTCTGCTCCAGGTATCTAAATAATATAGAATCGAGATTAAACAGGCCGATGAGGAATGACGATGAAAGTGTAATAGGTAGTGCAGAGCCATATATCTTAAGTGACTTGGAATGGCAGCAGGCACATCGTTATACCTGCTGTAAATGAGACCCTTTCTGGGTTTTCTTCTATAGGAACTAAGAACAGTAATAGAAATGGTTCTCAGGGATGTTTTTCCCCAAAATGGAGGTTCTCCGAGGATTTCAGAGTCGAAGTTGATGTGATTCTCAAGATTCTTGAGAAAGACGGGCCGGATTTTGATGTCAATTTGGCTTTAGATGAATTGCAACTAAAGCTTTCGGGTAGTCTCGTCAGAGAAGTTCTGATTAGGATCTTGAAAATCATAAACCACACAAACAAGAAGCAATGCGCAAGGTTGGGATACAAGTTTTTTGTGTGGTCAGGTCAGCAGGTAAATTGTAAGCACAGTGCAAACTCATACCACTTAATCATGAAGATCTTTGCAGATTCCGAGGAGTTCAAGGCTATGTGGAGACTGGTTGATGAGATGATTGAGAACGGGTTCCCGACTACTGCACAAACATTTAACATCCTGATTTGTACTTGTGGTGAGGTGGGCATGGAGAAGAGATTGGTGGAGAGGTTTATCAAGTCAAAGACATTTAATTATAGGCCGTTCAAACACTCTTTCAATGCCATTCTCCATTGCCTTCTCGGGCTAAACCATTACAAGTTGATTGAGTGGGTGTATCAGCAAATGCTACTCGAGGGGCACTCTGCTGACATTCTAACTTATAATATACTTATGTCTGCAAAGTATAGGCTGGGGAAGTTGAATCAGTTCCACAAATTGCTTGACGAGATGGGTCACAGTGGATTGTCCCCCGATCTCCACACATATAACATCCTTCTCCATGTGCTTGGAAAAGGGGACAAACCACTCGCTGCCCTTAATCTCTTGAATCGCATGGAAGAAGTGGGTTGCAATCCAAGTATTCTTCACTTCACCACGTTGATAGATGGGCTGAGTCGGGCCGGGAATTTGGATGCGTGCAAGTATTTTTTTGATGAGATGGTTAATAAAGGGTGCATTCCTGATGTGATCTGTTACACGGTCATGATCACTGGATATATTGCAGCAGGGGAACTTGAGAAGGCTCAGGGAATGTTTGATGATATGATCATCAAGGGACAGCTACCAAATGTTTACACATACAATTCCATGATCCGTGGGCTTTGTATGGCTGGGAAGTTTGAGAAGGCACGATCTATGCTTAAGGAAATGGAATCCAAAGGTTGCAATCCAAATTTTGTTGTGTATAGTACTCTAGTGGGGTGTCTGAGAAATGCTGGAAAGCTTTCCGAAGCTCACGAAATAATTGGACAGATGGTTGAGAAGGGGCACTATATCCATCTTCTCCCAAAATTCAAGGGATATAGGAGATGCTAAAGTGGCAGATCCTTGGGAGAATCTTTCAATGAAACCTTGTTGGGAATATTTGTAGCTCATCCCAGCTCAGGTGACAACTTATGCTTGCTGTTGCTCATTTCAGATGTCATGAAAGCAGAGACGGTTTCTCTGTTGCACTGAGCATATCCCTAAAGTATGTATTCTTCTTTTACTTTTCATACTTTCTCATGAGGCTATCAGTTGTAACTTTAATATAGTGACACTTTGTTTCTCTAGTGCGTAATCTAAGTGATTGAATCCTCAACTCTTTATTAAGGGACAAGATTCCAGTTCATCTTTGAGTGTTGGGGACTTAACTCTTTGAAAATATTATTTTCACAAATTTTCAGCAGTCTTCGGTTAATATGATACACTGCTTATACTTGCCACTTATAATAAGCAAGTAAAAGAAAACACTTTTTTTAAAAATATAAATAAAGAAATAAAAAAGAGAAAGAAAATACTAATCAAGTTGATGCTGTATTTTCCCTATTTTCATATAACAGGCAGGAACACATCCACATTTATTTCATCTCAGCAGTCAAGAGTACTCGACATCTCTCTTGCTATTTTCATTATTAAGCCATGATGGGCTTATTCATCAACTACATTAGTTTCAAATCTGCTAGTTCCACACTCTCTCTTATATCCCAAAATCTTTGCTGGAATTTTATTGATCAGTATATGCAATGTGCAACCTGAAAGATAGAAAATTAATGATATTATTTTTCCTATGTCATGTCCTATTTCAAAACCTATTCTACTTTTGTCATGTCCTATTCTACTGGAGAAGCGGAATACTACTGTCATGTATAGATATTTAATAGGTCATGTCCTATTTCAAAACCTAAATTTTGTTTAAAAACAGTATACCGTGTGTACTGGTATACTGTTAGTAGATCATCCTTGCAACCACATTTGGATTTTCTTTAGCTTAAAATCCTAGAGAATAGGATTACTTTCCTTACCTTCCAAGCATTTTCAAGAGTCTGATTTGTGTTCTCTGTATTGACTTTTAGCGCAAGTGAGCTGAGCAGTTCTGCTTGTTGTATCAAAGCAGTGATCTTCGGATCATCCTTTTTAAGAAATGTCCCTTGAACCTTGCTATTCCCAACTGCTTTTGGAATGGAAGGGAAGATGGTGTTATATTTTAAGCAATGCAGATGATAATTTCTAAAAGGGTCTGAACCCGGGCAAACACTTACACACCGGCACACTATTGCTGTTGCAGCTACCGTACGCACCACAAGCTTTGTAGACACTGCAACTGTCACTCCATTCTAAAATTACTAACCATTTTTAAAGAGTTAACTAACCATTTTAGATTTAAGAGGAACTGACTAACTACTAACTAAGCTATTTAGAAAACTTAAAACTAACTAATCTATTCGCAAAGACTGTAGAGACTAACTAAACAACCAGACTCTTTAAAATTACTAACTAGTTTACAGATTTTAGAAGGAACTAAATTGTTTACGGATTACTAGCTATGGATTTTTAAGCAAACTATGTGCAGATTTTACAAACCAAACTATTTTAGATTTTTACAAACACTAACTAACATTTGCAGATTTAAAAGGAACTAACTAAACTACTGTAGAGGTTATAGAGATTAACTAAACTAAGAGCTAACAGATTTTCTAACTAAACTACCTACAGATTTGAAGACTTAACTAAGCGTCTACAGATTTTGAAATCTAACTAAAATATCTATAGATATAGACATTGAAATCTAACTAAGCTTTCTACATATTTAAAAGGGAATAACTAGGACTAATTTTGCAATCTAATCAACATAGGTGTAAGCTAAATTGCAGCTATCAGAACATTTTGCAGAATATTGAAGAAGAGGGAGAAGGAGACACCTGCCGTGAAGGGAGGGAGGTCTGCCGGAGCGTGAAGGAGGCCGGAAAAGGTGTTGTAGGTGGGAACAGCTGGCCGGAGCTACAGTGGCGTTTTAAACTTCTGTTGGGACTCTTACAGGGGATATATTAGGCTTGTTACAGGGCTGAGCTACCAGGGACGGTTTTGGACGTGAACAGATGCTGAATAAGAGATGATTTTGGGTGTGAATAGGTGTTGAACAGTGAGGCTGTTTTGGGGTATAAACACCGACGAGAGAGAGGGAATGTTGGGCCATTCTAGGTACCTGATTTGGCCGGACGGGTGCATCACCAGCCTCGTAATCTTGTTGTTATAAGTGTTGGTGGATGTGCTCTTGAAATTTGATAAAATGTCATCGGGAATATCATCAAATGACCAAGAAACATTCGAAGTTCCGCTTCTCCAGTAGACGGCCGATCCGTGTTATACTGTGCAAAAAATTTTGTACAAACGGACAAAGAGGTTAGATGACCCACATACTTGGCCCAATTTTTTTTCCCGGGGGCGTTGTTAGCCCTGCCCCCCTGGAAGCAAATCTTGGCTCCGCCCTAGTGGCAGTTGGAAACAGCAACAAGGGTCTCCTGCAGATCCTTATACGCCACATTTATTCCATAGTTGAGAGGGAAACTAATGCTAGACACAATTCTGGGCTCTAGGAAGCATACCAAACTAGAGGTTCTGAAAATCATTGCAAGCATTTCACCCACCCAATGAACTGTACAAAGAAATATAAAGAAAAGGGTGATCATAGTTGTTCAATGATCCTGACTTGTTTTTTAGGAGAGTTTTATGTGAGGAAGAAAGCAACTCATTCTCCTGTCCTCCTCCATGGAAACCAGTGCTCCAGAAGATGCCGGCCGGTTTGCCGGCAAGTGCCTGAGATGCCCAAATCTCATGGGTGGCATCAAAGAAGGCCTTGAACTGAGCTGCCATCATGCCAAAACGAGAGGGGAACCCAAAGATAAAACCATCAGCCTCCGTAAGTTGTTCTATTCTACTGACATAAGTATTCCGCTAAACAGTCTACTTATGTCATGTCCTATTCTACTGTCATTCTATTGCATCTAGCCCTAATTCATCGCTTCGTCATGAATTCCGCTCAATTTCGCAAACTATCAGAGCCAGCGACAGATCTGAACTGGTTTTCCTCCTTCAAATATACTGTTTTATTTCCTTTCTCAAGTTGGGTTTTGATTGTCTGCGATGATGTTCTTGTACTTTGCTTGTAGCTGGAGCATAGATGGCTTTCAGTTTGATATTCTTTTACAGAATTTATTATATTAATGGTTGAATTCACTGTGATGTTAATTTTGCACAATTGTTTTGGGTGTCACTTTGTATCTCATTGCCATCTGAAGGGATAACAGGCAGTGTTTTCCATTAAACACAACCCTGGACAATTAGTGAATATATAAAGATTGGAGAACAAGAAGACGAAAAAGTCGTTTTTAGTACTTATTCACCAATGTTTGAGAGTGACAAATTCCAACCATTCCTTGAGCCACTTTCAATGGGATTTGGGATGCCTTATCCTAAGTAAGAGATTTTCCTCGCAACAACCATGTTCGTATCTAAGCGAGCACCCATCCAAATTACTTGTACTACTCTATCTTATTAGAGATCATGTGAAGAAGGATATAATTTCTAATGTTGGCATTCAAGTTTACTCTATGTTGATGAGCAAGTCCTATCCTTTATCTTAGACTTTTGGCCTGAAGAACTCAAAATGGAAGCCTCCCTATGACCATAAATGAATCCAAATATCCGGCCTTGCCAACTAATTTTTTTTTAAAAAAACAGTAATTTCTAGTTGCACTTTTTAAGTCAATAAAACCAGAAATGCTTGTTGGAAATCCTGAATAAGAGATTTTCATATTTTTCCTTTTTCTTTTTCACATTAGCTGAATGTGTTCATATCTTTCAATAGTTGTTAATTACCTACTCTGTGACTGCTCAAATGAATTGTATGAAATTTTATTTTCTCATAGTGAAATGAAAAAAAATGTTGAACCCTCCTGCTGGCCAACGTCACTGAGGGGCAATATTGATCCATCGTTAGTGATTGAATCACTGAGGGCCAATGTTAGTGATTGAATCTTTTTTGCATATTAATTATGAAATCTGTAAATTTTATCATTTCAATATTCTAATAAATAATTTTATTTAATTGTGTTGTAGGAGGGAGCAGGGAGCACACACTTGTCGAGTTTTAGAGGTGCAAGAGGGAACCAGCAAGATGAAGATAGTTAGACTTATGATTTATTGACACTTTTTTATGGACATGTGTATTGTATTATTATATTATGATGGGCACCTGTGATTGGATGTATTTATATTATACTGATTTTCATGTCGAAAATTTCTTTTTATATATAATGTCATTATGGACAAGAATTTGTTTATTTAATATTGTTGACAGGTACAACACAGGTCCAAGAAATATTTATATTGTTGATAGGTACAAAACAGGTAAAAAAATATTTATATTATTGACAGGTACAAAACAGGTTAAAAACAAATTGAAAAAAATATTTTCATTTTTTTTATGTCATGCCTATTCGCGGCGTTTATGAATCGCCGTTAAATGACCGGTCTATGACGGCGTTTCTACAAATGCCGCAAAATATTTGGCTATAACGGCATTTCTATAACGCCGTCAAAGGTAAGTCTATAACGGCATTTCTATAAACGCCGTTAAAGGTCAGTCTATCACGGCATTTCTATAAACGCCGTCAAAGGTAAGGCTATAACGGCATTTCTATAAATGCCGTCAAAGGTAAGGCTATAACGGCATTTTTATAAACGCCGTTAAAGGTCAGTCTATAACGGCATTTATATAAACGCCGTCAAAGGTGCACCTATTACGGCGTTTTTAGAAACGCCGTTATAGACTAACCTTTAACGGCGTTTTTAAAGTGCCGTCAAGATAAATGCCGCGTTTGCCTTCCCCGACGCGAGCAATAACGGCGTTTGGTTTAAAACGCCGTTATTGACTATAACGGCGTTTTTGGGGTTTTTCACGGCGATTTAAAAACGCCGTTAAAAGTCTGAAATTTTGTAGTGCCTACACATATAAGACTTCATTGGTATACAATGATGATTGTGCTCTAATTGACTCTGAATTATCATATGTTGTTCGTTTGACTGCAAAACAATTACAATGTGAGCCTTACAATCACATCTAGTAGGATCTCACTGGTTCTCAGTGCTTGCTCGTTTATCTTCTTTCTTAAGACCTTCTCGCGAATAACAAAGTTTTCTACGTCTTTTGACACCAACTTTATCTTTATTTTTCCAATCCTTTCGAATACTAAAGTTAGCCCTTCTTCCATATTCATTGTAGAAATCATATGCCTGATCCTCTGACTCAAATTCCATTCCAATTTCTGGATTTGGTGTACCGTCTTCATTTGTCGAACCTTTTATGTTGCACCCAAATCCACTAGCATAGTTACAGTCATCATCTGTTGTCTCAAATGATAACCTGCGTGATACTTGTAATCCACTATTATCTTCTTCACAAGGATTACCCAATATATTATGATCCATATCAATGTATTACAGCGTGAACCACCCCACCACCTCACTTGAAATAAATGCCTTTAGCCCTGTTACGAATTCGGCCTCTCTGAAATGCGTATTGTGCTCTTCCATGAACTTAAGACTCAATTAAGATCATATTAGATATAGTAGATCACCAATTTATTTTCAACTCTTTAATCCAAATTCAAATAACACAGTTTAAAGGAAAAAAAAATATTAATGAAACAGATTATAATCTCTTACTCCACCTAATTACTAAACCTGAGATCCTGAAGACTAATTTGTGAGCACTCCATGAACAAATTATTGACAACATTTCTCTAGGTTTAACTAATTCAGAAAAATTGAACTATGGCAACCACGATCATATTCAAAATATATTGACATGTAGAATAAACCTACACATATATGAAACAAATAAATCGCAAGTATGTATTCAGAAAAACTGAACTATGGCAACCACAATCATATGAAGGATCACAAATTGAACCCCCTAGCCCTTATATAGTTAGGCTTCCCCCACAGTTGAAAGATCATACCAAGTATGTTTCACCATCGGGATGCTCAGAAGATATCAGAGTAAGCAAATGAATTAGGTACTTGCAATGGATCTTAATTATATTTAATACATTAATTACAAGTCATCAATCTGCATATACATTAAACTAGTTTACAATGTTGACTCAATTACATTATGTATATGCAGATTGAGAATGAGTATGGACCAAAAGGTAAGGCATTTGGAGCAGCTGGACATGCATACATGACCTGGGCAGCAAATATGGCTATTGAATTGGGTACAGGAGTCCCATGGGTGATGTGCAAGGAAGATGATGCCCCAGATCCAGTGGTGATCAATCTCATACTTCTTGTCCATCAAATCTACCTTAGCTCATCGGACATTTCTTCATTTACATAAGTTCACATTGGTATTTTTATCCTCTTGATATGTTCTTGTTGTTGGGTTCTTGGTGTTACCCTAGATTTAACCCCTACTTTTGTCGAATTTTCACTAGTTTTGCACATTAGCAAAGCCTCACTGTTATCATTTCTGATCCTATTTTAGTAATCTAGGAAGGAAGAAGGTTTTTTTGACCTGTAACTAAAATTTCACTGAAAATAAAAGATTTTTACAAGACGACTAGAAATAAGGAATGAGAAGATTCGCTAACAAAAAAGAGAAATTATCATTAAACCTAGATGACATTGCATCATAAGCAATTAAAAAGTGAAGGGCTCATATATATATAACTGAAAACCAAGTTGGGGATTTCGGAAAAATTGGGGATTTCAACAAAGTTCAGTTGATGGTGCACAATACTAAAAATTTTACTCATTTGAAGCCTCTGGTTTTTCCCCAATCAAAACCCCCAAATAATCTGGTGGACCAAAGGGGGAAAAAAAAAAACCAAATCAAACCCCAAATAGAAAAGAATGAAGGACTATTGGGAGGAGAAGAATGATACCTTCGTTGTTGCCGGCAAGAAAGAGATGGTGGTCGCCGGAAATCTCAAAACCCAAAGAAAATCCAAGGCGTAGGTGGTCTCCAGTCCGACAGTCACGAACTGAAATGCCTCGATTTGGTTTTTTTTCTTTTCCCTCTGTTGGTTCCTCGATCTGGTTTTGGTCTTGAGAGAGAAAGGAAGAGCCCTCCCGTGAAGTGAAGATAGTGTCTGCTTTGTGACCAAAAAAACCAAAAATCCCCAAATGCCAAAACCAAACAGAGTAGATGGTCGTGGTCGTGCGTTGTTCCCAAAATAAGACTTGCAAAAAACCTTGGTTGCCGGAGGTGAGGTGAAGAAGAAAGGGTCTGTAACATGCAAAGCCAAACAGGAAAACCCCAAATGCAAGGGCAAAGCCAAAAAGAAAAAATCCAAATGCTTGCTTGAGTTCAAACCAAGTGTTCTGGCTATGAGCTATTCCCGAAATAAGACTCGCAAAAAATCTTGGTTGCCGGAGGTGAGGTGAAGAAGAAAGGGTATGTAACATGCAAAGCCAAACAAGAAAACCCCAAATGCAAGGGCAAAGCCAAAAAGAAAAACCCCAAATGCAAGCTCAGTTCAAACCGAGCGTTCTGGCCGTGCGCTGTTCCCGAAATAAAAAATAAAATATTATTATTGTAAACGATTAACAAACGTTAACTGGAGAAAACTTCCGTCCACCATTTTTGGTTTGGCGCCCAAAACCATGCCACGAGTCACACGTTGTATGGAACCCCGAGATAAGCTTTCTGGCTTCGCCAAAGACAATCCAAAGCCAAGTTGGAGATTGGGTAGTCAAAAGGGTGTGTATTTTGTGAGAGGTGATTGGGTGCTCAAAAAGGTGTGGAAACACAAAAATGAGGCTATTTGAGGTTTGAATAAAAATAAGAGGTCTTTTATAGGAAAGTGAAAAGTGGACTTGAGTTTATGAGTTTTGGATGTGGGTTGAATGAATGTGGGTATCTAGACTAAATCTTATGGATCATGGGTTGTTAGTAGATGGGTCATGGGTCATGGGTCATGGGTCATGGGTCATGGGTCATGGGTCATGGTTATTCACTACAAGAAATCTACCGTATAGCAACGAAATTATAGACACGGAAAGTTTTCGGTGTCTAATAACTATCTTTAGACAAGGAAAATTGGACGTCACTAACATTCCATATCTAATAATTATTCCAAGATTTACATCAATTTTATGATTAATAAAATTTATTAGAGATGGTATATTTTCCTTGTCTAATAGTATTAGACATGGATCTTGGTGTTAGTGACGGAAATAATTCCGTGTCTAACTTAAATGATCATTAGACATGAAAATTTTTCCGTTTCTAATACTAGGGGACTATGAGAACAATGTCACAACACTATTCAGACGAGGAAAAGCTAGAGGAGAACTCGGGCAGACAGATGCTGCTCGGGAAGACTTTCTTAAGGCTCGTAAATATGCACCCGAAGACAAGGCTATTGCGAGGGAGTTGTCTTTGCTTGGTGAACATGACAAGGCTATTTATCAGAGGCTAAAAAGTAGATTTACAAAGAAATTTTAATTTCTTATAGTTGTGGATGTCGAAAGTATAGATATAGATATAGTTATGGATGTGGATGTGGATGTGGATATGAATGTGGATATGAATGTGGATGTGGAATGTATAGATGTGGATATGAATCTGTCTATTATGTGAAATGTTTGGAAACAGGTTACAGGTTTTTTGAAAAACAGGTTATGGGATTCAGGGTACTGGTTTGTAAAAACAAAAATTTAGTATCAGAGACGGAATTATTTTCGTCTGTAATATTAATGCTGACGAAAATAGTAATGTTGCATAATAGTGTCACAGAAATAATTCTGTGTCAAAAACATATTAGACTGACGTATTCGGACACAACATTTGTGAATAATGATCATTAGACACAGAAATAATTCCGTTTCTACTGATAGTATTAGAAACGGATAATTATTTCCGTATTTAATAGAATGAGTGATGAGAGCAACTGTCACAGTTTAGGCACGGTTATTATTTCCGTGTGTAATACTATTAGACACGGAAAAATTATATTAGGCACGAAAATTTCCGTTGCTATGCGGTTGATTTGTTGTAGTGATTAGACTTTATCTATGACAATTGGGCTTGAGCTATGGTAATTAGGCTTTGACTAAAGCAATTGAGATTTGACTAAAGCAATTGAGTAATTGAGCTGGGCTACTTGGGCTTGGGTAATGGAATTAGATAATTGGGTTTGATTGGGTTGTTTGTGTATAAGTTTAGGCAAATGGGATTGGGCCTTGGGTAAACCTTAAAGCTTTGAAGAAGCGGGAAGAGGGATATGGATGCTTACAATGTCCATATCAAAGTGTGTCGCTATAGATTTCTAGAATACTAGATGAGCGTAAGGATGTGAAAGCGTTCATAAGAAAATGTAATTGGTTAATGGGCATCACAGTTGGTATATCCTTGTTTCAGATATGGTAGATGTTAGATCTCACTCGCATGATAATAATAGTTCTAAAAAAATATTAACCGGCCTACATGGATTGATATGTAAAGCAGATAATGACCAATTATAGATAAGAATGTGTTGATCAGTACCATTCTTTTCTATGCTGTTTTCATGGAGTACTGAATATGCACGTGATGAATTGGAAAGGGAACAATGACAACTCATGACCAAGAAATGTCGATATGATGACCATCATAATCCGGTGGTGACAGTAACTATCTAAACAGATTAAAGACTATTTTGTCAATCTTGATTCGGAATATGTTTTTTTTTCTCAAAGACTGACTACTTGCCTTCAGTATGTATTATTTTAGGAGTATCTTTTAAAGTAAAGTATTTGAAATTTAATTGTTCCTGATCATTGTGGGCCGGGTGGGAGAATGTTAGATTTCTGTTTTCTGTGGTGTTTCGATGGTCATGAGTTTTGAATTTTGTCAAAACCATAGATTACAATAGTCCAATCACGTGAAGTGAACATTAGAGTGCAATGAACTTGGCACACCTAGATACCTAGATACCTGTACTTATTATGTCTTTTTTTTTTTGGTTATAGAAATTCTTAGTAGAATCAGACTGTCAGCAGGGGTTTTAGCTTGGGCAGTGGATCTCTTTGCTTACTCTTATCCGGGTGGGATTAGATACGTAGACCTCCAACATGGGAAGGCCTCACCCCTACCACTAATCACCCTTCCTTCTTTTTATTATACATGGTGGGCTCTGAACCACCACACCAAGATTCGAAACTGAGTTTTTTGCCCACAAAAAGGATGCATCCAACCTCTAATTATGTGAATTATGGGACCTATAAGTAGGGAGTTGGTCTCACCATTCACTCTCGAAGAAGAGAAATAGATTTCTTTCAAGAGAGAGAGGTCCTCACCAAACACACAGAAAATGTAAAGTTGGTCATCTGCGAAGGAAGAAGAGTCGTCATTCCTACTAAAGAAGGAAGCCCGAGAATTCTGTAACCACACCATGCATGCAGTTTGAATGCAAAAGTCCTAAGATCCAATTGTTTAGAGGCGGCCCAAAGTGGACAACTTGAAGCAGTCGTGCAACCCAACTTAGACTTGTCGGTTTGTATAAAGATTGTTTACAAATAAACAAAAAAAATCTCAAAAAGATGTATAAGATATACTAATGCAATTGTTGAGAATGATTTTCTAAACCTTAAAACTTGCTAATCTAGGGCTTGTGAATGTACACAAGAGATTCTGTAACGTGCAAGTAATTCTTTATAGAGATAACAAGAACATAACAACCACTTTGAGGGGGTTAACCTCCATTAGAGACTGGGTATAAGCTTCAGAGAGATGATCTTCTCATTAAACAATTGAGTATATAAAATACATCTGACTCCCTGTAACACACGACTACCCATGACCCATAATTACAACAGTAACTTCCCACTCTGTTTCATCTGAACAACACTACTTAACATCATTCTTATTTACACCCATTACTTTCTAATAGACCTAATCAACTCTTCTACCATAAGCACCCTACTCTTCATGCAGGCTTCCATGCACGTTACAGATTCGCCAGAGATCAAATACCAAATTTCTAAAATTGCATATCCAAGATATATCGTGAGACATGCTTATCATGTCTAACCATAATAGTCCATTATATTATATCCTTAATTCTTTTAAAAAAAACCATCTAATAAAAATAATGCCAAAAAGATAAATCCCAAAGACAATAAAAAAAGTAAAAATGGCGAGCCACAAGGAACCAGTACTTAACACTACATACAGGCCAGCCACGAATGCGATCAGCATCGCTATCATGGCCATGAGTACCAGAAATGTGACAAACAGAATGAATTTTTTGGAGATATCGGAATAGGAGTTATAGAGAAGGAAAATAGTGAATATGAAATTGAGGAATACAGCGGTCATGGAGCATGACAACGCTATGGCATCCATTACCACAAATACTTGGAAAGCTGCTTTTTTCGCAAGGGTTGCTGTGCCATCATCACTTTGGTAACCTCCCGGAACTTGGAAAGCTGCAGCAAAGGTGACAGTAGCAATGAGAGTTCCCACTATCATCTGACTGCTGTTCATTCTTTTTCATTAAGTGGTTCTGCTATACCGAATTTAGTATCAGCTTTGTTCAGTTCCAAATAGACTGCAACCTCCTGTTCATATTTATGTCAACATGAAGAAAGAAAGGGGAGGACCCAAGTAAGAATTTCGTTTTAATAAAACAATATAATCTTTACATTACACCCTCAATTTACTAATAGGAGTTTTCTCGCACCCAGGCCATCCCTCAGAGTTATGGCCTCCATCACCAAGTGATTGTCCTTTTCCCCAAAAGGGGCGATGTATTGTGGGCTGGATGGGTGCTAGCACTCCCTTACCAAATAACAAAACATTTAGGCTAGTATGATAAAAATGAGAAATGCTAGTGAGACCCCAAAGCGCCGAGACCACACGAGACTGCGCATCTGATGCACGGGACTCAAAAAAATATAAACAGATTCATTAGAAATTTGAGTCCGGTGCATCACATGCATGGTCTCAGTGGTGCCGGTCCTAAGGAGGTCTCAGAAGCTTTATCCTTGCAAGAAACCAATTTACCTGGCACCTCGGTCAGTAACTAATATCTTCTAATGTCCTTGTGTTTTTGGGTGGTTAAAAAGTAATTTAGTATGTGCATTTAGTTGGATTTTGGTAGCCTTAGACGAAGCAGGGCTTCATCTTGGCCAGCGTCCAAGGCCCCCACGTCTAAGGCTAGCACACACGACATTTTTTGTTTGGGTGATCCTGACCATGGTTTTTAGTTTCAGTAAAATCTTACAAAATTTCGGTCTTAGTTCCCTCATCCAAAATCAATATCACAAAGACCATTACTGTAATAGCATAAGTTAGAATAGTTAAGTCATACTACTAACCTATTTAAATTAGAAAACCTTATTAATACCACTTCTAATAACTAGAAAAGTTATTTAAGTAATATATTTAAAACAAAAAACTTAATTATTAGGAGTTTAGACTTTTGATATATTAAAAACACCACTTCTAGTAACTTATGTAAACTCGAAACCCTAAATTATAAAAATCTAATTATTAGGAATTAAGACTCTTGATATATTAGGAAAAATTTTAATTAAAGATAATTTTTTATAAAAAATTAATTTAATTTGATATGTTGGAAGATTTCGAGAGGTTATTTTGATTAAAATATTTTATAAAGAAATTTTTGGAAGAAATTTTCAGAATTCAACTACAATCTCTAAAATTTTTGGATGCTTAGGAATACTGAATAAAAGATAAAAGAAAAGGCTTTTTTTTTTTCTTTCTAATTTCAGTTTTCCTAAAGCACTATCCTCATTTCCCCAAAGAGGAAGAGTGTCAACGGCATTTGAAAGGAGAGTGAGGCTGCCCCCACCCCGGCCAAAGTGGGATAATACTAGCTTACACTTTTTCTTTTTCTTTTTCTTTTCTTCTAATGTAATCTCTCCAATGAGTGGACAGAGTGTTGGTGCAAAACAGATATGGAAGACAATTACCCAAAAAAAAAAAAAAATGATTGTTAACATGAGGCGGAGCCCTGCTTCAAGCCCATTGAGCAGAGGTCTCTTTTGAATGCATAGACCATGAAAATTGTGTAACTATGAAGAGAAGTACAAAGAGATTTCTTTTAATAATTACAAAATTGCCACCGATTTTAAAAGGGTAATATTTTGCTAGGGTCTAATCTTTTGCAGCATGAAAATAATACCTCTTCTAATCTATGTTTGTTTGGAATAGTCAAGTCCTTGGGTGTAAAGTTGGCCTTGTTCATGGTATCAGTTTCCACTCTGCCCTTCTTCTGTAACATACATCTCACCAGATCAGGAATGCAGTTGATGACGGCCAGATGCAGAGGGGTGTTTCCATCATTGTCCTGCTGGTTCAAGACCTCATCATCCCTAACCTTACTCATAAGACAATGGAGCACCTTTATATAATAGTACGCCAAAGGTGACGATTTCAGATGGCACCCATTCATGCAATAATGAAAAGCATTTTGACCTCTGTTGTCAACCAGGTCAACAGCATCTGGGTAGCATCGAGTGATCTCTTCAGTTACGCCATCATCGCCCTTACCGGCTGCAAAGTGCAGAGCTGATCTGCCATCTTTGTCTTGGATGTAGGCTACTGAGCTGTCCCACTCTAACAAAAGTTTGACCACCTCACACTCTTCGTTATACTTATGATAGGATGCAGCATAGTGAAGAGCGGTCCTCCCATATATGTCCTGTTCTTTGATGAGTTCCGGCTTTTTTTTTACTACTAATTCTGCAATACCTGACACATCAAAAAAAGATTCGAAATATTAAGGGACGGTACTTTTATTTTATAAATATGGAGATAGGCCGTGGTAGTTTTCTAAAGACCCTTGATTCTCACTTATGCTGCCACGTGTTCCTTTTGAACAGTGGTTAAGATTCACTCATCTGTAGCGTTCCTTATCCTATCATTGGTTTTTAGAAAAAAATAATAAAAAAAAATTTAACCCAATTAAAATTCACAAACTCCTAAGGTTAATTTTTTTTTTTTTTAAAGTTTGTTGCAAAAATACAAGGATAAGTGGATGAACCTAGAGGTTTGTGAATCTTAACCACAACTAAGGAGTGTAAGATAGGACACGTGGCAACATCAGTGGCTTAACCGGACTTCCCCGAGTCCGGTTACAACGGGAGATGATCACACATGTTTTCTAAAAGACTCTCTCAATAATTATAAGATAAGAAATGCTAGCCTTACTCTCAGTCAACCCATACTCTAACACTCTACCAACCATCTGTCAACTATTTGTGTAAAAAAGTCCTTTAATCACTACAGTATGAACAAGTATAGACAGGTGATCTGTGGAGGTTGAGAGTTCCTCCGAAGTAGTGCTCGGGTTGTAATCTAGGAAGCACGGATACGGATATGGGATACGGGTACGATACGATATGGATACGGCAATATGGCAAAACCTAAAAAAATAAGATACGGGTACGGCTAGGATACGTCTGTAATTTTTTTTATAAATAATAATAATGCTATATTTTGTATTATAATTACAAAATTACCATTGGTTCAGTTCTGTTTATGTATAAAAAAGACAATGTCCATGCAAAAGCAAAAGAAATAGGGTCATCTCATCATCCACTAAGTAAAAAAGAAAGTCATCCTATCATCCACTAAGCAAAATATAAAGAAGACTATGCCCATGCAAAAACAAAAGAGATAGGGTCACATAAAAAAATAAAAAATAAAATTTTTTTAAAAAAATTATAAACGGCCGTATCCCAGCCGTATCCCGAACGTATCCTGATGTATCTCAGACGTATCCTGACGTATCCATGCC
The DNA here is from genome assembly GCA_015143295.1 of Tetracentron sinense. NCBI lineage: Eukaryota > Viridiplantae > Streptophyta > Magnoliopsida > Trochodendrales > Trochodendraceae > Tetracentron > Tetracentron sinense. The sequence goes on along the minus strand of CM026566.1, from coordinate 4,492,294 downwards.
GTATCGGAAATAAAAAATTTATTTTTAATTAACAGGATATGTTTCAGCTGTATCCCATACGTATCCTGCCGTATCGGAGGCGTATCCGTATTTGATACGGATACGAACCCCTATTTGAAGTATCCGTGCTTCCTAGGTTGTAATTAAACTCTTTTCGCTAAATCGAGAGAATTTGAGAAACATTTATTTACTAGTCTACCCTTGCTGTTTTGTATTTAAACTCAATTTTTTTTTATGTTAAATTGAGATAATTTTAGAAAGATTTATTTACTACTCTGCCCTTGCTATTTCTTGATCTTATTTCCAAGATGAGTGGAGTTGAAACTACTGAATCCTTCCGCATCACTGATGGGAATAGGGGTGGCAATGGGTCGGGTTAAGGCATGCATACGGTAATTTTTGAATATGCCCAGCCTCCAGTTTGATGCATTTACAAAGGCTTTCAAGGCCTGATTGCAGTGATTGGGAGAGACTTTTCGTGGACCAGAGGTTCTTGGGCCTTTCCCCAAGTGGGAGGTCCTGAGTTCCATTTCTCACTCCCCCTCTGGGGCCAGCTCCACACGGGTTTACCCGAACTTACCTGGTGTGACGGGTTGCGGGCTCATGTCGCACCCTCGGGGATTAGTCCTGACCAAAGGGTTGGGGACACCCCGAGTTCCAAAAAAGAATATATGAATGGAAAATAGGGCACCCAAATGAAGGATGATAAGAATGTGCGCAATTACCGTAATTGTTCCAAAGGGCCGCAGCGTGTAATGCGGTCAAGCCTTTTGGCCAGTCGTGCGCATATGGCTGAGAAGATTGTAAGACTTGACCTAAAATTTCAGTCTGTCCTCCTTTCGCAGCCAAATAAAGTGGGGACTCACCAACCTCATTAACAACACACCATAATTCAGGGGCCTTCTCCGTCAACACCTTCACCACCTCTGAGTGACGGTATCGCAGAGTAACATGCAAGACTGTGTTGTTTCCTTTATTTTGAATTGTTGGGAAAAAATCTGTTTTGGAAAATCTGAGTGTTTTGGGAAAACAGTTTTTATAAACTTTGACCCAAAATATAAGTGGGACCCACAAGGATTTTGAGGCGGGTCCAAGTGGATCCGTATTCTCCTCCATGAGGAGATTAACGTGGTATAATTACTTGTCCAAAACAGTGAAGTGGTGAATGAGAAATTCATCTCAAAGTAGGCCACTTGAACATATATTGTAAGTTGAAGAATGGTAGAAAAGAATAGTCCCACATTGGAAAACTATTGAAATCATAGTGTGGTTTATATACTATTACCTTGGAGTTAAGGGTGGGCCCTTGGGGCACCCAAATTTTGCGAAGGAGTGAGCCCATGCTCGAAGGTAGAACCAACCTCTCACACGCGCGCGCCGCCGCCGCCGACCCGGCCCGAGCCCGAGTCCGGTCCGGTCCGGTCCGGTCCGGCCGGCTGGCTGGCTTGGCTTGGCTTGGTTTGGTTGGTTGGTTGGTTACCTTGGCTCTTGTGGGCCTCTAGTCCAAGCCCTTATATTTATTTTTTTTTGGGCTGGGCCAAAGCCCATTCAACTTACACAGTTTTATCCAACAGTCATGTCTGTTGGATTTAAACTGAAACCCCAACAGTTATGACCCTTCTGGAACAGTCTCCTCCTTTCAACCTTATATTAAGGAATTCTATTGCAATTTTGAAGTACGAATTTAAGATCTTCCATTCAACCAGTTGAATCTTCTTCTTCATTAAATCATTTTCATTTCCTGAAAGAGAGTACAAAACATCCTAGGTTCGCTGTGTCCTTGGGTTTCTAGTGGCAGTACCCAGGACGTGACTGTTGTATCTTGGGAGACAACTTGCCGTTGGCCGTGACCACCTGTGCGGGGCAATATTGTCTTAAGGACATTGAATTCAATTCAAGCCTCAGTCCATTCAACCAGTAAAGTGCACTGTTCTTTGTTTCTATTCTGTCTTAGATTATGTTTTGTGTTTATATTTGACATTCTGTAATCAGCATGTTTTTACTATAACATACAGTAATATTTAATCAATTCAGCCAACAAACTTAAGACAATATTTTTCTTATGTTATATGTTACATGCTAATTGAAAAAATCTGCATTGCTAGAATTTCTACAAGGTGTGAATCTGAGATTTCAAACACTGTAATTTTGGATCTAAATTCTGCACACTTTAAATTCTACAATTTCATAAACTAAAACTACATTCTGATCTTTAATTACTGCAATAGTAATATTCTGCACATGTAAAAATCTGCAATACAGTATTTAAAATTCTACAGTCCAATAATTTCGATCTTTAATTTCTGGATTCTAAAATCTGCATGTCTGAATCTTAAAATCTGCAATTGTAAATTCTGCTATTTCAATTCCTGAAATTCAAAATCTGAATTATTGCAATTGTACAATCTGTAATTCAAAACTCAGAAATCTGCATTTTCAATTCTTAAATTAGAACTTTCAAATTCTGAAATCTGTACTTGAATTCTGCAACACTGTATTTAAAATTCTGCATTCCATAATTCTGACTTTCGAATTCTGAAATCTGCTATATTAAAATCTGCACTTTACAATTCTGAAAACTTTGAACTCTGCATTGTTAAAATCCGTATTGTATAGTTAAATTACTGAAGAAGTAATCTGTATTTCTGTGATTCGTTTAAAAGTCTAGAATCTTACTTCATATTATTATTGTTTACAGTTCAAAACATACATGACTACCGAAAAGACCATTGTTCCTACCCCAATTGTGGCACAAGTGCCAAATATCCCCACTGCATGCCCCATTGCTCATGGTGAAAAACCTGAGAAATTTAATGGGACGGATTTCAAGAGATGGCAGCAGAAGATGCTGTTCTATCTGACCACCTTGAACCTAGCAAGATTCTTGCAAGAGGATGCTCCTACCCTGAAAGAGGGTGAATCAGACCGGATGGCAGTTGCTGCTATTGAAGCATGGAAACATGCTGATTTCTTGTGCAAGAACTACATCTTAAACGGTCTGGACAATGCATTATATAATGTATATAGTCCAATTAAGACCGCTAAAGAGTTATGGGAGTCCTTGGACAAGAAATATAAGACTGAGGATGCCGGGATGAAGAAATTCGTGGTTGGAAGGTTTCTTGATTTCAAAATGATTGATTCAAGAACTGTTATAAGTCAGGTACAAGACCTCCAATTGATCCTTCACGAGATCCATGCAGAAGGAATGATGATAAGTGAGTCATTCCAAGTTGCTGCAGTAATTGAGAAGTTACCTCCATCTTGGAAGGACTTCAAAAATTACCTAAAGCATAAGAGGAAGGAAATGGGGGTAGATGACTTGATTGTCCGACTCAGAATTGAGGAAGACAATCGAGTATCTGAAAGGAAGACTGGAAAACAAGTCCTTGAGTCAAAGGCAAATGTGGTGGAACACAAGTCTAAGAAAAGGAACCATTCTGAAGCTGGTCCAAGTCAGAAGCAAAAAGGCAAGGAACATAAAAGGTTCAAGGGCCTTTGCTACATCTGTAACAGGCCAGGACATGTGGCTAAGAACTGCAGGAACCGGAACTTCCAAGGAAAATATAAGAAGGGATCCACTCAAGCTCATGTTACTGAAGTTGAGAACATCACTGATGATGTTAATGACATGCATCTGTCTGCAGTTGTATCTGAAGTAAATATGGTGATGAATCCCAAGCAATGGTGGGTAGATACTGGAGCTACTCGACATATCTGTTCAGATAGAAGTGCATTCAGTAACTATCATAGAGTTACTGCAATAGAAAAGCTTTACATGGGAAACTCCTCTACTTCAACAGTTCAAGGATCTGGGAAGGTGGTTCTGAAGATGACTTCAGGAAAAGAGCTTACATTGAATGATGTCTTGCATGTACCAGACATCAGAAAGAATCTTGTTTCCGGAGCACTTCTAAGCAAGAATGGTTTTAAGTTGGTTTTTGAGTCAGACAAATTTGTTCTGACTAAAAATGGAATGTATGTTGGCAGAGGTTATCTCTGTGATGGTCTATTTAAAATGAATGTAATGACTGTAATGCCTTCGGGCAATAACAATAATAAAGCTAGTTCTTCTGTTTATATGCTTGAGTCATTTGATTTATGGCATGCTAGATTAGGACATGTTAATTCTGATTCAATTCGTAGACTTGCTAATTCAGAATTAATTCCTAAAATTAAATTTGATTCAAATAATAAATGTGATATCTGTGTAGAATCTAAATTATCCAGAACTTCTTTTCACTCAATTGAAAGAAGTACTGAACCTTTAGGGTTGATTCACAGTGATATCTGTGATTTAAAATTTGTGCAAACAAGAGGTGGGAAAAAATATTTTATCACCTTCATTGATGATTGCACAAGGTATTGTCAAATCTATTTGCTAAGTAGCAAAGATGAGGCTTTGGACATGTTCAAACTTTATAAAAGTGAAGTTGAAAATCAACTTAACCAAAAGAAAAAGAAGTTAAGAAGCGATAGAGGAGGTGAATATGTGTCACCATTTGATGAATTTTGTAAAGAACATGGCATAATTCATCAAACAACCGCTCCTTACTCACCTGAACAGAACGGTATTGCTGAACGCAAAAACCGAACTCTAAAAGAAATGATGAATGCATTATTGATTAGTTCAGGTTTACCTCAAAACTTGTGGGGGGAAGCAGTCTTATCTGCTAATTATATTCTTAACAAACTACCCCACAAAAAGATAGACAAGACACCCTATGAGTTGTGGAATGGTCGAAGACCTTCCTACAAATACTTAAAAGTGTGGGGGTGTCTAGCAAAGGTAGCAGTTCCTGCTCCTAAGAAGGTTAAGATAGGACCAAAGACGGTAGATTGCATCTTCATTGGATATGCTCACAATAGCAGTGCATATCGGTTTCTTGTACACAAGTCAGATATTCCTGACATACATGTCAATACGATCATGGAATCAAGGAATGCATCTTTCTTTGAAACTACATTTCCTTGCAAGGTTGTTCAAGAACATAATCCTATTAAAAGAATACATGACACTATTAATAGTGATCATCGATAAAATATAGACCAGGAGTCTATAGATAAGGAAAATGAAGATGAACCAAGGCGTAGTAAAAGAGCAAAAACTACTACATCTTTCGGTCCTGATTTTCTCACTTATTTGTTGGAAAATGAGCCTCAAAGCTTTAAAGAAGCCATGTCTTCTCCAGAAGCACCATCTTGGAAAGAGGCTATAAATAGTGAAATCGAATCCATCATGCAAAATCATACTTGGGAACTGGTGGATCTTCCTCCAGGGAATAAACCATTAGGATGTAAATGGATATTCAAGAAGAAGATAAAAACTGATGGAACGATTGACAAATACAAAGCAAGACTTGTAGTAAAGGGCTACAAGCAAAAGGAAGGTATCGATTATTTCGATACTTATTCACCAGTTACCAGGATAACATCCATCCGTATGTTAATAGCTATTGCTGCTATTAACAACTTAGAGATACATCAAATGGATGTGAAAACTGCTTTCTTAAATGGTGATTTGAATGAAGAGCTCTATATGGAACAACCTGAAGGTTTCATGGTAAATAACCAAGAAAAGAAAGTATGTAAACTTGTTAAATCCCTTTATGGGTTAAAACAAGCTCCTAAACAATGGCATGAGAAATTTGACAATGTTATGATGTCAAATGGTTTCAGGATAAATGAGTGCGATAAATGTGTTTATGTGAAAAACACTGAAATAGCATATGTCATTGTATGTCTCTATGTGGATGATATGTTAATCATGGGTAGCAGTAATGAAATCATTCAATCTACCAAAATGATGTTACATAAAAGATTTGACATGAAAGATCTAGGTGTTGCAGATATAATTCTAGGAATTAAAATTACTAGAACATCTGAAGGACTCATCTAATCTCAATCTCATTACATTGAGAAGATCCTTGAAAGATTTATCAAGGATGATAAAAGTCTTGCAAAAACACCTGTAGATGTAAATTTACATCTAAGTAAGAATACTGGACAGGGAATTTCCCAGTTAGAGTATTCTCGAATTATTGGTAGTTTAATGTATCTCATGAACTGCACAAGACCTGATATAGCTTACTCAGTTAGCAAACTGAGTAGATATACAAGTAATCCAGGGGAAGACCACTGGAAGGCGATAGTTAGGGTTCTCAAATATTTGAGATATACCCAAAACTATGGATTGCACTATACAAGATATCCAGCTGTACTTGAAGGGTACAGTGATGCAAATTGGATATCTGATACTAAAGACTCAAAATCCACTAGTGGATTTGTCTTTAAACTTGGAGGTGCATCGGTATCTTGGAAATCTTCTAAACAGACATGTATAGCCAGATCCACAATGGAATCTGAATTTATAGCTTTAGATAAAGCTGGTGAAGAAGCAGAATGGCTTCGTCACTTTTTAGAAGATATTCCAAGTTGACCAAAACCTGTGCCAGCTATCTGCATACATTGCGATAGTCAATCTGCGATTGGAAGAGCACAAAATAGCATGTATAACGGTAAGTCTCGACATATACGTCGAAGACACAATACCGTGAAACAGTTGCTCTCAAATGGAATCATTTCCATTGATTATGTAAAGTCAAAGAATAACATAGCGGATCCGTTAACCAAAGGTTTGACTTTAGAGCAAGTGTATAAATCATCGAGGGGAATGGGACTAAAGCCTATATCTAAAGAGTCGACATAATGGACACCCAACCTAGCTGACTGGAGATCCCAAGATCTAGGTTCAAAGGGACAACCTAATTATGTGTAACTCAATAATGTCACTGTAAAGAATAAATTTCTTCATCCCATTTCTATGATGAAACAGTGAAAGAATCTAGGGTAAGCACAGCTTCTAATGATTCTTATATCTTGGAAATCCAAGTGGGGTATGATGAGATACTCTTGATAAGAGATCACCTATATAAGTGTGAAGAGGGGCCGCTTCTATAAGAATTCTAAAAGGCAAAATTCTTTAAGAGCACTTATGAAAAAACCAGGAGTTGTTCAAGGCCAAAATGAACACAACCATGAGAACCAAAGGTGTTTGAAAATGAACTGTGTGAGTTCTATTGTCTTGGTTTACATTACGGCTGAACAGTTCAAGACATCATGTTCACTGGATAGCCAGTAAATCCGATAGAACTTCACTAAGGAAGGTTCAAGGCCAAAAGCTACCTTTCCCGAAGCAGTAACTTTTCCATTGTACTCTCTTTAGTGTCTGCATATATTCTGTATTCTGTCCAGGAATTTTCATTCATGTGGGGGATTGTTGGGAAAAAATCTGTTTTGGAAAATCTGAGTGTTTTGGGAAAACAGTTTTTATAAACTTTGACCCAAAATATAAGTGGGACCCACAAGGATTTTGAGGCGGGTCCAAGTGGATCCGTATTCTCCTCCATGAGGAGATTAACGTGGTATAATTACTTGTCCAAAACAGTGAAGTGGTGAATGAGAAATTCATCTCAAAGTAGGCCACTTGAACATATATTGTAAGTTGAAGAATGGTAGAAAAGAATAGTCCCACATTGGAAAACTATTGAAATCATAGTGTGGTTTATATACTATTACCTTGGAGTTAAGGGTGGGCCCTTGGGGCACCCAAATTTTGCGAAGGAGTGAGCCCATGCTCGAAGGTAGAACCAACCTCTCACACGCGCGCGCCGCCGCCGCCGCCCCGCCCCGACCCGGCCCGAGCCCGAGTCCGGTCCGGTCCGGCCGGCTGGCTGGCTTGGCTTGGCTTGGTTTGGTTGGTTGGTTGGTTACCTTGGCTCTTGTGGGCCTCTAGTCCAAGCCATTATATTTATTTTTTTTTGGGTTGGGCCAAAGCCCATTCAACTTACACAGTTTTATCCAACAGTCATGTCTGTTGGATTTAAACTGAAACCCCAACAGTTATGACCCTTCTGGAACAGTCTCCTCCTTTCAACCTTATATTAAGGAATTCTATTGCAATTTTGAAGTACGAATTTAAGATCTTCCATTCAACCAGTTGAATCTTCTTCTTCATTAAATCATTTTCATTTCCTGAAAGAGAGTACAAAACATCCTAGGTTCGCTGTGTCCTTGGGTTTCTAGTGGCAGTACCCAGGATGTGACTGTTGTATCTTGGGAGACAACTTGCCGTTGGCCGTGACCACCTGTGCGGGGCAATATTGTCTTAAGGACATTGAATTCAATTCAAGCCTCAGTCCATTCAACCAGTAAAGTGCACTGTTCTTTGTTTCTATTCTGTCTTAGATTGTGTTTTGTGTTTATATTTGACATTCTGTAATCAGCATGTTTTTACTATAACATACAGTAATATTTAATCAATTCAGCCAACATGAATCCTCAGTAAATTACTTGTCTGGTTTCCTCCTTCAACATACATAGATGTCGATCCAGAAATGGATTTCTCCAGCAGGATATTGACTATACAGAAATGGCCAGCCCTTGCAGCAATGTGCAACGCAGTGTCTCCCTTGGAGTTTGTCTTGGCTAGAAGTGATTAACATTTCTCACATATTACCCTAACCAAATCCTCTTGTCCAACTTTCACGGTGAGGTGAAGGACAGTGTTCTCCAAGGGAGTCACTGTTAGTAGAAGGTCGGGATATTCGTCTGCGACTTTCTTGAATAGATCAACTCTCCCCAGTGTTGCTGTTACATACAATCTGCTATCCATGGTGTTCACTCTCTACTAAACAACTGATGTTTGTTATCTCCTCCTGCTGAATGTTTCGTCGTGTTACATTTCAGGAGCGATATATATAAACGAGAATCAGCCCTTACCACATTAACAAGTGAAGAATCAAAGATAAAGGAATGTATAGTAAATTCAGGTCACAATCTGGTAGTTCCAATTGGGAATGGGCTGAGTAGGCCCATTCCCAATCTCCTATCACCAAAGGTAAGTAATATAAAGGTACATTTCGAAAAATGCAATAGCACCAATGATTGCAATTAAACTGAAACCAGACGCATCGCTGATCTGCCTACAAAGCCATTCGGCAAAACATATCTTTCTTCCCTGTGGTCATGGGTGTGGAAGGCCAGGATCAATTGGGTTGTACCGATGTAACAGTTGTAACCACCTCTTAGAGAAATCCCGACCTTCAAAACCACAGGCAACTGGGAAGAACACAGAGGATATGCTTCCATCCGTAAGGCGATGCGAGTAGCTAGGCCTAGAAAACTCTACCATCCATATGAGTTCTTCAGGTGATTTGCTTCCCAGTACGTGTGTCTGAGTCTCATCTGAGGATTCACTCCGGTACGTGATTAAACTGATATCTTGTGATAAAGTCAAATCCTCTATGGTGATAACCGGATTTGGCAAATCCGGTTATCACCCCTAGAGTTCGCCACGTGTCTCCTTTGACACCCCTTAACCGTAGGTAAGGTTCACCCATCCCTAGGGTTCACCCACCCATTTTTTGTTTTTTTTTTAAATATTAATTCTTTTTTTAAAATTAAAAAACTGTTTTTAGAGTCCTTTTAATATTAAAAACAGTTTTTTAATTTAAAAAAAATAATTAATATTTTTAAAAAAAAAAACCAAAAATAGGTAGGTGAACCTAGGGGTGGGTGAACGAATTGTAAAATTCGTTCGACAGGGAGAACGAATTTTACAACTGTTCTCTGTTTCTGTAAACAAATAAAAATATATATTTTTTGATTGGTATGAACTAATTTAATAACTTGATGGAATGCCCCTTCTCTAGAGACACATGTTGTTCTCAATTTTTTCTTCCACTGATCCTGATGCAGTAAAGAGTAAAGTCCATCTTGGCTGTTTCCTTCTGGAAGTCACCAGTAATCCCCACAAGAACATGAACCTTTATTAAAATGATGGAATCGGTTAGAATCCCTTAAGATTATCAACCTTCCTACGAGCTTGGATATGTGCTTAATGGCATTGTGGCAATCTTCACACACCTGTAGATTCTTGATCACCCGTATCAGTCTCATCTGATGGTACAATCAAAATTCCAAATGCCACAGCTAGTTTCTCAATGTGAAACTTGAGCATGTGCTCCTCCTTTTCCACATATCCAACTCTTCTAGGAAAGCATAGACTTTATCCTTCTCATGGTGCACTGAATCCCCAGCTGCAATTGTATGAACCTTGTTCTGCACCTCGATCCAACTGTAACAAGGCACCTTCCTCACACCTCTATCCCTCATGACCAGTTCCATCTTACCAATGCCAATCCATTTACCTGAAGCTTCATATAAGTTTGAAAGGAGAAAATACATCCCCGAATTATCAAGCCTATCTCAATAATCAGTTCGGTAGCCTCCTCACTTAATTTGGTATCACCATGAATTCTACTTGCACCAAGTAAAGCACCCTATGTTGCGTCATCTGGTTTGAAAGGCAAGTTGCTCATTAGAACTTGTGCGTCTTCGAGGTGTCCAGCATGACCCAGAAGATCAATCATGCAAGTGTGGTGTTGTGTCGTTGCCGTTCTGCCGTGTTCTCTATCCATTGAATACAAGTATTCTGTGCCTTTATCTACTAAGCTAGTATGACTATAAGCTGATAGAACAACAACCTAAATGATGTGAAACCAAAGAAGTAAGAAAAAAAATCAGATAGTAGATTTCTAGTTAAATCTACCCACATTAATACGAGTAGAAATGGAATGCATCATTAGCAGAAATTCCTACTTATTTATATGCCTTAATCAAGCTGCACCCATATTGCAGATGTGAACACATTTGGAAACTTAAGATATATCCTCATTCAAAAATATAACTACTCAAAATAAATGCACAAAGACCCAGTGAAAATCTCCCTCGCTTCATCAATGTACCCATTCTGGGAATAACCAGATAACATAGTATTCCATGAAACAACATTTCTTTCACGCATTTTATCGAACAACAAGCGAGCGATGCTAAGGTTGGGATGCCGAACATACCATTACCCGCTAATCATCACATTCCAAGAAACAAGAACTCTTTCAGGCATTCTATCAAATAATTGCCTGGCAAGATCGAATCTGGCATTCGACAAGTAAACAGAGATCGTGGCATTCCAAGAGACTGATGTTTGACGGGACATGGTTTCGAAGAGATGGACAGTCGATTCGTATTGGTCGTTCCGCATTTTGTTGCTGGTGGCCATGTTCCATTATACAATCTCTGCGTCTATAATGGGGGCATAGCATCTCTTTCAAATTCATAGCCGTTACTTTCCTTGGAATTCTTTCGAGCAGAAACCCTGCTGGTATTAAAGGGAGAAGAGGGGAGAAGAAGGAAATCGAAAATGTGGGAGAACTTAGAAGAGAGAGAATCGGGTGTTTTGGCGCCTAATTTTTGGACTTTAAACCCTCATATTAAAGCTGGCCGTTGGATCTTACTTGGATGACGTGTTTTGCTTGGGTTAAAGCCCAAGCAAGATCTAAGCACTGCTATTTGAGCAAAGGAGCCGGATCCCATGATGTGGGCATGTGACCTAGAAGCCACATAAGATGGGATGCAACATTTGGGAGATGTCAATGGGTCAAAAAGCATTTCTCTTTTTAAACTACATGATGTGAGCATATGACATGGCAGCCACATAAGATGGGATGCAACATTTGGGTGATTTTGATGGGTTTTGTAGTGTTACTCTTGGTACTATTGAGAGTTGAGACCATTTAATATGGTGTTGATGTGATGGTACTGAGACCATGTTAGACAACTCATTGTTCTTTAGTGATGGATTCTAGGAATGCATCCTAACCGTTGGAGTAGAAATGTGTCCGGTCAAACCAGTTAAACCGGCCGAACCAGGAATAGTCGCCTTGTCGCGACCCAAAATACCCCCTGGGAGTTAGGGATACTTGGCTCATGATGTGCCATAACTGATACCAAACCATCCTGTAATAATACACAAGGCATGACATAATAGAACCTTAAATAAAGTGGAAGCTTAAATCAAAGTGCAGAAGTGTAACCCAAAATTTCTTTCTCTGTATATCAACTGTATTCCAAGTTTAAACGTACAAAACCAAAATAAAGGTGGACATGCCCACCTATCCCAAATACAAAATGGCCTCTCGCTATCACTTCACTCAGCAATGGTTTAGATATGGCCACACATCTAGATCTCTCTCCTCCTGTGGCTGTAACGGGATTGGCGGATCCCTTTCTTCTACATATTCTTCTTCAATCCATGGCTCGGGTTATAGATGTCGAACGGACCTGTCGACATAACATGAACGGCTGAGCATGAAATACTCAGGGAGCACAAACTAATAGCTAACCATGTTATGATAATGAGATATCACATGCAAAAGCTTAAAGAATAATAATCACAACATTCATGCTTAAAAATTCGTCATGGAAAACCTTTCATAAAAACTTATACTTTTCTTGGAGATCAAACCATCTTATGCATGCGTATGAGTACTTATGAATGCTTGTGAGCCTTGTGTTTTCTTATGAGTTCTTGTGAGCTTACAAGTTCTTATGACTTTTTCTTGTGAGCTTGTGAGCCTTCTTGTCAGCTTATAATCCGTAAAGACATATGCAAGATCTTAGACTTGTGAGATTCTTATGAGTTCTAGAAAAGCCTTGCGAGACTTATGATCTTTGGAGTTTATGCAAGATCTTAGACATGATCCTTGTGAGCATGAGTTAACCGATCTTAGAATACCAACCCAAAGTTTGGCTTTGTCAATGCTTATGCTTCTTTCTTAGGAATGTCTTTAAAAACCTTTCTTATGCTTTTTGAAATACATGCTTATAAGAAAACCTCGGTTCATGCAAATGTGCGTGTTCATGCTTGACAAATCGTGGCAATCATAATGACATATAACGATTAAAAGAGCATGATATAACATTTAGAACATTTCTATAGACTTGTGAGTTATTGAAGGAAACATACATAGCATTTCACTTAATATTTTCCAAATGGGGAAAATCTCCTAAATCATATATTCATTTTCTTAATTTAGTCCTCATTCATGTATTTCATCAAACATGTAGTGTTCAACATTTCTTAGGTTCTTTAACACATGATTTCCCTAGCAATATTTCATCAACATCATATGTGAGTTCATTATTGATACAATGCCCATCCCCCATTTTCATTAACACAACATTCCATCACATTCTACTTGGCATCCATTCGCCTTAACCTCCATACATTCACCACATATCCATCACATTTCCCTTAATCTTATTCTTTTAGGTTATTATTAACTTCATGAAAAGAACTCTAAATATAGGGTAATACTAGGTTAACTATAAGAGTGTACTAACCTTGAAGATCAATGCTTGATCTTGAAGAAAAACCTTGGATTTGGGTCCTAGGCTTGAGGAAGAACACCCACTTGAACTAGGGAGGAAATCCTTGCTTGATTGGGGAAGAATCTTGATCTCCTTCAATCTCAAATCCCTCTTGCAAATCCCCAAATTTCTCCTACCTTTCTCTCTCAATCCTTCTCTTAGTCTCTCTAGGTTTATCGTAAATCTCAAAAGCCCCAAATGAGCCCTATTTATAATCCCAAGGGTTAAAACCCTTATTTCCGCATGTTTTTAAAAATAGATTTTTGTTACGATGATCGATCGTCGGCTTGGGATGATCGATTGTCCATGTTCCCATAAGCTTGACCAGTTTCCTGTCTCCGGGCGATCGATCGTCGGTTTTGGACGATCGATCGATCGTCCAGCTTCCCGAAAGCTATCTCAATTTCTGGGTTCAGGGCGATCGATTGTTAAGTTTGGGACGATCGATCATCCAAGTTCCAGTAGGTTACCCAAGTTTCTGGGTTCCTGACAATCGATCGTTGCCATATGGCAATCGATCGTCCAACCCCAGTTTTTATCCTTTAACCTGTAGAGCACTTTGGGATGGTTTTCCGACTCTGATTCTACTATTTTTAGGGTAATAACCCCTTCATACCTCACACCTAAGTTGTTATACGTCGTTTCCCATAAATCCCAAGTTTCCACATTGCATGTAAGGCATTTCGGCCGAAACTACCATTCACAACCATATGTAAAAAGTTCTGGGGTTCTACACGCCTAGCCGATTCGAGGTCCAGTCCGATTATTAAAATATTGGTTAGTTGGGAAACGAATGAAGGGAGTGGGGTTTAACGTTTCACTTTCTTCATCAAAGGGGACATCCCTAACTGAAAATTTGGGTCTAATTAAAGGTCCTTATTAAGTGGATGATGTGGCATATTCTATTTGGATAGACGAAAGAGAGTTTGCCATGTAAGCAGACATGTGACAACAACAACCTGATGAGAGAATAGAGGGTTTTTTAGATATGCCATGTGGAAACCAACCGGCATATAAGAGTACTAGCAAGAACGCCGTGCAAATGCACGGGGTGTTGAAAGTGAAAGAAAATGAATAAACAAAAAAGATGATGAGAAAATAAAAAATACATAGTAAGAAAGAATAAAATTAAAATAGAAGAAAAGTGGTGATAGTTTAGTCATGTTGTGATATTTTTATATGTATCCTAGTATAAATAGCCAATGTAAACATTTAAAAATTCATAATTTTATATTATATATAAATTTTTATCTCATTATTATATAACTTCAAGGAAGTAAGTTTGCATCATTATAAAAAAAAATTATCTCATCTCATCTAAAATTCAATGTTTCAAAATTATTTAAAAGTTTTAGAGAAAATCATATTTCTTGTAAATAAATAAGTTCTTTAAATAATTAGATTTTAGAAAGAAAAGTTTACATAGGAGATAAAGTGTTAGTCAATTTCTTATAGAGTATTTACTAATTAGAGAGTTAATATAATTAATTATAATCTAAGTAAATCAATGTAATATATATATAAGGAGATATTAAGGGTGGGCCATTATTTTAGGAAACATCTCATTCCTTCGTTTATTATTGTTAATTGTTTTCTTTTTTTTAAACAATTAATTGAGAGATGAAAGATTTTAGAGGAAACCACTCGACACTTTAACATCAATGAATATCAAGAATAATTTGAATTTCATTTTATTACTCTTAATATCAATGATAGTGTGAATCTCATTAATTTTAGTGAGAATAATTTATGTTATTTTAAATCGCTACTGCAATAGCAATATAGAAGATCCAAAATAGTGCCTAAAATGCACTAATACCCAGTCAAAGCTCCATGTAGAGACTCATAAGTAGACAAAGGTAAGTAATGCCAGAACCAGGACTTGACAGCTTCCAATTGCATCGAATTATCCAAAATATAGTACTTGAAAATGCACTCATGACATATGCACCCAGACTAAAGAACTTCCCAATAACTGTCGTGAAAACAAACCTCTTAAGATTTCCAATCTAGATGCTCCAATGTTTAGGAAAAACTTTCCTGGTGAATCATACTAACTAAAATGCACAACATGTCAAATCCTTACATGTTTGAGAATGAAAAGTATATTGTAGATTTGTCTATTATTTATAGGGGATTAGGGAGAAAGTAGACGAAGAGTTAAAAAATTTGAGGATGGTAAATGTTATAATTTTAATAAATTACAATTAAAGAATGAGAATGTGGAGGAATAAAGAAGAGACCCTTAGGCTTCCTATTTTTAATAATTTAAATGTTATAACTTAATTAGTTGTAATTAAAGAGTAGAAATAGAAGAAATAATAAATATTTAATATTACAATTTAATTAATTGTAATTAAAAATTGAATGTGAGTGAGTGAAGGTAAGCATTTAACCCATCACTTAATTAGAAAGGAAAAACAATAATTAAGGGTGACGTGACATCTTCTTATTGGATCAATTAGAAAATATATGGCCTGAACCAGAATAGAGAATAGAGGCCAATGAGATATGCCACGTGGAACCAACCAGCATATAGTATTAGTATAGATAGACTAGCAAACATTCCGTGAGATGCACGGGCCAAAATTGAGATGGAATTGCGAACATTAGAATGATAGACAAACAAATGATTAAAAACAAACATAAAAAAAATGCACCCACTCCTGTAATAGAAACGTGGAAATACATCATTAGATTGAATTCAATAAACAAAAATTAATGTTGTAAAGAAGTAAAGAGGCAACATTCATAAACTCTATGCACGTTTTCATTGTCCAAAAGACAATATCTAGAGCAAAATTGCTCCATAGGCGGTACCTTAACCTTTGAAAATGCAAAGTCCATCAAAGATCTTTTTTCTTAAGATGTGTTTCTTCTTTAAGCTTTTATTCAAATATTAACCTATTTTTTAGTTGTTTTATTTTTTGGTAAATAGCTTATTTCTATACATACAAACAAAAATAGAGATTACAGTTTGCAGCTATTTTTTCCCCCTAAAATCTGTATATGGATCAATTGGATTACCTTCATTTTTTTTTTTAAATTTCTTATCTTTGATTAATATACATACATAGAGACAAAGTGAGAGATTAGAGGTTCCTGGTGTTCAAGGGGAGAAAAGTGGTACGCCATCCATGTAATAGACACCTTGAATCATTGAGGTGCATTCAATGTGCACGACTACTACACACATACACTCTCTCATATATCATATATGTATAAGACATGAAGTGAGGGTATGCCATGTTTGAAGAGAAGGGGATGCATTCCCAAATATGCAAGGTGTGGTTGGCATTCGATATGATGACCATTAGTTCTAGGCAATAAAAGACCAAATTGAAACGCAAAAGGGTCGACTTTAAAAAAAAAATCTTGCACCAAATACATGCAAGTATTTACCAAATGGCTACCCAATGGGCTACAACAGGGCAGCTACTCATCTGCTCTCTCTCTCTCTCTCTCTCTCTCTCTCTCTTCATCCCATTAAATGTGCTACATGCACATGTTATTTAAGATATGGATGTGTGGTACACTAACAAGAATTTTGGACTGTTATAAATTCCTAATTTTACCATTTCTTGACCGGATGAGGACGAAGGAAAGGTGGATGGAGAGACTTGTTGTTTATTAATTCTCTACCTAAATGTTATTATGGTTGATGTTTTGTCTTTGTGACTCAACTTTCAAGAAATATCTTTATTTTCTTATTATAAGTGTGTCTTTCAAAAAAAAAAAAAAAAATCAACTCCTTCCATTCCAATGTTTTAAGTCTCCACCCTATGTTCATTTATAGCCACAAAACAAATCTCACTCTAATTAGGACTTTCTCAAACCAAATCATACACCAGGACTTTTCCAAATCAAATCATACACCAATTATGACTTCCCCAAAACAAATAAATTAAGATATTACCTAGATTCTAATACCAAACAAATTAGGGCTTACTAAATTCTAATAACACCATCATAATAGAGTTTCACCCAAGTTAGAATTTCTTCCAAAATAGAATTCTAGGCAAATCCCAACAAACTCCACCTTGACTTGAATTCTATTAAATCAGCCACGAATATTTTTTTTTCAACAATCTTGTGTAAACTCCACTGGATTCCCAGGAAATCTCCACCTCGAACTACGGCTTCAAACTTGTCATAAATCTCGCAACCTCGAAGCCTTGAAAATCTCAAATCTTCAACCCCAAACCTCAAACACAAGCTCTGATACCAATTTGTGGGGGACGGAAGAGATGCCATCATGGGGTATTTGTTGCCCAGATATGGACCCTAGAGGGAGGGTGAATAAGGTCAATGGCAGTTTTAAAATTAGTTATCCCTTAATATGCGGAAATTAAAAAATCAAAGGGAAAAACAGCTAACAATTGATATAAAAATTTAACAACCAAATATTCTAAGAGATAGAGGAGAGAAAAAAAAAAGTGCAAACACAGTTTGTTATCGAGGTTCGGCTATCTCCAGCCTACTCCCCGCCTCTGCAACCCGCAAGAGGTTCCACTACGATCCTTGATCGTACAAGCTCCTTCACAGGTGAATCTTAAACCTTTAACAATCTCTCTTCTAGTCGAGATGCAACCGTACAATCCTTCTTTAGGTCAGGATGGAACCTTACACAGTCAGAGCACAACCCTCTCTGACTTAACCGAAGCAGCAGCTTCAATTTACAAGAACACGCAGGTTCTTGACTGACTGAAGAATAAAGATTTTTGGATTTAACAATTCGAAATAAAAACTTCTTACGAATTAGATTTGATTGGAATAGCTCACTCTAAGGAATCTCTCAAGAAATGATCTAGATTTTAGCTCAAAGAGAAAAACAGAGTATCGTTTTCTCATGATTGAGATTTTTAGCTTAAGAGAATGATTGATCAATAGAACGGTGTAAAAATGAGTGTTGTTGTTCTTGGATCTTTCAAAAATCATTTATATTTATAGTGATTCAGAATTTATTACCGTTGATGAACATTTAATGAAAATTCACCTGATATAAATATAGTCGTTGAACATTAAATGCGGGTCTCAGATTTTTCTGAGTTATCCAGTCGATTATAAGGGTCCTTTGATCGACTGGATGGTCATCAGATCGCCTGGATCGGTTTTCTGATCGATTGGATGGCAAAAACCAAACTTAGAGCATTTTGTTCTATCCAGTCAATCACAAGGGTCTTCTGATTGGCTGGATGGTCTACTCAATCGACTGGATAGACCAAAAAACATTCTGATTTTGGTTTACTTGGATTTTAATGATTTGCATGATTTCCAAAGTCTTTTAAGTCATTAATAAAACATGATTAACATCTCATAATGATCTTTTGAATGATCTAAAATGGATTCACAAAGAGTTCCAACTTGATTAGTATATGCAGACAAATTTTGAAAAAAATTGTTCTATCCAGTCGATCACAGGGCTTGCCTGATCGACTGGATGATCTGCCTGATCGGCTAGATGGTCTATCTGATCGATTGGATATACCATTTTTATTTGCAAATTCCTTTTTCAAAACCTTTAAGATAGGATTTGATTCTAAGGTTTTATACTTAACCTTTATGAGTAAGATGATCATGTTTTAAGGTCCTTAATCATATTTTTATATTTGTTCAAGTGACATATGGTCAATCTAAGGTATTTTGAGCTTTTTCACCAAATCACTACTTGAGGATTTTTACAAGAAATCCTAGACAAACCACTGACTACCTAAACTTAGACCTTGATGAAGTTGATCATTTTGCTTCTATGGTATTTAGTAGCAGTGCCTTCAAGACCATCTTCCAGAATTCTTTTTGCTTATAGTTAAATATCTTCTTGAAGCTTTGATTTAGAATTGTCATCATGCTTTGACTTCGTCTTTTTCATTGAAGGTTCTTGAGTTTTGCTTGAAATCTCTTCTTTATTTCTTGAATACTATGGAAAAAGTTACTAAAAGAAGATATTAGTATTACAAAAGTCATTTCATTATTTATGTTATCATTAAAACTAATTGAGGATCATATGTTTGTAACCTTTAGGCCAACAGTATTCTCAAGATAATACGACAAACACACAATACACAAGATATACGTGGTTCACTCATCTCTTGGGCTAAGTCCACACTAGAAATGGTCCAGATATACTTCCACTAATTAAATAGAAGATTACATCAGAGAAGATAAACAAGAATATACACGCTCAAAAGACTCTACCACAACCCTTAAAGGCTCTTACACATTCCACAATTCTTTGTTCACTCTATCTACCCAAATCTGACCTAAACCCGAATCTTTTTAGGACAAAAGAAATACGAATACCCGAACTGCTACACACCGAATCAGTACTTTCCCACATTGAGAGCACGCCGAGATAAAGCCGTGAGGACATTCTCCTCCCTTGAGAGCAAACAAGGGTTTTCCATAGGAGACGCCTCCTCTCACCATGGAAGCCCTACCCCACACCTCACATCTTGCTTTCTCTCTCTCTTAAGGTTCTTTCTTGCTATGTTATCAAGATTATCTCTTAAGCCTCCACCCTAATCTTATTTATAGCCACAAACAAATTTCACTTCAATTAGCACTTTCCCAAATAAAATCATACACCAATTAGGATTTTTCTGAAACAAATCAATTAAGATATTACCCAGATTCTAATACCAAACAAATTAGGACTTACTAAATTCTAATAACTCCATCATAATAGAGTTACACTCAAATTAGAATTTCCCCCCAAATAGAATTCTAGGCAAATCCCAACAAATTTCAATATGGAAACTGAAACTGAGTTAAGTTGGCAACTGTTATTCCTGGTTCAAGCTTACAAGAATTGGCATCCAAATAAGCTTGAAGCTGGTGGCATTCTTGTAATATTGGGGGTTGGGAATAAGCTGGTTCATTAGGTGGGATAAAAACTAAGAGACTCGTAATCACTCCAGTTGTAACCGGACTCAGGGGAATCCATGCAGTTACGCCACTGACGCTGCCATGTGTTCCTTTTGACACTCCTTAACTATGGTTAAGATCCCCCACCCCTAGGGTTCTTCCACCTATCTTTGGTTTTTATAAAAAATTATTAAAAAAATTAACCTAGTAGTTAGTGAATTTTAACCAGGGTTAAATTTTTTATTTTTTATTTTAATATTTTATCTAAAAACCAAGGATAGGTGGTGAACCCTAGGGGTGGGTGAATCTTAACCATAGTTAAAGGATGTCAATAGGGACACGTGGCAGCATCAGTGGCGTAACCAACCGTAGAGAATCACGAGTCAAACTAAAAAATATATAGCTTTTTGTAGGGCCACAACATTTATTTTGTTTTTTCGTTTAAATGAGGAAAGAGAGGTTGAAAGTAGGGCTAGCATTATCCAAACTGAAAAATATCAAAGGTCTCTAATCCAACATTGATGACACTACACTGACAAAAACAAATAGATGTCAAAGAGGGCGATCCAATAGTCACCATATATGGAGACTTCACTAGTTTGGATTCCAAAACAGCAATCCAGATAAAGGATTTGCAAGTTCGACCCAATGTCATGCAACTGAGTTAGCCCTGAATCTGGTAGATCCGTGCACTCAAATAGAGACAACAAGCCAAGCTTCTGGAAACATGTGAGCAGCCTCCAGAGATGGAAGAAGTTGATAGTGGCAGCAATCTGAGACAATGGGGAGAGGTTAGGTGGTGTGAAAATGCACTGGAACTGTAACAACTGATGCTCGAGTTTTGAATCTTAAGCCAACGATTGCAAGTAAAGTCAATGGAATCGTGATCAGTACTGCTTTCAAATAATCAGAAAATAACAAGGAGGTAGTCATTAGGGAGGTGGATAATGGAGGTAAGACCGTCACTACAAGGATTCTCCATTTTGAGCTTTTTCTTCTGAAGGCTATAGAGCTCAGATCTTTATAGTGACTTTTTTATAAGAGCTTCCAGATGAGTCTCCATATACATAGCGACAAGAACTCCGCATTTACGACATAGGAGTTTGGTTTTCGAACGGCAACGACCCCAAACAATAGGGAGACAGTTGTCTGAATCTGCTAAGATCAATGGAAAGAAAACAGATGAAACCCTTCTTGATGGATTTGCAGTATTCAGAGCCTATGCTAGAGGTTATTCGGCGTTAGAGGAAGTCAAGTTCAGAGGGTACCCACAAGACCCATAGCTGCATAGGAGAAAAAAAAAGTTTCAGTTTCTACATCACGCGCGCATTTGCGAATTTGACAATTAAAAATCAAATGACTCGGAGAAATAAGAGTGCATCGATTAGCTCCTGATCTTTTGAACCAACAGCCTCTTATTTGAATTCCCACTTTGTTATCCCGAAAAAAAAAAGTATCATCTTCGAACCAATGCTGTTAAAATCCCATGATTACAATTGATCCAAATCAAATACTATAGCTTGTAGTTCAACTTGAAGTCGTAGTAAATATTAACCCCATATGACCATATCATTCACAATGAAAAGGAATCGAATATAAGTTTTCATGTATGAGTTTTTTTTTATACATAACTAATTTTACTTTATGCATTGTATGGTAATGCAATGGAACTGATTGCCATGCTCTTTCCACTCTCTCTCCTTAATCCGGACCTTGAGGGTCTCTCTCTCTTAGCACAGTCATTTCATTTTCATTTTCATGTAAGAGATGAAAAATCAAATAAATTAATGAATAATATTTGAGTTTCATAAAAAAAAAAAAAATACAATCCAAGACAAACAAATGGAAGTGGGTAACCCCTCTTTTTTTTTTTTTTTTTGGATACTTGACAAGAATTGTAATAATATAGAAGAATTTACACATGGGAAATGGACTATTCACTCTATATGAACTTACAAAAAGCTCAGGAATTCTCCAAAAAGTGACTCTATTTAGACAAGAATTTGTAGGTTTTAATATCTCCAAATTCCCTAAGGCTCCCACCCAATTCTGAGTGTCCGAGACAATTGAGACGAGTACCCTAGTGATGGAGGATTCAACCCCACCAAAAACCCTTATGTTTATCTCCCTCCATAGACCCCAAGATATTACGCATGGAGCATGCCCCAAAGTGTGCTACCCCTACTGCTGAAGCCTCTAGCTGATCGCTTGGTGTCTCTGGAAAAGAATCTAACAATTAATCAACATAAAAGTTAGGGATTTCATCTCCCTAATAGGTGTTGTATGTTAGAAGAAGAGCAAGACTTGGATAAGATGCCCAAATATGAATATTGTATAGCAATGGAAATATACAAGAAGAGGAAACACAAGTTGGCATTTTATAAAATCCATGATAAACACAAGGTTACGGGTAATCCATCTTATATATTCATACAATTCGAGTTAGCATGCTTTGAAAATACGTGTGGCTTGATTCCATAAAAGATTGATAGGTAGGCAGCCTTCTTTCGGTTTAGCCCCTAGGTTTGACACTAGGTTAGTTTCTTTTTATTATTTGCTAGTTATTTAAATTGATTGTTATTTAAGCTAAATTTTCTGAATTTAACATGATCATGATTTTGTGTGATTTAGATTTGATTAGCATGTTTTCGAGTTATGTTGTTGTTACTTTCATGATTTGTTATGTTTAGCATAAATATTTAAACAGTATGATTCTAAATTACAGTTTTCAATATGTTTACTTTAAATTTAAAGAGTAGGTGGATCTTTGATTGGAGTTTAGGGGTTTCTAACACCTTCCCCTAACCCAACAATTTTTTTACCTAGATTTTTTCTACACTTGCTTTATCCATCAAATTAGGGTTCCTGTTTTCCCTTAGAATCTAAATAGGTGGGCCACGACTCTTATTTTTGGTTATTTTTATTATTCATTTTAAGGAATTTTGCCTAATTTAAATGATGTAAAATTTCATATTCACAA
Organism: Tetracentron sinense; assembly: GCA_015143295.1. Taxonomy (NCBI): domain Eukaryota; kingdom Viridiplantae; phylum Streptophyta; class Magnoliopsida; order Trochodendrales; family Trochodendraceae; genus Tetracentron; species Tetracentron sinense. The sequence goes on along the minus strand of CM026566.1, from coordinate 4,469,178 downwards.
CCAAATATATGAATAGAATTAATATTTATTAAACTTGTTTGTATTTGATATTTCTGACTCGAACTTTGTTTTGCCATTTTTTTTAAATGGTTGAAGCCCATTGACTATTATGATGTAGTGTTGTGGCCGCTTATTTTCCATAATTAAAATTACTTTATTTTTTATTTGTTCGTTTAGTAGGTGAAGTCTCTGGTATTATAACTTGAGATTGACATGTTTGGAACCCATCTTGATGTTAGCCTATAGGTGTCCACCTTAGGTCTCCTTGTGATTTTGATGATAATACAATAGTAGAATGTGAATTGTGTTACTAATGTCTCAATGAGTTTTATGTGAAATCAGTTTATCAAGAGCATTAGCAAATCCATTAAAGGAAAAAGCATGAAAGTGACACAATCTATGAGAAGATCCTTCATCAAGTCAAGGCAAGTTATTTGGATCAAATTGAAGATCAATGAAGATTAAAGAAGAAGAAGAATGATCTTGAAGTTAAAGAAATCAAATCAGAAGATCCAAGATCAAGTTGAATACCAACTCTCAAGAAGGTTTAAAGTAACATTTTTTTTAATCTTTTAAGAGAGTTTAAGACTTGTGTAAAAAGTCCTCAAAGTTTGGTTGTTGAAAAGCTCAAAACTTAGAATGACCATAGATACCTTAAGACTAATTTGAAAAATCAGTTAAGGTACATAAAAAGAGGGTGATTATCTTGTTAACGATGAACTAGAAGACCTTAGAATCAGATCCCATCATTAAGGTCTCAAAAAATGGATTCTGTGCAAAAATTGCACTATCTAGTCGACTAAATAGGCCAATTTTTTTTCTAGCCATTTGTTCCAAAACCAGTCATCTTTGAGACCCATTTGACCATTAATAAAGCAGAATTATGATTTGATCGTTAGACACAAAATTGTTCCCCTTTGAATTTTAAGTCACATAAGAAGTTGAATCACCTAATTCCATTAAGCCAATCAAAATTTATGGTCGAAATACTAAAAGTGACAAAACATAGCATCATCCAGTAGACTGGATGGACAAGTCAACGTTGGGACCCACTTAGACTAAAAATAAACTAGAATTAGGATTTTTACATTAGACACAAAATTGTTCCCCTTTAAATTTTGAGTCTAATAGAAGTTAAATCACTTAATTCCGATAAGTTAATCAAACGTTATGGTCGAAACACTAGAGATGACAAAACGGAGCACTATCTAGACGACTAAATAGAAGAAAAATTGTCTTTGGCCATTTGCTCTATCCAGACGATTGGATGGACTCATCCAGACATCTAGATGGCTCGGGATAGAGTATTTTGACTCTATAATGACTTTTTAATGGCTCTTTTTCATTTAATGCAACTCCAATAGCCATGAAACTTCTTGGGCTATAAAATGAGATGATTTATGAAACAATAATGTCTCCAATCACTCTAGATCATTCAATCAATTACTCAGAAGCTTAGATTTCCAAATCTATTGAGTATACCCTAGAAATCCCAAATAGCCCAATCTTGAGCTATTGTTATACCCCAAAATCTCACCTAGCTTAATGTGAGACTTTGGAACGTGACTTAGCCATTAACTTCCATAACTTCCTGTCATAAAGCATTTAAGGCAATTCTAAAACATGAACCTGAAAATTTTTCTCTTTAAATAAATACTGATCAAGTCTAATATTTGAAATAAATACTAAAACATCATAATTAATTAGAATCATCCTCTATGATTCTCAATCATCAAATTCAAACTAACTATAAATCTAGAATTAAGTCTATTACAATGTCTAAACTTCCAAATCCAATTACTAATATTCTAATTTCCAAAAAATTCCCAACAGTCCAAATTCTATTCCCCATCAGGATATTCACCTGTTGGCTCTTCCTCTTCTTCCTCTTACTCTTCCTCTTCCCAAGGTCCTGGAGCACAGATGTCAAATCTAGAACCTACCGACAACAAAAGTCATCGGCTGAGTAACAAGTTATCCTACGTATATATAAACTTCTAGCTAACAATATAACAACATTTAATATAAGCACAATTTAGAATTTAACATGATATGTAAACATAAAACAACTCAGAGTGCGGAAACATAATTCAAATTCAATTCTTATACGTGTTCACTTGTACTTGTTTCTCTTGTTTAATCTCACTTATCTTTCTTATTCGTGAATGTATCCAACAACATGCTAACTTAAAATAACTCTACCTCATATATTGAGTAGAGATTAACATATACCCTACTTTCTGAGGTACCACACGGTTTACACATTATCCGGTGCATACGGCTTGTCTACACATTATCCAGTGTATATGGCTTGTCTACACATTATCCGATGTATACGGCTTATCTACACATTAACCGGTGTATATGGCTGGTCTTGCATCTTAGGCTTGTGGGTACTCGATTAGTGCAAAACTCAATCATAAAGTCATGCTTGTGTTCTTGTATACTTGCATAATACTTGTTAACTTGCTTATTCTCATGCTTGTTTATATTTAATTTTATGAATATGTGTGAGTGGAATAATGATAATTGTAAATCATGCACCAATTTAAACATACAGAATTTTTCATAATTGATCAATATAAAATATAGGTCTATCCAGTTTTCCACACTAAAATAATGAAACAATCCTATTTATCATGCATCAAATTCCAGCAAATAGTTTTGGTAGGACTAATCTCATAAAACCCTAGTTTTACAATACATCACAATTTCAAAGCAAACTCATGATCATTCCATCAAATCCAATTATCTTCCCTTCCTTCATTCTCCATCATACCTACACCATAAATTCATTCTATTTTCCCTTGTTGATATGAATAATAAAATCATAAGAAAACATCTCTAAGCATCACAATCCATCTTGCATAATAAAAATCATAGGGAAACCTCTCTAAGCATCAAAATCCATCTTGCATAATAAAAATCATAAGAAAACATCTCTAAACATCACAATCCATCTTGCATAATAAAAATCATAAGGAAAAACATCTTTAAATATCATAACTATCTTTCATAGGAGATTAATATGTCATTAACATGTTTAATCTTGTTTTTCATGCTTTAGATTTAACTCTTTCATATTACTTGTATTAAAATCACCATATTGGTAGGAAGGAATTTATATTTACTTCTCCCGATCGCTTCCCTACGATCACGCGCTTGCGAATGGGATTGATCTAAGCTTTTTCAGCATTTTTCCTTGCAAAACCTCTGATCTCTCTTATTGGATCTCTCTAAATCCCCTTCTCTCACTCTCTTTTAGGTTTAGAAATCTTTAAAAACACTTAGAAACCCCCAACTCACGAATATAAGGAGAATTTATAGTGTTGGGAGCTCTAGGGACTCAAAAAATTGAAAAATCGCACAAAAGATGCCCAAAACGGTGTTTTTGGCGATCAATCGTCGTCAGAGGTGGAAAAGAGGCCCAAAATGGGATTGATTATCTTCCTTTTTATGAAATTAAACTTCAAAAATGACTTAAATTGAATGTTTTATTTGGGTTTTAAAATCAATACTTTTCACATTAAATTTGCAGGCTTAAACATATTAAAATTAAACACATGTTTCATAGTATTTAATAAACATCACAAGTATTAAGAATAATAAATTCGGGGCTCTACATCCTACCCCCCTTAAAAGAATTTGGTTATCGAAATTACATACCTTAGTTAAACAAGTAGGAATACATCTCTCGAACTTCATATTCTCTTTCCCTAGTGGCCTCTTTAACGGAGTGATGTTGCCCGCGAATTGAAGGAGGACAAAACGAATGGTCTTCCTACGTAGAACATGCTCTTTTTGATCCAGAATTTGAACTGGTTATTCTACCATTGTCAAATCTTTTCGAATTTTCAGAGGTTCAAAGTCAATGATGTGTGATGGATCTTGAATATATTTCCTCAACAAAGAGACATGAAAGACATTATGAACTGCTGTCATGTAAGGAGGCAGGGTAACCCTGTATGCCACTTCTCCTACTCTCTTGATAATCTCGAAAGGTCCAAACATACATTGGGCTTAACTTGCCTCTCTTACCAAACCTCATAATCCCCTTTATAGGAGATATTTTGACAAAAACATAGTCACCAACTTGAAATTCCAAACCTCTTCTTCGGGTGTCAGCATAACTCTTCTGTCTACTCTGAGCAGTTTTCAATCTTTCCCCGATCAAGTTAACCATGTCTGCAGTCTGTTCAACTAGGTCGGGACCTTGAAGTTTTCTCTCTCCTACTTCATCACAACAAAGAGGAGACCGACAACTCCTACCATACAAGGCTTCAAACGGTGCCATTTGAATGCTTGCTTGATAACTGTTGTTATAAGCAAATTCAACTAAGGGTAAATGCTCATCCCAACTGCCTTGAAAATCAAGCATGTAAGACCGGAGTATATCCTCAATAACCTAATTCACTCTTTCTTTCTGACCATCTGTTTGAAGATGAAATGCCGTGCTGAAATCCAGGCGAGATCCCATGGCTTGCTGAAAGCTCCTCCAGAATCTTGATGTGAACCTTGTGTCTCTATCAGAAACTATACTGACAGGTACTCCATGGAGGCGTACTACTTCCTTAACATAAAGTTCTGCTAACTTGTTAGCATTATAAGTAGTCCGATAAGGGAGAAAATGAGTTAACTTAGTCAGACGATCTACCAATACCCAAATATCATTAAAATTCTTAGATGTCTTTGGCAATCCCACAATAAAATCCATGGATATATTTTCCCACTTCCATTCAGGAATGGGAATAGGTTGCAATAGTCCTACAGGTCTCTTATGTTCGGCCTTCACTTGTTGACAAACCAAACATTGCGATACATGAGTAGCCACACCTCTCTTCATATTCCTCCACCAATAATGCCTCTTGAGATTTTGGTACATCTTAGTACCACCGGGATGAACTGTATACTTGGACCGATTCATCCAAAATCTCCCGTCTCAATTCTTCATTATTTGGGACACATAATCTGTCTTTAAATGTGATGGCTCCTTCTCCATTAATTGAGAAATCATCTTGACCATTTTCGAAAGACTTGGCTCTATAAGCTAACAATTCTTCATCAGACCCTTGCAACTTTATGATTCTGCCTCGAATATATGACCTGACAGCAATATTAGCTACTAACGGTCCAGAAGTACAAAGACTGAAACTTGTCTCGTTGTTAGACATGTCTTCTAACAATTTCCATCCTTTGACCCTTAAGTGTGCTAATAAACCGGAGGGCCTTCTGCTAAGTGCATCTGCTACAACATTGGCTTTCCCGGATGATATTGAATCAAACAATTGTAATCTTTTAAAAATTCTACCCAATGGCGCTGTCTCAGGTTGAGCTATTTCTAAGAAAACAAATACTTGAGGCTTTTATGATCTGTAAAAATTTCAAACTCTTCTCCATACAAATAGTGCTGCCAAATCTTTAGAGCAAAAACTACTGCTGCTAGCTCTAGATCATGAGTTGGGTAGTTCTTTTCATGGTCCTTCAATTGCCGGGATGCATAGGTAATGACCTTACCATATTGCATGAGAACACAACCTAATCCAACATGCGAAACATTACTGTAAACCGCAAATCCACCACTACTTGATGGAATAGTTAGAATTGGGGCAGTAGTAAGGTGCTTCTTCAATTCTAAGAAACTCTGCTCGCATTTATCATCCCATGTCTATTAGACATTTTTCTTGGTCAGGTAAGTAAGTAGTGCTGCCAAGCTAGAAAATTCCTCTACAAATCTTCTATAATAACCTACGAGGCCTAGGAAACTCTTGATTTCTGTAACACTCTTTGGCCTATCCCTCTACAAATCTTCTATAATAACCTGCTACTTTTTTATTATCTTCCTTTTTATGAAATTAAACTTCAAAAATGACTTAAATTGAATGTTTTATTTGGGTTTTAAAATTGATACTTTTCACATTAAATTTGCAGGCTTAAACATATTAAAATTAAACACATGTTTCCATAGCATTTAATAAACATCACAAGTATTAAGAATAATAAATTCGAGGCTCTACAGCTATTCAACTCCAATCTTTGGGAGATTGTTAGAGAGCTTTAAAGTGATCATCCAGCTTATGTTAAGGAGCATTTTATGATTTTAAAAACACTTCTATACAAATAGTGTATGAAATCAAGAATCGGTGGATTCTTGTACTTAAAGTGAGGAGCTTCATTGTAAGATTGAATCTTCACCCGAAAAAAGATCGTGGAAGTCAAGAAAGGAGATTCTCTTGCAAGTGTAACGGTTTGGTCTTCATCCATAAAAAGACTTGCAATTGAGAATAAATCGTGGTGAATCCTCTAGCGGGTATAGTTTGAGGTGGGGACCTCATGAATAAAGTCTTTGTGTTTGAATTTCATAACTCTTTCCTTATTTCTCTCTATTGCTTTCATTTTAGAATTGCTAGTTGCATTCCCTTGATTAATTTAAATTCCACAAAATGGACTAAGTTAGAACTTTAAATTTGCCAAGACCCTATTCACCCCCCTCCTCTAGGGTCAATACTTGGGCAACACTTGATTCTTGACCAGTCAATGTTTTCCCCACCCCCATCAGACCTACTAAATAAAATGGTCTACATTTAAAGGGTGGTTAGAAAGAAAAACTTCATTTCTCTACTTTATTGTACTATAAAGATGAGAAATATAAACATATCTAAGTAGGTTTTAAATGATGTTCTAAAGCCCCAACCCCCAATCTTGATATCATTAGATAACCAAATGTCTTTGCAAACCATTTGATTGATTAAATATTTAATAAATCAAAGCTTATGACTTATTGATCTAAATAATTTCACTCTAGATTTTCTACAAGGGCCAAAGAGAATCTCATGAATTTTTTTTTAGCTTTTTAGTTTTTTATCAAAAATTTTAAAATGCCAATTGGGTTACTATAAACCTACGAGTTAATGTTGACTCAACTAAAGTTAATGGTAGAAGTTGCCTTTTTTTGAGTGCCAAAGAGCTTTCTCCAACACTTGCTACATAAAATAATGTATGAAATCATTTTCACGTAAACCACACAAAGTAATAAAACCCTAATGCATTCCTCTTAAAACAACTATATATAGAAATTGCCTCCTGGGATCCATGATCTAACATCAATGGATGGTCATTGGATTCATACCCAGCCCTAATGCATCCATCTCAAAAACAAGATGGACTTTTCTAGAAGGGCCAACAACAATAAAATAAAGAATTGTATTTTACATATATTTTCTTTCATATCATTTGAAGAGATAAGAAAGATTTTAGGGATAAAGCAATTATTTCTTATAGAGTGTAGAGAAAAAATTATTAATATATAATTGATGGTTTTACAACTGGTCGCGAGAATGAGAATTGTTTCTTTTTTTTTTCCAAAATAATATAGTAGTGAGTGTAACGCCCCAAAATCCCCCTAGGAGTTAGGTGAGACTTTAGACGTGACTATCCTGACCTAGCAAACCATTCTATAAAATATATAAGGCATAATCATAGTGGAAACGAAATCAATACGAAAGCGTGAACAAAATTTTCTTTTCTATACATTAAAGTTTTCTAAATTTGATACATCAACATGACTAATGTAAGAGTAGACATTCCACCCATCAATATACAAAATATAAAACTCTTTTTCTCTCTCTCACTCAGTAGTCACCCTGATAGGACCAACTATCTAAGTCTCTTGCCTCCACTTGAAGTGCTCCTGCTGGCTCTACATATGGCTCCTCCTCACCATAGTCCTCCTCGACCCAATGACTAGGGGCACAAATGTCAAAGGGCATACCTACCGACATCAAAATGTACGACTGAGTATTGAAACACTCAGCGAGTACAAGCTACTAGCTAACAGTGGTATAATACAATTAATAACATATAGGAAATTTAAACAATATATTCATGAGCATGCATGAAAACCCCAGTGCAAAGCCTTATTATGTAAATCATGTGTACAAAATTCATAGCTTGTACTTGAAATTATCTTTTTATATTTTTCAAAACTTGTTTATCGTGCTTAAAATCTTATTCTTGGCTTGTAATTGTCTTGTGAGAATCGTGCTTGTCTTATCTTGTTCTTATTTGAATCATACTTGTTTTGTTATGCTTGTCTTGTCATGATTGTTTTGTGAGAATCATGCATGTCTTGTCATGCTTGCCTTATGAGCCAGATGTTAGTGTCCTTGAAGCAACTTATGAGCCGGGTATGTGAATATCCTTCATCGAAATTCTTGAAAGCAACTTGTGAGCCGGGTATGTAAAATCCCTTCAATGAAATAAAAAAGGCACACCAATATCCTTGATTTCTTGTTTTATTTTCTTGAAGTCAGATATGACATATCTTTGGATATGCCCTATCCTTGACAGATCCAAAGTTCGGCATTATCATTCTTGCTTGTCTTATTTTTTTGAAGCCAAATATGACATAGCCTTAGATATGCCCTATCCTTAACTGACCCAAAGTTCGGCTTTATCATTCGATTAATAAATCACTTGTCTTGTTCTTTAGTTGTTTTTTCTTACACTTATACCTAGAAAACTCGGTCATGCATGTATGCTTATGCATAGTGCTTAATGAGCATCATACTAACGTGGGAATACTTAAAGGAAGTCACATGTGGCATTTACACATTTCTATAGTCATAGAAGAACTTAAAAGCATCTTAGTATTCATGAAAAAACTTGAAACATAGAGATCATGACAATAGGCATCATTCAATTGACATATATTACATAGATCATGGTTACTTAACCTATTACATCCATATCATACTTCATAGTTCATAAAATTTAGGAAAATCTTAGTAGATTAGGAATTTAGAAACACATGTGAACAATTTCAACATCACATACTTGAAAACCTAGGTTTGAGATCTAGATTATCTCTAGGTTAACTAGAAGGGTGTACTTACCTTGCAAAGACTAAATCTTTGCTTGGAAGGATGCACTACTAAACTACATGTCTATAACGGCGGTTCTCAAAAACCGTCATAGCAAATTATATATAATGACAGTTCTCAAGAACCGCAGCTACATCTTGGTTATGCCTAGATATAACGGCAGTATTTTAATAATCGCCGTTATAAACATATTTCCAACGACGCTTTTTTCATAACTGCCGTTGCAAAGTGCTCCCTCCACCTTTTCACTTTACCACGCTGTCACTTCCCGCCTCGATTATAACGGCGGTAGGTGTAAAAACTGTCGTTATAATCATTAATAATAGCTGCGGTTAGATACTAAACGAAAACGGCAATTTTTAATTACCGCCGTTATAAATCTTTTAATAGCCCCCCGATGTTTTCCCTTCATTTTCACCCTGTTTCATCAATCCTGCATGCTCCCCTCTGCTCCAGCCTCCCTTCCTTCCTTCTCCAGCGTTCGTGCTCCAGCCTCCCTGCTCTGTGCTCTGGCAACCCTCTCCGGCAACACCCTCTACGGGATCACCCTCTCCCCTCTTTGGTAGCCACACCTTGGGCAGCACCTCCACCCTCTCCCCTCTTCGGCCGCCACACCTCCGGCAACCTTGGGATCACCTCCGGTAAGTTTTCTCGCGTTCTCTCTCTCTACTCTACTCTACTCTCTATCTCTACTCTCTTTCTCTCTACTTTCTCTCTCTACTCTCTCACTCTATTTGCATGTCACCTCTGGCAGCCAGCTTAGCTCTCTTCGGTAGCACCTCCCCTCTGCCGTGCTCTCTACTCTCTCTCTTGTCACCGTGCTCTTTGCTCTCTGTACTCTCTCACTACCGCCGTCACCGTCCCTACCGCCATTGCCCCTGGGCCACTGGTAAACCCTCTCTCATTCTATTCTATTTGTAGTTGCTAGTTGCTCAGATTTTAAAAGGTTTGATTTTTTTTCCTTTCCCTTCTTTTTTGGTTTATACCGAATTGTATAAGTTAATTAATGAACTGTGTAAATTTTAACAGAGAAATGTGTAGATGAGTTTGATTATTATTTGCCCTACTAGTTGCGTAGTAACTTTAATTGAGATTATGAGTATCATATGGTTTCAAGTTTTATGGGTTCGATTTTTCAATTATTCTGTGAAATGGGTGTCTGTTAATTAATTTGATTGAGATTATGGGTAATATATTTGATTGAGATTATGGGTAATATATGTATTCCATTTTTATGGGGTCTATTTGTTCAATTATTCTTTGAAATGGGTGTATGTTAATTACTGTAAAAACGAGAAAGTTCTAGAATTGTGGTTGCTTGTTAACCCGTGGGTGCGATTGAACTCTCCGCAAGTTCAATCACGGTTGGTTGTGATTCTAAATAGATAGAGGAGCATGGGGAGTTTGGGAATCAAAGTAAAACATTAAATCAACGTTTTGTTTTTTTATAAGGGTAGTTTAAGAATTTTAGAAAAATCATCTACGCATGCCTCTCACATTATAATAGTAAACAAGATAAAGATTAATTATTATTTATATGTATATTATTTAAATATTATGATGAATTAAAAACTTTAGGGGTATTTTGGATATAACAAAGAAAGGGGGTGGGCAGGGCCTTGACGAAACATTCTTTTTGAGCATTTTGCTAAGAGAGTGAGGAGTCCGGTTTCGCCATTGAAGTCGCCATGTGTCCCTTTTAACACTCTTTAACCGTGGTTAAGATTCACCCACCCCTAGGGTTCATCTACTTATTCTTAGTTTCTAGAGTTAATAAATTTTCATCAAGGTTTAAAAAGAATTAATTTTTTTCCTAAAAACCAAAGATAGGTGGGTGAACCAAAAGGGTGGGTAAATCTTAACCACAATTAAGGAGTGTTAAAAGGGGCAAATTGCAACCTCAGTGGCGTAATCGACACTTGGGTTAACTCCCTAAGGTTAAGCAATCTAACCATGTTTTTTAGAAAAACAAAAAATAAAATTACTAATTTTAATTTAATTTAACTTAACCATAATTAAACATGGGTTAAAAGGGACACGGGACACTTGGGTTAACTCCCTAAGGTTAAGCAATCTAACCATGTTTTTTAGAAAAACAAAAAACAAAATTATTAATTTTAATTTAATTTAACTTAACCATAATTAAACATGGGTTAAAAGGGACACAAAATACTTGGGTCCACTTAGAAGTGGATGACTCATAAGATAATGGAAGGGGTAGTATTGGAATTTAGTAAAATAATTTTTATCTATTAATAGAAGGGGTAGTATTGGAATTTAGTAAAACAATAATCAATGTTTTAACACCTTTCATTGTAAAGGGTAAATTTGGAATTAGCACAAATTTCCGTTGACGTTTTGAACATGACATGGTCATTATAATAGTAGAGACTAGTGGGCTGCACGTGCGATGCATGTGAGAAAGAGGGGAGAGGGAGAGGGATTCTAGTGAGGGGTATTTTGGAGAAATAATTAAATATTATTTTAGGTATAGAAACTTGAGGGACGACATTTTGGGTAAAAAAAATTGTCCCGTATTTTAGAAAAAAATTTAAATAATATTTTAGGTATGAGGGAGATAAACTATGAAGAAAGGCCCTAGTGAGGGGCATTTAAGATAAAATTTAAGGAATATTTTGGCCCTCAAGGAGAGTTCAATGACAATTAATTGTCATTTTATCTCTCACATTATAGTAGAAGATAAAATTCAATAAACGTTTTCAAGTATGGATTTTTTCAATTATATTAGAAGATAAAATTTAAGGATAATGTTTGCATCACTCTTTCAAGACTCACTCTCTTTTCGATTGGACATAGTATTAATGCAAACAAATGTCTTTCCCTTGAAGATGTAAGATTCATTAACCCTTGGGGTTCAACAATATAGACTTGATTTTAGAAAGAAATATTAAAAAATATTTAACTATAAGGATTAAAAATTCATAATGAAGAGTTAGTAAATCTGAAACGTAATTAATAGGGAATAAAAGGGACATGTGTCGACTTGTGGATGCAGTTGAACTCGAGGAGATTTCAATTGCACTCAGATGTCAACACGTGTCCTTGTTAACCCCTATTAAGTGTGGATAAGATTTAGTAACCTTTAAGGTTTAATAATCTAACATTGGTTTTTAGAACAAATTATTTAAAAAAATTAACTATGGTTATAAATTTTTAACTCTTTGGGTTAATATTTTTTTTTTTTGTAAAAATCTAAATTAGATGGTGAATCTTAATCACAATTAGTAGGAGTTAATTGGGACACGTACCTATGAGTGTGATTGAACTCTTCTCAAGTTCAATCACGATCGGCTCTGATTCAATCTATGAGTTAATTGGGACACGTAACCAAGGTTAAACATAATTAACCTAAGGTTAATTTTTTTATTCATTTCTAAAAATCAATGTTGGACGAATGAATCCTACGGGTGAGTGAATCTTAATCGCAGTTAGTGGGTGGGTGTTAAAGGGGACACATGGCGGCCTGTAGAGCACCCTTTAATTGTGGTTAAGCATAATGAACCTCAGATGCAAGGATACACGCGTAAACAGATAAATCGTGTTCAGAAACTTTAAGCCCATAATTCTTCCTTGAAATTCATAAATGATGGTAATTGTAAATTAGTAACTATGTTAACTATTTAAAATGCTTATGAGTGTGTAAACTTCGTGTTTATGATGGTTGAATTTTTGTATTGGTTAGATGTCATACACATGCATGCATAGAACCTTAGATCTCCCGTTCAAAAATCATTTTGTGACAAACGCATTTCTTGTATCACCTATTTGGATGGATTAGTTGTAAGCTATGACATTTAGTTCTCTTGTGGGGCTAAATATAGGTTCATAACTTTTCGGTCTTGTTTGTGATAAAGTGTATTTGTCTATATATGATTTTTGAATTGTCCGGTTGGACAGTTTGGGAATGCATAATCTCTAGTATAGTCAGTTGCTCATGTTTTGTCTAGATTGAGGAAACTTTCGGCAGTCGTTTCTCTTGTTCTCTGGGTACATATTTAGATAATGTGGAGGGCTTGCCCCTAGTCTAAGCCGTGTACTTAGAGAACCATAGGGAAATGCTGTCGAAATTTCCTTGAAATGGTACAAAGCACCTGAGCTATTGACTGCTAGGGATTATGCATTCCTGAATGGGATATGAACATCCCACCCTTTAGAAGAGGAGTTGATGGCGATAGGAAGCACGCATACATATTGTAATTGGCTGATGATATCGAATTGTTGGTATTTCTCAAAATAGTAAACGAAGGACCTAAACATATTTTCGGTGGTATCATGGATAGGAGTTGGATTGAAATGTCAAGGTACCTTCTGTTCATAATTTTGTAAGCAGCATCATATGATCAAGTATTAGTATCTAAGCAATTGTGAGTGTATTTTTTTGTATTAAATAAGGTTTCAAAGGAATATATAAACGGGGTGAAAGAGTTCATAGAGTTTAGGATAGCTCTTGGGGCGACCAATAACACTGGTGGTATAAAGTGTCCGTGTCCCAACTGCAACAATATCCTTTATTAAGATAAGGTTACTGCGTATGAGCATATGATCTGTGATGGATTTGACTTGAATTATAAAATCTGGTATCATCATAGGGAGGACATATTGTAGCACCGACCAGTTACCCAAGTGTCTCAAAATCCTAACATCTGTAGGTTAGACAGATAGAATGAGATGGAAGAGATGGTGCACGATGTGTTCGGGGTTCCAAACGAAGATGAGGGTACTGGTAGTCGGGATCCCAATCCTGAATCTGATAATTTTTTTCAATTGATAAGGGATGCAAGACAACCTTTGTATCCAACATGTAAAAATCACACGAAGTTATCTGTCCTTGTAAGATTATATCACATTAAGTGTCTTAGTGGATGGAGCAATAAGTCATTTACCATGTTGCTTGAGTTGTTGAGGGAGATACTCCCCGAGGGTTCAACACTACCAGATACTTACTTTCAGACGAAAAAGGTGATGTCAGACTTGGGGCTTAACTATGATAAAATCGATGCATGTCCCAATGATTGCATGCTTTACTGGAAAGAGTCTGCAAAGAAGACAGTATGTGACATCTGTGGTGAATCAAGATGGAAGACAGTGGATGGTGAAGAGGAACACAAGAAGAAAACTCCAGCGAAGATTTTGTGTCACTTCCCGTTGAGACCAGGTTACAAAGGTTATTCATGTCATCCAAGACTGCTTCTGAAATGAGATGGCATGACGTGGGTCGAACTAGGGATGGGAAGTTAAGGCATCCTGTAGACTCACCGGCTTGGGAAAATTTGAACAACAAGTATCCTTTTTTTGCTTCAGATGCTCGAAATGTCAGACTTGAGTTGGCGAGTGATGGCTTCAACCCATTTAGGACGATGAGTATTGCTCACAGCACATGGCCTGTGGTTCTTATTCCCTACAACTTACCGCTATGGTTGTGCATGAAGCAACCTAATTTCATTCTGTCCTTACTTATTCCTGGTCCTTCCGGGCCAGAAAATGTCATTGATGTGTACATGAGGCCTCTAGTCGAAGAGTTGAAGGACTTGTGGATGAATGGGTTGCCAACTTATGATACTTCGAAAAAGGAGACATTTATAATGCGTGCGGCATTGCTCTAGACTATTAGTGACTTCCCAGGGCATGTCATGTTGTCAGGTTGGAGCACAAAAGGAAAGTTGGCATGCCCTTCATGCCACAAAGACACTTGCCACTTATACCTGTCTAAAAGTAGAAAGCATTGCTACATGGGGCACCGTCGTTCCTTAACGGCGGATCACAAGTTCCGGAAAAATATAAACTCTTTCGATGGCAATTCTGAGTTCAGGATTGCTCCAACTATAATGTTTGGGTCTAATGTACTGCATCAATTAGAGGGTAGTACATTCTCCCTTGGGAAGCAGGTTGGGCAAAAACGACCAAGGCAAACAGGCCATGAGGATATGCCCTATAATTGGAAGAAGACCAGTATATTCTTCGAGTTACCATACTGGGAGCACAATTTATTGAGACACAACCTTGATGTAATGCATATAGAGAAAAATGTATGCGATATTGTGCTCGTAACTTTGTTAGGTTTGGAAGGAAAATCTAAGGATGCCTTAAAAGCTCGACTTGACTTGGTTGATATGGGCGTGAGACGTGCACTTCACCCTGAGTTCCAGCCTAGTAGAAGCAATTTTTATCGACGCCCTGCATGCTTTTTGATGGACAAGAATGAGAAAGAGTTGTTTGGAAGGTTCTGAAAAGTGTGAAGGTTCCAGATGGTTACTCCTCAAATTTTGCAAGACATGTTAATGTGAAAGAGCGTAAAATTTATGGACAGAAGAGCCATGACTCTCATATTATAATGCAACAATTCCTACCATTGGCTGTGAGGAAGGCATTGCCGAAGAATGTAAGTTTAGTCCTAATTGAATTGAGCAACTTCTTTTTGACATTATGTTCCAAAGTCGTTCAGGTTGAGGATTTGAGACGGTTAGAGAAGAAAATTGCACTTACGCTTTGTCATTTAGAGAGAATTTTCTCACCGGCATTCTTTGATGTAATGGTGCACTTGCCTATACACTTGGTAACAGAGGCAAGGCTAGGTGGACCTGTCCAATACCGGTAGATGTATCCCATCGAAAGGTATGTCATTAATTATAATTTATCAAATGTTGAATTTTCGTATTATAATTGCTTTTTTGTCTTACCTAAATTTAATTCAGATAGGTATCTATATACATTGAAAACTTATGTCCACAATCGAGCTCGACCTGAGGGTAGCATTGCAGAAGGATACTTGGCGGAAGAATGCTTGACATTCTGCTCAAGGTACCTAAACGATGTGGAATCGAGATTGATTAGGGCGGTGAGAAATAACGATGAGACTCCAATAGGAGGTGCTCAACCATTTGCTCTAAGTAAATTAGAATGGCAGCAGATACAACATTATGTGTTATTCAACTCCGACGAAATCACAACATATCGAGAGTAAGACAAATATTACAAAGGCTTTCATCTGTTATCTTTTGTTGAAATTCTCGGTTTTAACTTAACAAAGGAGATTTAAGCACCACTTGACATCGAATGGTTCCTTACAGTCAGCACATGAATGAACTGAGGATGACCAATCCAAAACTTATTAGGTCGGCTCCCCACATGCTCCAAAAAAAGCACAACGAACAATTTAGTTCATGGTTTAGGAGCTATGTAAGTTATATTTTCTTAACTGGACATATTTGTTGCCATCCCATTATTAATGTTTGCAATTTGAATTAATTGCATCTTGGCCTTCAAATAGGTCCAACTACTGCGTGATTCAGGCAACCCGGTGTATGACAAGATTACAAGGCTCTTATACGGTCCACAAAAATCCATAACAAGGTTTACGGGCTACGTCATTAATGGATATAGGTTTTGTACAACACTTAAGGAGCGTGGATGTAAGAGTCAAAATAGTGGTGTTACGGTCACAGCAACGACTACAAGCTATGTAACGTCCAAGGATAGAACCCCCATTATCACAGATATCAACTACTATGGTCGCTTAACAGATGTAATTGAGGTGACGTATTCTGAAAGGTTAAAATTTTTATTGTTTAAGTGCGATTGGGTTGATGTGAAGACACAAGGTAGAGGAATAAAGACTCATGCATTTGGGTTTAAACTCGTGAACTTCACACGTTTTGCTCCCGGCACACTTGGTGACGAGTGAACCCTATGTTATGGCATCTCAAGCTGAGTAGGTATTTTATGTCGAAGATCCAACAGAAGAAGATTGACATGTCGTCGTCAAGACTAAACCAAGAGACTTATTTGACATGAATGAAGAATCTCTTACGGACGATTACACATTTAGGGAGAATGTGTCATTCAAGGACCAACAGTTGGATGACACCTCACCTGATGATGATGAAGGTGCCAGTTTGGTGAGAGTAGGGATTACTGGAGCAACTGTTGATGCACCCCCTGAACTGCTACAACAAGCATCTTTTACCAAATCCAGTGATGATAAAGTTGAGAATTTGGCCCTATAACAATGAAGTTGAATGATGTAATTAGTTGCTATCATGTAAAATCATGATGTAATTAGTTGCTACCATGTAAATAAATGAGAATTTGACCTTCAATATATTATTTTCATTTTATTGATCTCAATTTATAGACTTTTTTGTATTTATTGTTCTCGGTGTATGATAAATATGCTCTGGGTTGTTAATGTTCATGTTACTGAAATAATTCATACACTATGAAATGTTATTTATGTTCATGTTAGTGAAGAAATCCATATACTTTTATGTGTTTAAACTATGTACTTATGAAAATTTGCTTTGAGTTATTTATTTTCATGTTAGTGAACTAATCCATACACTATGAAATATTGTTTATTTTCATGTTAGTGAACTAATCCATATACGATGAAATGTTGTTTATGTTCATGTTAGTGAAGAAATCCATATATTTTTATGTGTTTAAACTATGTACTTATAAAAAATATGCTCTGAGTTGTTTATTTTCATGTTAGTGAACTAATCCATACACTATGAAATGTTGTTTATATTTATGTTATTGAAGAAATCCATTTACTTTTATGTGTTTAAACTATGTACTTATGAAAAATCTGCATTGAGTTGTTTATTTTCATGTTATTGAACTAATCTATACACTATGAAATGTTGTTTATTTTCATGTTAGTGAACTAATCCATACACTATGAAATGTTGTTTATGTTCATGTAAGTGAAGAAATCCATATACTTTTATGTGTTTAAGTTATGTACTTATGAAAAATCTGCCCTGAGTTGTTTATTTTCATGTTAGTGAACTAATCTATATACTATGAAATGTTGTTTATGTTCATGTTAGTGAACTAATCCATACACTATGAAATGTTGTTTATGTTCATGTTAGTGAAGAAATCTATAAACTTTTATGTGTTTAAACTATGTACTTATAAAAAATCTGCTCTGAGTTGTTTATTTTCATGTTAGTGAACTAATCCATGCACTATGAAATGTTGTTTATTTTCATGTTAGTAAACTAATCCATACACGATGAAATGTTGTTTATGTTCATGCTAGTAAAGAAATCCATATACTTTTATGTGTTTAAACTATGTATTTATGAAAAATATGCTCTGAGTTATTTATTTTCATGTTAGTGAACTAATCCATACACTATGAAATGTTGTTTATGTTTATGTTATTGAAGAAATCCATATACTTTTATGTGTTTAAACTATGTACTTATGAAAAATCTGCACTGAATTATTTATTTTCATGTTAGTGAACTAATCCATACACTATGAAATAGTTTTTATTTTCATGTTAGTGAACTAATCAATACAGTATGAAATGTTGTTTATGTTCATGTTAGTGAAGAAATCCATATACTTTTATGTGTTTAAGCTATGTACTTATGAAAAATCTGCTCTGAGTTGTTTATTTTTATGTTAGTGAACTAATCCATACACTATGAAATGTTGTTTATGTTCATGTTAGTGAACTAATCCATACACTATGAAATGTTGTTTATGTTCATGTTAGTGAAGAAATCCATATACTTTTATGTGTTTAAACTATGTACTTATGAAAAATCTGCTCTGAGTTGTTTATTTTCATGTTAGTGAACTAATCCATACACTATGAAATGTTGTTTATGTTCATGTTAGTGAAGAAATCTATATACTTTTATGTGTTTAAACTATGTACTTATGAAAATTCTACTCTGAGTTATTTATTTTGCAGATAGACCCTACACAGGCGCAGGGGGGGAGGGGAGACCTCCACCCCCGGTACATATGGTGCAACATTGCCCCCTCCCCCTCTAGGACCTATTAGGAGGGGTCGGGGCTAGAACAGGAGTCTTGCCCTACATAAACTCCCTCCCGGGGTGAAACAGAGGGTATTGACCGATGAGTATGCGCAACTTGTAGAAAAGGCTGCGAAGATGTTGGCTGATTACCTCGGTAATCTTGCCCGAGATGGGCATTTGTTTAGGCTCGATGTGCCCAGTTGGCTTCACATCGATAAGGAGCAGAAACAGCAAACTTTGGAGTTGGTTCGGGTAAGAATCAAAAATATATAAAATTGGGTTAGTATTTAGTTTTTAATTACATATCTTTTTGTTTACTATTTGCTCGTGGTTTAATCATATGAAATCGTGTTTTAGGTAAAATCTGATATCGAACCATTCGCTGAGAAATTCATTCTTGCTTCCCTCGGGCATAAATACCGAGATTGGAAGGCAAAGCAACGCCGAGAGAACGTCATCCCGGGGGCTACACCGGAGCAACTGCTTGCTGCGTGCCCGATAGATGTGGTGGCCACCCAGTGGCCTACATTGGTGGCTTTTTGGTTCTCTAAGGAGGCCCAGGTATATATATTTTGTTTGTCATCATTCTAATAGGTAACTTAGATAAATTGTGCTTCAACTCTCTTAATTTTTTGATGAAACGAAGCGAAATAAATAAAATAATTCGCTCGAAACAGAAGGTCCCCCATACGAGCGGCACAAAGAGCTTTGCTAGGGTCAGGCATGAGGCGGTATGTTCAGTTGGATTTGTTAAAATATGTTTTTATAATTTATTTGTATTGTATTGACTAAATTTTAATTATTATTGTGACTGTCATAGCAAGTTGCGAGCCCAACTCAAACGCCCCCAAGTCGTGCATAGGTGTACATCATCACGCATCAGCGCAAGGATGGCATGCCAGTTTTGGCAGAGGCGGGGGAGAATATTGTATGTACATTTACTTATTTGAAAATCTTAGAGTTTTCCCTTTTACCTACCAAATATCAACGTCTCCAATTGTTTGTAGCACCGGATGCAGGAGTTGAGGGCGTAGGCACCAGAGTCCTCGCAGGATACCATGGGCCGAGATGATATATATGCTCAGGTCATGGGGCCTAAGTGAGTTGGACATATCCGAGGACTTGGGTTAGGCCCAACCCCCACCCAGTTATGGGGGTCACGATCTACGGGTCCCTCTGATGCCTCTCAGCCTGATCCTCAGACTGCCGAGAGGATCAAAGTTCTCGAGGAGTCAAACGCAGGGAACAACTAGCTACTGGCAGAGACTCGGATGCGTGTGGCATCCTTGGAGCGTTTTATGCATGATTACATGGCGGGACACATATGTAATATAAGAACAATTAATTATTACTTTTTAATATTTAGATATTCATTCATGAGAATTTACCCCATTTTTTCACAATAGGGTGCGAATCAGCCTTCTACAGCACCACATGCGACTCTGGAGGTAAATGTTAAGTTTAAAAGATTTTAATTATAATTTCAAATCTGTTATATATCATAGTGGGGATGGTGTATGGTAGTGGTGGTAGTAGTGGGTGGTGGTAGTGGTAGTAGTGGTCGTGGGTAGTAGTGGTGGTGGGTAGGTGATGGTAGTGGTGGTGGGTAGGTGATGGTAGTGGTGGTGGTAGTGGGTGGTGGGTGTGGTGGTGGTAGTGGTGGTGGGTAGGTGATGGTAGTGATGGTAGTGGTGGTGGTAGTAGATGGTGGGTGTGGTGGTGGTAGTGGTGAAGGTAGTGGTGGTGGGTAGAGCATTCCTAGTAGCCTCACCAAATTTTAGACCTATTTAGTTAGTATATTAGTAATGGAAATACCTCATATTCATAAGTTGGAACACTTTACTCTGCAAATCTGAATCTTAGACCTATTTAGTTAGTATGTTAGTAATGAAACATATTCATAAGTTGTAACACTTTACTCTGCAAATCTGAATCTTAGACCTATTTAGTTAGTATGTTAGTGGTGATTGGGTGGTGCTAGGTGTGGTGGATGGGTGGTGGTGTGTTAGTGGTGGTTGAGTTGTGATAGTGGTGGTGGAATGGTGGTTTGTGTTAGTGGTGGTTGGGTGGTGCTAGTGGTGATAGATGGCTGGTGGTAGTAGTGGTTCTAGTGGTGGTGGATGGGTGGTGCATGGTGTGTAGTATTCAAGTATGGATTAGCCCAAAGTATAATATCCAAGTATGGATCCCGGCCGCCTTGGCGCCCATATCGGGCATACGGCCTCAGATTCGCTTGAAACCAACTCAAACACTTAGGATGTATTAAAATACATGTGTTAGAAGAAACGGAATCGAAATCCGGCTCCCGGTTTGGAAATGGTGGGACGATGTAGGTTTAGGCTAATGTATAGTATCCAAGTATGGATTTCGACCGTCTCGGTGCCCATATTGGGCATACGGCCTTAGATTCGCTCAAAACCAATTCAAACACTTAGGATGTATTGAAATACACGCGTTAGAAGAAACGGGATCGAAATCCGGCCCCCGGTTTGGAAATTGTGGGACAATGTAGGTTTAGACCAATGTATAATATCCAAGTATGGATTTCAGCCGTCTCGGTGACCATATCGGGTATACGGCCTCGGATTCGCTTGAAACCAACTAAAACACTTAGAATGTATTGAAATACACGCGTTAGAAGAAACAGGATTGAAATCCGGCTCCTGGTTTGGAAATGGTGAGACGATGTAGGTTTAGGCCAATGTATAGTATCCAAGTATGGATTTCGGTCGTCTCAGTGCCCATATTAGGCATATGGCCTCAGATTCGCTCGAAACCAATTCAAAAACTTAGGATGTATTGAAATACACGCGTTAGAAGAAACGGGATCGAAATCCAGCCCCCGGTTTGGAAATGGTGGGACGATGTAGGTTTGGGCCAATGAACTAAACTTCTTTGTTTAATCCATTAACTATGAAATATTTACGATTGTTTTTTTATTTGTAAATTTTTTATGAAATTAATAAATTTTATCATTTTGCTAGTCTAATAATAGATTGTATTTTCTTATTTTTATAGGAGGGTGTCAGCAGCACGCATCGATCAGGGGTAGCAGGAGCGCAGCAGTCGGAGGGACTTGCTAGGCAGCCAGAGCAAATTTTTTATTTTACACTTGAGACATTTTTTTGGACATGTATATATCTATATATTGACGGTTATTTTAGAGGGTTTTTTATGGGATTGTGATGTACATGAATTTATATGTGTGATGAATTCTATTTTGGTGTTTAGAACTTTAGTACATAATTTTAATTTTTTTATGTTGCTTACAGGTACAATTAATACTGGTAAATTTTTTTTTTTAATTTCAAAAATATATTTGTTTTTTTTTTATTTCCGATTAGTTGCGGCGGTTTTACCGCCGTTACAAAGTCATAATTGTTATGGCGGTTTTTATTGTGCTGTTATAGGTTGCATATACAACGGCGTTTATGTTGTGCTGTTATAGATTCACTATATAACGGCGGTTTAGTTATGCCATTACAAATCGATTTGCCACGGCGGTTTATATTGTGTCGTTATAGGTTGCATATACAACGACGGTTTAAATGTGCCGTTATATATCGTGTTGTTACGGCGGTTTATATTGTGCCGTTATAAGTTTACTATATAACGGCGGAAATTAAAAACGCTGTTATAAGCCCTATATATAGCTGCGCAACTAATAACTGCCGTTACAAAATGCCGTTCTATCCGTTGCGACAAGACTTATGACGACACTTCACGTAACCCTCGTTACAATCGTGTAACAACGGTTTAGTTAGGTGTTAGTAGCGGATTTTAACCATTGCAATAAACCTTGAATTTTGTAGTGATGATTGGACACGAACTTGAGTTTGGAAATGAAGATCTATGCTCAAGGAAGAAGATCCAAGCTTGTGGAAGCTTGAGAAGTAAGGATTCAAGATCCTCCTTGATCTCACAAGAAAACCCTCTTTGGAACCCTCAGTTCTTTCCCCTTTTCTCTCCAAATGTTTCTCTCTATGTGTTAGAATCCTTAATCCTACGAAAATTGGGTATTTATAGGATTAGGATTGTCAAAATCACGCTTATACCCTTTAAAAAACTCATTTTTCGCGTGTTCGAATGCAAACTTTGATGTTTGGGCTAAGCGTCGACATCTGGGTTACAAAAGTGGACATCTGGGTTGATTTTCGCATTGTGTTTGCCTCAAACGTTGACGTTTTGGTTACTGACCTCGACGTCTAGGTGCTCTGACTGGCTTGAGTTTTTCCCCTTTTGGTATTTTGACCATAACTTTTGCATCGCTTATCGGATTTTGATGATTCAACTTGCGTTGGACTCATATTCAAAGGGAACCAATTTTGTATCTGATGGATAAATCCTAGTTCTGAGTTTTTAATTATCTAAATGAGCTCTAAAGCTGACTGGTCTGAGATGGATTACAGCAGACCAGAATTTCAGCAGACTCGACTTCGGAAATCCAACATTTAACTTAACCTCGACTCAAAATCTGGAAAAATGATAAACATAAACATCGTACAGGTTTCAATATATTTCTAATGGCTTAAGAATCATTCGATTCCGATCAACAGTAACGAAACTAGAGTTCTCCAAAGTTGAGGGTATGTTAAGACATAATTCTTTTTTATACTTAGAGTATTTTATACTCTTACTCATTCATCCCAAACACCCATAAACGTAAGAAAATATTCTTAAGGTTTTAATACATGCCATAACACATCACATACTTGAAATATTTCAAAACCATGTTCTCATTATCATTGATAACTATTCAATGTATTACAATAGGTTTTAAGCCTTATACACTATTCACAGCACTATTCACCATGTCATGCTATAAAAATCCGATGTTCTACGGTGAGAAAGAAGTAAAACTTAGAATTCGACAATGAGATAAATCGAGCTCTGAAAGAAAATGGAAAGGAAACTTACACACATACACACATAGCAAACTCGCAGCGATAGCAAAAAGTTGTGACTAGATTAGTGGTAAGTAAAAAATATGAAGAGGAGGTGATGAAATTCAAGACTCATACTGACATATTCAACGAAGATAAATAAAAAGATAATAGGAAGTACAATTATGAAATTTCAAATGGATTTTTTAAGACATATAATATAAATACATGTATAATATATCTATTATTCATGTGTAGTAACAACATAATGTATTATTTATTATTGTGTTTAAATTGTTGAAAGAAATATTCTAATAATTTGTCTTATTCATGTATAATACGCAAATAATGCATCCATTTATTTTATTATATAAAAAGGGTGAAGTAGGGATCGTGAGAGTATGATTAGAGTTCTTCTTGCTTCCACAATTTACATTCTTTGCTCGGTGAACCAACAAAAAATGATATTGGGTCAAATGGGCTTCCTTTTTGCCCCACTTTTCAAGATGAAAGTACGTTATAAGGGTTCTTAGAAGAGAACTCTTTCGGGACAAAATACCCTTAATTTATTTGCTTACATCTGCCACTACTTTTTTTGTTTTTTGGTTAGACATCTGCCACTTCTTTTGAAAGGCTCCATGTTAAGAAATGCTACAGAAGATATACCGAATTCTATTTGGTTGACAATGTCAAGAACCAGTTCTTGGACACTGTTTTTGTCATGACTCGTGACAGCAATTTGGTGGTTAATATGTCATGCATCTGGCTAAATGGCATCAGTATAATCTTTTCAATTTTTTTTTTTGGAGAAAATACATTTACACCCATGAGGTTTGACGAAAATACACAGACCCCCTCAGGTTTTAGAAAATATATTAGGTACCCTACTTTTCAAAATATTGATACTTATACCCCTTCCATAAGTTGACCGTTACTTAACTACTGATAGAATGAAAATGTCATGAGATAAAACGGTATATACTACTAAAAATATTCTCTTAAGTTGTCATTTTCCATTTTTCTCGTATACGAAATTGTCCCTTTATTTTTAAAGGGGTATCCTTTTTGACACCTCTTGAGGTGGCCATGTGTCCTTGATACCTCTTGAGGTAGCCACGTGTCCTTTTTGACTCCCCTTGAGGTGGCCACGTGTCCTTATTAACACCCCTTAAGGTAGCCACGTGTCCTTTTTGACACCCCTTAAATGGGCCGCCCATACTTGGTTTTTTCTTTTAAAATATTAATTATTTTTTAAAATTTAATATATTTTAAAAAAAGAATTAATATCTAGAAAGAAAAAAAAACCAAGGATGGGCGTGAACCCTAAGGGTAGCCACATGTTCTTTTTGACACCCCTTGAAATAGCCACGTTTCCCTTTTGACACCCTTAACTGTGGTTAAGATTCACCTATCCTTAGGGTTCACTTACCTATCCTTTTTTATTTTATTAATTCTTTTTTAAAATTTAAAAACTGTTTTTAAGGCTTTTTTAATATCAAAATATTTTACAAAAGAATTAATATTTTCAAAAAAACCAAGGATTGGCGGGTGAACCCTTGAGGTGGCCACATGTCCTTTTTGACACCTTGAGGTAGCCACGTGTCTTTTTTGACACTCCTTAAATGGGGTTAGATTCACCCACCCCTAGGGTTCACCCGCCCATCCTCGGTTTTTTTTTTCTAAATATTAATTCTTTAAAAATATTTTAATATTAAAAAAGTCTTACAAACAATTATTAAATTTAAAAAAAGAATTAATATTTAGAAAAAAAAAACCAAGAATGAGCGAGTGAACCATGGGATGGGTGAATCTAATCTCATTTAAGGGGTGTCAAGAAGGACACGTGGCCACCTCAAGGGGGATGGGATTTGGTCTTGCTCTAACAAGATCAAAACCATCTTGCCTATGTACAACGTCTGACAAGTGGCGACAAAAAGGGGAGAAATAATTTCATTTTCTCCCTAGTTTTTTTGACTTCACTCCATTTGATATCTTTTCCCCTTTTTATCGCCACATGTCGAAAGCCCACCAAGAGCAAGACGGTTTTGGTCTTGCTAGAGCAAAACCAAATCCCATCCCCTCAAGGGGTGTCAAAAAGGACACGTGACCACCACAAGGGGTGTCAAAATAGACACGTGGTCATCCTAAATGATTTGATTTGATTTTTAAAAATGAAAGGACAATTTCGTATATGAGAAATATGGAAAATGACAATTTTAGAGGGTATGTTTGGTAGTTCATACTATTTTATCTCATGACATCATCATTCTATCAGTTAACTAATGGTAAACTGATGGAAGGAATGTAAGTGTCAAAATTTTGAAAAGTAAGAATACCTAATGTATTTTCTTAAACTTGAGGGGTTTATATTTTCTTCAAAACTTGGGGGTATAAATGTATTTTCTCCATCTTTTTTTATTTGATGGCTTAAATCATTTTAAATGCAAATATCAAAAGAATTCATCAAATATCTGACTAAAGTAGACTTAGCTAAAGTAGACTTAGACGAATGAGACATTGAGATGTGAGAGTTGAAAGGATCACATTGTAGGAATCAAGTAACTCATGTTTTGTCACCACTAATGTATTGTTATTCCGGACATCAAGTAGTTGACAAGGAATAAGTACTTGCCATGTGTGTGACAATTGATATGTACAATGGCTAAAGCAAAACATCAAAACATTTCATCAAAAGAGAGTGATGAAAAACTCTAGATAATATCTACTATTGAGAGTTGGACCGGATTTAATATCCGGTTCCATATTTTTTTACTTGCTTAAATGAGTTCCCACTTAAGGCTTGAAACCATTGGATCTAGAATTCAAGATCCAACTCTCTCGATAGTACTTACTATCGAAAAGTTTTAAATCACTTTCCTTCAATAAATATCTAACTAAAATAGAATTAGAGGAATGAGACATTGAGATGTGAAAGGCTCACATTGTAACAGTCAAGCAACTCCTGTCTTGTCACCACCAATATGTTGTTATCCCTTACATCAAATAGTTAAAGAATAAGTACTTGCCATGTGTGTGACAATTGATATGTACATTGGCTAACTAGAATAAATGCTAATCAAATTAATTGGATTGCAACCTAACCATGTGATGGGATCACATTTGCCGTCTGGCCCAGTCTTAAAGTCCCTTTGATTTAGGTTCTGAAATTTAACTTGTGTAGTTAAATTTGTAAAACATTTTTGCCTAAAATCCAAGGTTACATGATTGATCCTTAAGGGTTGTTGAACCTTAACCACAATTAATGATTGTTCAGAGGGACCCGTGTTGAGTTGTGGGACGGAAGCAAGACAAATTTTGTCTAGCGAGGGCCAGATGAAATCCGCTCCCCTATGTTTCCCGTGCCATATTAGTTTTTAAAATAAGGAAGTGATTTAAACTTGTGATAATAGGTATTATGAGAGTTGCCAAGCACAAATTGGTGCTCACCTTTAATGCAGCTATTGGTGCTGTTGGATTTTTAATGGGGCAGCCTAGCTGTTGATAGTATAGTTTTCAATTCTTATCTTTTTTTAAAAATAAATTCTTAACCTATTAAATGAGTTAGGATGGGCAACAGCGCAAACGCAAGCTGTTGCCCCTTTGTGTCTCTCTTGTACAACATGGGGCAATTTTTTTTTATTCCCAGTTTACTCCTGTTAAACGTGGGGCCCTCCTTTATAAGACATAGAGGCTTGCGCTGTTGCCCATCCGAACTCCTATTTGGGTTTGTGGAATTTGAATAGATCTAAATAATTGAATTCTATGGAATTGAAATCTATTGAATTGAACTCTACATTATTTATAATTCTACCATTTGGATGAATAAAATTTGGATGAATAAAACTTATGCAAAAATAATTTTTAAAAAATAATAAAAATATATAATTATGTAAGTAATATATTTATTAAATGTAAATATTATTTTAATGTACTATTATAATTAATTAATGTATTAAATTATTATTTATTAAATTTAAATATTATTATAATTTATAGTTATGATTTTTATGTCTTAGATTATTATTTACGCAAGATAATTAGTAAATGAACTTTAAAATTCTAATTTGAATATAAAAATAAGGATATATAATTATATAAGTTATATCTTTATTAAAATTATAATTTATAATAATTATTTAATGTATTAAATTATTATTTATTAACTATAAATATTACTATGAGTATTATTTATAATTTTATTTCTTGATTTATAATAATTAGTATTTAATATACTAAGCTATTATTTATTAAATTTAAATATTATTATAAATATTTTTGTTATATTTATTATTTATTATTTTATGTACTAAATTATTATTTACATAAGATAATTAGTAAATATAAAATGAAAGTTTGAAATTCTAATTTTAATATAATAATAAGGATATATAATTATATAAGTAATTTATTTATTAAAATTATAATTTACAATAATTATTTTATGTAATAAATTATTATTTTAAGTATAACTGTTCTATTTCTTATATAATTAATATATTTATTAAAATTAAATTTAAATTATAAGTTATAATTATTAATTTATATAATTTAAATTATTATTTTATGTATAAAATTTCTATTTACATAAAATAATAATAATTAAAATATTTAATTCATTATTTATTTATAAATATTAGTATTATATATTATTATTTGTAATATTATTTATTAATAATTATTATTTAATATAGTGAATTATTATTTATTAAATTTAAATATTATTATAATTATTATCATTATTATTTATAATATTATTTATTAATATATATTTGTTATGATTTAATATATTCAATAATCATTTATTAAATTTAATTATTATTATAAATTATAATTATATTTGTTTTATTTATTAAATTATTATTCATTTAAGGTTTGGTGAGAAATTTTCATAAAGTTCGTGTCTTTCCCTTAATTCCGCAACAGTGTGGATTTGTCAAATAACACCTCTCAGTAAGGATTTGAATTCTGTTTATTTAGTTTATGAAATCACTGCTTCAATTCCGTGCGGAATTAATAAGTCCAATTCCAACCTTTTTAATAGTATATGCCAAACGACATAATTGGAATTCAAGAACGGAATTATCAATTCCGTCTACCAATTCCATAAATCCAAACACACCCTAAGATAAGAAGTATCCTAAGATAAAAAAGTATACCAAAGGTAAGTACCGTTAATTCGGTGAAGGCTTAAAAGCTAAAAATGGGCAGTAGTGTAATTTTTATTGAAAAGAAGAGGCAATTTGTTTGTTGCCCACCTTATTTAATCGGCGCGTCTCTGTCTGGTCTGTTGAGGTAAAAAACTGAAGAAAAATGGCTCTGAAACTGAATCCCCTCGCCGTTCTATCTCTTCATCTCGCTGCGGCTAATTTCAGATCTCCAAAGGTTATCATGGTTTCCACCTTTCGCTCCAGCTCTAAGTGAGTTCTTTTTTTTTTTTTTAAGAGTATTTGATGATTCTTCTTCTCTTCACGTTTCCTTTGCATGGACAACTGATTTTCTTTTAGGAGCTCAACTTTGTCTTGTGGATGAATCTTATACCATGCAGCAAATGATATGGTTAGCTACTTTCATCAACCTCACCATTTCGCTAGTCACTTTGATTTTGAGAAGTTAGAGCATTGGACCATGGTCCAAGAAAACATTCACTCCTTGGATGGTTAGGATGACATGCAAACATTCCTGTTTAGAATACTGAGCATTGGACCTACCAAGTTTATGCTTGAGGTGTCCTACACATATGATCAGGCATGGACAACCAGTGTTATGAAACGCTAACCCTGGAAAATTGAGGGTGATATGCTCATATCTTTATATGGTGGCTGTTGAAAATATATACAATTACAATAATATTGTATTACCAACAGTGTGGGCTACCTTAGGTCTGGCTGTGTGTGTGTTAGTTACATTATATCATTTCAACCACCAAAAAACAAAGTGTGGGCATAGTTAGGGGCTGATGATGATGTTTAATGCTATCATAGAATTAATTATAAATACAACTTAACAGATGAATATTCTATACTTGGTATGCATGCAGTAGAATTATGTTTTCAATCAATGAGGCCACAACTTGTATGTAAAGAGAAACCAGTCGACCAGAATTGATGCAATTGATCATGGATAATTGAGCATTTACACCATGTATATGCACTACAAGAAATCTTCGGGATAGAAACGAAATTTTAGACACGGATCCATTTCCGTGTCTAATAACTATTTTTAGACACGGAAATGTATCCGTGTCTAATATTCCGTTTCTAATGTTGATTTCAATATTTATATAATTTTGCTGAATATTGCATTTATGAGAGACGAAATATTTTCCGTATCTAATACGATTAGACACGGATATTGATTTCAGAGACGGAATTTGTTCCGTGTCTATTTTTTACGATCTTTAGACACGAAAATATTTCCGTGTCTAATACCTTTAAGTGATTTCCTGTTCCTTAACCCGCGAAGATGCAAATTTCCCCCCATTTTTCTCCTCTACCGCCCCTGACTCTCTCTCTCTCTCTCTCGCTCCTCCTCGTGCCAGCTCCGACGACACCCGCCGGTCACCGCCACCGCCAAGCTCCGATCACTGTCTCCCCCAGGCTCCAATTGCCGTTGCCGTCGCCGTCAAGCTCTATCACCCACTGTGAGTCCATGTCGATGCTTACCTCTTCAATGGCTTGACTTTCCTCTTCAAGTATGATAATAGAACTGTAAATATGGGACTCTTGCCCTAATTCATAAACATGCATGTATACTTTGGGGAGTTCCGACTCAAGTTCAAGTTTTGGGTGTGGCTGTTGATGCCCACCTTCAGTACTTACTCTAACCTGCTAACCAAGATTGCGGGCTAACCGTATTAGGGATAAACTAATTTTGAAAAAATACATAAAGTTGCATGTATATAATTAGCATGGAGATAGATGAAATCCAATCACAGCCAATTGCAATTGAACTTGGGGAGAGTTCAATTGCACCCACAGGCCATCATGTGTCCCTGTTAACCTCTATTAATTTTTATTTAAGATCCCCCTAACCTTTGGGGTTGAACAATAGAACTTTAGTTTTGAAAAAAAAATATTTTAAAAAGATTAACCACAAGGGTTAAAATTCTTTAACTAGAGTTTTGTATTTTTCCGTAAAAATTTGTTTATGTTGGTAAACACCAAGGGTTAGTGGCCCTTTAAGTACAGTTAATATGGGTTAAAAGGGACATGTGTTGGCCTGTGTGTGTTGATTGAACTCTCCCTGAGTTCAATCATGAGTGGCTGTGATTTGATCTCAGGTGGGTGGCCCCCACCTGAGATGTTAAAATGTAGTGTACACCGAATTTTAATTAATCATCTACTATTATAACCGAACTTTTTAATTGTGCTTAAGATTCATTAACCCTTAGGGTTCAACCACCTAACCTTGGTTTCTAGTAGAAAAAAACTTTTATGTTGTTGGCACATTTTTATGTTGTAACCGACTCTTAGGAGTTTGGTTATGTACAGGAGATGATTAGTCATGGGGCAGCTGTCCCATGAAATTTTCAAACAAATATGTTTGAACTATTTTGGTTAAATATTTTCTCTCACACAAGTTCTCAATAAGAACACTTACCCATATATATAAAGAGATGATGGAATGTGAAAGCAAGGCACCTCATCAAACATTTGAAATTCGACGTAGGGTATCTGGAAACGGCTTTGAATTTTCTGTTTTTCCTCATGTTTGTGGAATTCTTTTCTCCAAACTGCCAATGTACGAATGTATTCAATTTAATTACTGAATTGGGGCTCGTTTCTTTTCCAGGGACTTATAAAGCGTGACATGTTATATTTTGTCATGGTAGTTGTTAGGAGGGGCGGAGCCACATGAGGCTCAGTGGGCTTCAGCCCCCCCCCCCCCCCCTCTGAACCATAAAAAAAAAAAAGATCTGTTGGGGGCATAGCCTACAGTAGTGGTGGAGTAGGGGGTGGGGCTGCTAAAAAGCCCTGAAACTTTTGAGGAAAAAGAAAAAGTTAAATTTATGCGAATACATCAAATGGAGGATCTATTCAAATACATCAAATAGTAGTATACACACCAGAAAAGAACTCATTATTCCTTTCATTTCTCCACACTTGATTAGATATATCACAACGAGCAGAGAAGTTCACAACAGCTCATTGCTCAATCGGCAATTTGGCTCAACTAGTTTCTACACAAGTGTGAATCAATTGTCAGGACCACTGAAATCAATATTTCAATTTGGTGAAAAAGCTCATACATGTCATACAAAGATCATCAGGGTAGATCCAACAATACATAACGCACAAGTACATACAAATGAGCAGAGATATAAAATACCTTAGGGGCAGACTGAACGCGGCCTTCAATTTCCGTTTAAAGTGAGTATTAATTAATCTAATTTATCTCGGCTTTGTACATCCAAGATAAAATGAACCAATTTATGATGTGGTTATGAGTCCAACTTCTATGTTTATGGATAATTACTACTACCGCGTTACAGTTGCTTGTGTTTTTGTTTGGCTCAGGTGTATTGAACATGATATATTTTTTTTTTTTCTACGAAATATTATGTCTATTGCCTATTATCGATGATTTCTCTTCTTATATTGACGAATGTGGCTTGTTTTAGATTAGTTCAATAATCTAGAACTCTATTCATTATAATTTTCAACTGTAACTTCCATAGTGATTCCTGCATCCCTCAAGGTTATGGTGAATGTGCATGCATTGAAACTTAGATCCCCTATTCAAGAATGATTGTCGGATAAGTGCATCTCTTACCATCACTATGGACGAATTCGTTGTAGATGACGATGTGTAGTTCCTACGTGGACTAGATAACCTCTAACAACTGATCCATCCTGGATGTGAAGAGGAGTAATTTTCTACAAGTGATTCTTGAATTGTCCGTGTGGACAGTTTGGGAATACATAATCGCGAAGCATGTCTCAGTCGCTCGTGCAGCATCAATTATGGGAATATCTTCGTCAGTCATCGCTATTGTTCTCTGGGTACATATTTGGACAGGGAATGCATTTGCCCCTAGTCTGAATTGTGCACTTGGAGAGCCATGAGGAGATGCTGCCGAAATTTCCTGCAAATTGTAAAAAGCACGTGCGGTACTGATTCTTGGAGATTATGTATTCCTGAATGGGATAGGAACACCGCACCCAATAAGTATTCAATAATCATGGTGCATGCATGTATTACCCCAATTATGCTGGTGTCAATTCTGTATAATTCACTAATGACATGTATACATTATCAGGCACGTTGTTAGTGATTTCGAGACCTGATCAAGTGACCATGGATAATAGTTGGGTTTCTGCAAACAGGTGGAGTGATATATATAAAACGGGTGTCAACAATTTCTTAGATTTTGCATGTATTCAGTCACCACAATCCGGCAGTACCATCAAGTGCCCGTGTAAAAAATGTAGTAATCGATATTATTACAACCGGAGCAGTGCATACGAACATTTGATTTGTGATGGATTTGATAAACATTATGCGACGGCTACATGGATTTTCCACGGGGAAAGAACGCATCCTACATCTTCAACTGCCTAAGTGGTGAGAGACATTAATAACCTTGTAATAGATGAAATGCAAGAAATGTTGCATGCGGCTTTCGGGCCCAATCGTGCAAACGAAGTGACAGTCGATGAGGGGCCAAGTGAAACAAGAGAGAGTCCCAATGCTGAAGCCGCAAAATTCTATAAGTTGGTGGAAGATGTTGAACAACATTTTTATCCCAGATGTAAAAAATTCAGTAAACTGTCATTTATTGTCCGCTTATATAACATTAAGTGTCTGAATGGATGGAGCAAAAAATCATTCACGATGTTACTTCAGTTACTGAAAGAGGCACTTCCCGAAGGTGAGACGTTGCCTTCATCCTTCTACCGAACTAAAAAGATAATCGGGGAATTAGGTCTTGGTTACAATAAGATTGATGTTTGTCTAAACGATTGCATGTTATACTGGAAGGAACATGTTGATGATATTGCATGTTCCGTTTGTGGAATTTCATGGTGGAAGACTACAGACTCCTGTATTCCACCATCATCTAGGAAGGAAAACAGAATTCCCACAAAGGTTTTGCGTCATTTTCCATTAAAGCCGAGACTTCAAAGACTTTTTATGTCAGACAAAACAGCTGGTTCCCTGAGATGGCATGCAGAGGGTCGGACCCGAGATGGGGTTTTAAGGCATCTAGCTGATTCTGAAGCCTGGCGACATCTGGACGAACAATACCATGAATTTTCTGCAGAACCTCGCAATGTAAGACTTGGGTTAGCAAGTGATCGTTTTAATCCTTTTGGTACCCTTAGCATCGCACACAGTACTTAGCCTGTTGTTTTGACTCCATATAATTTGCCGTCTTGGATGTGTATGAAGCAACCTTTTTTGATGATGTCATTACTTATTTCCGATCCTCGTGCTCCTGGTAATGACATTGATATCTACTTACAACCACTTATAGATGAGTTATTCGATCTGTGGACTGATGGCCTACAAACGTACGATGCGTCAAATGGTGAAAATTTTCAGATGAGAGCAACGTTATTGTGGACAATCAATGACTTCCCTGCATATGCGAACTTGTCTGGATGGAGTACAAAGGGCCGATACGCTTGTCCTCATTGCAATCAAGGCATCTGTTCCCAGTACCTGAAACATGGTCGTAAGTTTAATTATATGGGTTATCGACGATTCTTGGGAACTAGTCATAGATTCCGCAAGAATAGAGCGTCATTTAATAGACAGTCCGAAACAAGACATGCTCCTGTTGCACACACATGGACCGAATTGTTGGGGCAAATGCGTGGTTTGAACGTCCAATTTGGGAAGCATAAATTAAATACCTCGAGAGGAAAAAGAGTCTACGACGATGATGTGGAGTATATTGGATGGAAGAAGTTAAGTATTTTTTTCAAATTATTTTACTGGGAGCATCTACTAATAAGACACAATTTGGATGTGATGCATATTGAAAAAAGTATTTGTGATAGTATCATAGGGATGTTACTGAATATTGATGGAAAAACAAAAGCCTCTTGGAAAGCACGTCTTGACCTAAAGGAAATGGGTATTAGAATTGCACTTCATCCACATGCAGTAGGACAAAAATCATATTTACCTGCTGTATGCTTTTCCATGACAGCCGATGAGAGAAGTATTTTCTGTAACGTACTAGCAAATATGAAAACTCCAGATGGATATGCGGCTAATATTTCAAGATGTGTGAACCTGAAAGAGTGCAAGATATTAGGGTTGAAAAGTCATGACTGCCATATTATAATGTAACATCTACTCCCATTGGCGTTGCGGAAAGCATTGCCAAGGAATGTAAGTGGACCGTTGATTGAGTTGAGTAGATTCTTCAAAGGGTTATGTTCTAAGGTTAGCAGCATCGAAGAATTTACGGAACTTGAGGCTGGATGTGCAGTTACACTTTGCAATCTCGAAAGGATTTTCCCACCTGCATTCTTTGACATCATGGTACATCTAGCCATCCATTTGGCAGGAGAGGCCAGGGTAACAGGTCCAGTACAATACCGATGGATGTACCTCATCGAAAGGTACGTGTTACGCATTGAAAATCCTATTTCCTGCAATTTGTTACTAAGTTAGTCATATTCTGTCATATGACCTTGACATTGTTATGTTCTGTGTATAATAGATATCTCCATACATTGAAATCATATGTCTGTAACAGAACTAAACCAGAAGGTTCTATAGCAGAGGGATATCTTGCTGAAGAATGTCACTTTTTGCTCAAGGTATGTGCACGATGTTGAAACGAAGTCCAACCGTGTAGCTCGCAACTATGATGCAGATGTGGTTGGGACATACAACGGCTTGTCAATCTTTTCTGCACCTGGTCGTGCTATAGGAAAGGCCGTGACTGCATATTTGTCTGATGAAGTATCTAAACAAATACACCGCTATGTCTTGTTCAATTGTCCTGAAGTGACACCATTTATTGGGTAAGGCGACTCCACTCTATATTTATATTCATTGAAAGCACCTCTAAGTGGTATGCGCTAATTAACTACGATTTATGAAATGCAGGGCACACTTGGAAAAAGTAATGATTGAAAATCCGCATAAGCGGCAAGTAGACATTGACCGCATCCACAATAGAGATTTCCCAAATTGGTTTGCGTCCAATGTTAGTAATATATGCGAAATATGTTTAAACTAGAACAAAGTATCTGTTTGTGAATGTTGACTACCATCAATTTTCCTATACACTCATAGGTTACGATGTTGAGTGGTGGAAGTTCAGAGCATGTACGTCATGATCTGAAATGGCTGTCTCGTGGCCCATCTAAGATTGCATTGAACTTTCAACGGTTTGTCATCAATGGCTTTCGGTTTCGAATGAAATCGGTTGACCGTACTAAGAAGACGCAAAATAGCGGGGTGGTCCTGACCGCAGACACACTGCGGACAGGCGATGTTACATACTATGGCGTTTTGAAAGAAATAGTTCAAGTGGATTATTACGAAGGAAGAAATGTTGTGTTATTTAAGTTTGATTGGGTAGATGTTATGTCTCAAGGTAGGGGCATCAAGGTAGATGAATTCCAATTGACACTTGTTAATCTGGAACAGATGCTAAAAACCGATGAACCTTTTGTGCTTGCCTCACAAGCAATGCAAGTGTTTTACGTAGAAGACCCGTTTGAAATAGACTGGCACGTTGCTATTCAATTCAAACCAAGAGAATACTTTGACATGCGAGAGGGCGAGCATTCAAATTTTGCTGAGGCATTGCCCGAAATTCTGCAACCTAATGTTGTACGATTGGATGACACTGGGCTAGATGTTGAAAATCTTAGTGATATTAGGGCAGATATCCCTGGAACAACAATCGATGTTCCTCTACCCATCATCGAGGCGAAGTCTTTACATGACCGCTCAAGCGAGTCTGAAGAAAATGATGATGGACTCTCTAGCTAGACACTTGATGTAATTAATAACATTCTTGTAGTAAATTACTATGTTGGTGTTTGCTATTGGAACTCATTGTTAATCGTTGTTAGAACAAGACTATGATGTGTGAACTATGCAACATTGACTATATCCTGTATATTTTGATAATATCCAGTTTGTTGCTGCAATTGTAATGGTCATAATCTTATTATCAGGGTTATCAGGCATACCCAAACTTATATTATGTTTCTAAGATATAATAGATGACTAACCTTAGAAGTATGAGTAACCTTATTATCAGGGTTATCATCTGTAGACATGATGATATCATGGGTTGTTTATTAAGTATGAGATTTACTTTAATGAGTTGTTTATTTGCATGTTAATAGCGAAATTAATGCAATTTTAAATATTAGAACTCTCTACGTATGCAGTTTCCTATGACTTGTTTATTTGCATGTTAATGGCGAAATTAATGAAATTTTAAATATTAGAACTCTCTAAGTATGCAATTTCCTATGACTTGTTTATTTGCATGTTAATGGTGAAATTAATGCAATTTTAAATATTAGAACTCTCTAAGTATGCAGTTTCCTATGACTTTTTACATGCATGTGCTTTTAAAAGATATTTATCTTTGTTAAATGCATTATCTATATTGCACTGTAATAGCAGGATGCAGTCGTATAATAGACGCCCTCGTATGGATTGTGGGGCCTCATCTTCGTCTGGGATTAGTACAGCCCAACCAGTGATCGACCCCCCGTAGGACCCGGGTCATGAGATGGATCAGGTACAGGCACCCCAACAGGATGCAGGATCGTCTGCATCAGGTACATATTCCATTGAACAACTATTTATTTACCATTTCTCCAGTATTTTTCATATAACCATTATGTATGCTAATGTCATTACATTTATTGCACAGCACCCCGCAGACGCACCAGAGGTGCGAATAGGATGCCACCACCGCCCCCACCAAGGGAAGGCCTGAAGATTGTGAAAGTTAATAGACTGGGGCAGCCCATTGGGCCACTTGGGATGGAGCTAACTATGGCGATAGGGGTCTTGGCAAAGGACGGGAATATCATCCCTTTAGGTATACATATGGACTAGAGGCGTGTCCCTCGGGAGAGGAAGCAGGCGATGCTAGATATCATCTTGGTAAGACAAATGTGTGTTTTACCTACTGTTATAAATTTCCTTATTGTCATCTTCAATGTACTGACCCTAATATTGTGGTTGCATGCCTTTCTTTTTCACAGACTACGTATGACCTCCCTGACAAGCGGACGAGAGCTTGGGTGGTGAAGAAGTGCAATATGCTGTGGAAAGCTTGGCGGAAGCAGTTGTACGACAAGTGGTACAGGTCAGATCGCCCACTTGAGCTACAGTATGCTCATGTGTCTAAAAGGGTGCAGCTAGACCAGTGGAGGGCACTTGTGGACCACTGGAGGACGCAGGAGGCCATAGTATGTTTTCAAATCTCAACTTTGAAAATTTTGTTATCACTAATGCCCCTCAAAATAATACTTGACTGACATCATGTAAATAATAGACTACCAGGGCGAGGAATAGGCGGAATCGAGCGAATCTCACTATATCGCACACAGCAAGGACGAGACCATATGCTCATTATAGGGAGACTGAGGTATAGCTATCACACAATCATTTACGGTCTAAACGTTTTTTCAAAATTTCGAACGTCAATTTCTGTTAATTGAATTATTAATCCCATCTGAAATTGTTCATGAAGCGTGCTAACCATCTGGACGGGCTGGAGCCAAACCGGCTCCATATGTTTGGGGTGTTTCATACACACAGAGATGGCACTTTCGTTGACCAGACCTCACAGCGGTTGCACGTATGTGTATGCATTTATTCATGAAGTATTATTGACATTGCATGAGAATTTCCTTTTTTTGTTAGGTGTGAATATCTTAATTGAAGATATACCTATTACTGCAGATGGAGATGACTGAGCGATTGAGCCAGCATCCTTAGGGTGCCGAGAGTAGTACTGCTCGGAATGAGGTATTTACCCAGATGATGGGTCCAGACGGACACGGGCGTGTCCGCACATATGGACTGGGTGTTACCCCCTCGTAGTTCCATGCTCCAGATGTAGATCAGTGGAGGCGGAGGGCACAGGAGGCTAAGGCTGCACAGCGGAGAGCAAAGACTACGCGACTAGCAGCAGAGGACGCACACCGGGCGACTGTCTCGAGGTTGGAGGATGAGGTTGCCACACACCGGCAGCACATGGCCCAGATTGCAGGGTTCTTCCAGATAGGGGCATTCCCATCCTTCCCTAGCATACCATCCCAGTCTGGAGCATGCGAGTTTCACCCCACGGAGCCATCCCAGTTTCCCCCCGAGAGACCATCCCAGTCTTGTCCGGCTTGTGATGACGATGCGACACAGTCCCCTGAGTTCCCCCTTGAGTAGAGATATATTAGATGTCGTTGGTTGGTATGACTGGATGTTTCACTATACTTGACATTACCGCACAGATGACTGTTTATATTTTCTCATTATGCATTTCTGGACTGAGTTCTTTAGGTTAAACTATGCGCACACTGCCTCTGTGTTATTTGACAGAGGATGACACGATCTAGATACTTCATTATGGATGATTTCATTGATTAGAGTAGCTCATGATTCTTTAACTGTCATATATAATTTTACTTAGACTAGATTGGAATATTTCAATTGCCATCATTCATTTTACTTTACAGACATATTCTGATTAGACTAGCTCGTGATTCTTGCTGTGGGTACATATATGTGACTCTTCTTCATATAACCATTTAGGCATAAAGCAAAATTTGGGTCTCCTTCGCCTTTTGCCTTTGTCATTTAGGGTGCAGTACTGGATCTTGTTTGTGTGTATCAGGCTTTCGTAAGCTTATTATGTTGAACATGGAGGTATGCCTCGTTACTCCTTGTTAATGTTCGAGTATATTTCGGGTTCACATTCTTTTCAGCCATCAACCTCTCTACTGGTAATTGTAATCTTTCTCATCATTGATATCATAGCATAGAAGATTGTGGATAAAATCCTGTATTAATCTTGTGGAAACCAATAACAAGATAATCCTATTTTCTGCAGTTCCTCGCAGGCTATCATACTTGGATCTCAACAGATGTAGCCAATTTGGATGATGGTTGTGAGAAGTTTTGTGGTCAGTGACATTCAGACTTCAAAGATGATTTATTATGTCGGATGCTTATCATCATGCATACATTTGTAGACATGGTGATATCATGGGTTGTTTATTTGCACCAGTAATCAAGATGCAAATATTGTTGTTTGTTTAAACTCATTACGTATGAGATTTACTTTAATGAGTTGTTTATTTGCATGTTATTGGTGGTAGTAGTGGTAGTGGGTAGGTGATGGTAGTGGTGGTGGTAGTGGTCGTAGGTGGTGATAGTGGTGATGGATGGGTGGTGGTGTGTGGTATCCAAGTATGGATTAGGACAAAGTATAGTATCCAAGTACGGATTTCGACCATCTCGGTGCCCATATCGAGCATACGACTTCGGATTCACTCCAAACCAACTCAAACACTTAGGATGTATTAAAATACACGTGTGAGAAGAAACGGGATCGAAATCCGGGCCCCGGTTTGGAAATGGTGGGACAATGTAGGTTTAGGCTAATGTATAGTATCCAAGTACAGATTTCAGCCGTCTCGGTGCTCATATCGGGCATACAACCTCGGATTCACTTGAAACCAACTCAAACACTTAGGATGTATTGAAATACACGCGTGAGAAGAAACGGAATCGAAATCTGGCCCCTGGTTTGGAAATGGTGGGACGATGTAGGTTTAGGCCAATGTATAGTATCCAAGTACGGATTCCGACCGTCTCGGTGCCCATATCGGGCATACGACCTTGAATTCACTCGAAACCAACTCAAACACTTAGGATATATTAAAATATACGCGTGAAAAGAAACGGGATCGAAATCCGGACCCCGGTTTGGAAATGGTGGGACGATGTAGGTTTAGGCTAATGTGTAGTATCCAAGTACGGATTTCAGCCGTCTCGATGCTCATATCGGGCATACAACCTCAGATTCACTCGAAACCAACTCAAACACTTAGGATGTATTGAAATACACGCGTGAGAAGAAACGGAATCAAAATCCGGCCCCCGGTTTGAAAATGGTGGGACGATGTAGGTTTAGGTCAATGTATAGTATCCAAGTACGGATTCCGACCGTATCGGTACCCATATCGGGCATACGACCTTGAATTCGCTCAAAACCAACTCAAACACTTAGGATGTATTGAAATACATGCGTGAGAAGAAACGGGATCGAAATCCGTCCCCCGGTTTAGAAATGGTGGACGATGTAGGTTTAGGCCAATGTATAGTATCCAAGTACGGATTTCAACTGTCTCGGTGCCCATATTGGGCATACGACTTCGGAATCGCTCGAAACCAACTCAAACACTTAGGATGTATTGAAATACATGCGTGAGAAGAAACGGGATCGAAATCCAGCCCCCGGTTTGGAACTGGTGGGACGATGTAGGTTTAGGCCAATGTATAGTATCCAAGTACGGATTTCGGCCGTCTCGGTGCCAATATCGGGCATACGACTTCGAATTCGTTCGAAAGCAACTCAAACACTTAGGATGTATTGAAATACACGCGTGAGGAGAAACGGGATCGAAATCCAGCTCCCGGTTTGGAAATGGTGGGACGATGTAGGTTTAGGCCAATGTATAGTATCCAAGTACAGATTTCGGCCGTCTCGGTGCCCATATTGGGCATACGACTTCGGATTCGCTCGAAATCAACCCAAACATTTAGGATGTATTGAAATACACACGTGAGAAGAAACGGGATCGAAATCCGGCCCCCGGTTTGGAAATGGTGGGACGATGTAGGTTTAGGCCAATGTATAGTATCCAAGTACGGATTTCGGCCGTCTCGGTGTCCATATCAGGCATACGACTTCGGATTCACTCGAAACCAACTCAAACACTTAGGATGTATTTAAATACACCCGTGAGAAGAAACAGGGTCGAAATCCGGCCCCCGGTTTGGAAATGGTGGGACGATGTAAGTTTAGGCCAATGTATAGTATCCAAGTACGGATTTCGGCCGTCTTGATGCCCATATCGGGCATACGACTTCAGATTCGCTCGAAACCAACTCAAACATTTAGAATGTATTGAAATACACGCGTGAGAAGAAATGAGATCGAAATCCGCGCCCCGGTTTGGAAATGATGGGACGATGTCGGTTTAGGATGTATGCATTTTTTACATTCACTAATAAACATCATAAAGTGTAATAATCCCACCGATTATTCTTTTGGATTCTCCAATAACATTATATTACTTCTCATCCAACGTTTCAAATATTGATTCAAGGTAATTGAATGCTTGGCTTTCAGGTACTAGGGGAGTATGAGAACAATGTCATAGCACTATTGAGACAAGGAAAAGCTAGGGGAGAACTAGGGATCGACAGATGCTGCTCGGGAGGACCTTCGAAGACATGCAATGCTGTTGCATCGGAGTTGTCTTTGCGTGATAAACATGACAAGACTGTTTTAAAAGTAGATTTACAAAGGACATTGAATTGATAGATATATTTATGGATGTGGATGTGGAATGTATAGATTTGGATATGAATTTGTCTATGATGTGAAATGTTTGAATACAGGTTACAGGTTTTCTTGAAAGCAGGCTGTTGAAAAAAAAAATTTAAGTATTAGAGACGGATTAATTTCTGTGTCTGATGTTAATTGGGACGGATGTGTATAAACGTGTAAAATAGTATTAGACACGGAAATAATTCCGTGTCTAATAGGTATTAGACACAGAAATTTATCTGTCTCTCATTTTTCCGTTTCCAATATGATAGCATGAGAGACGGAAAAAAGTCTGTGCCTAATACCTATTAGACACAGAATTATTTCCGTATCAGATATGTTTAGACACGGAAATATTTCCATGTCTAATATGTATTAGGCACGGAGATGTTTCCGTCTCAGTTCTATTTAGATACGGTCATTTTTCTGTGCCTAATACGTATTCGATACGGCATTATTTCCGTGCCAGATATTTACGGAAAAATATCCATGTCTAATAAGAATATTAGACACGGAAAAATGTGACGTCATTAATGTTTTCGCATTTTCAATAATTCTAATTAGAGACGGGAAAAATTCCGTCTCTAATAATAGTATTAGGAACGGAAAATGTTTTCCGCGTCTAGTAGCATCAGTGACGCGAGCAATTGAGACGGTTTAGACACGGTTCTTATGTCCGTGTCTAATGAGAATCAGGCACGGAAATCCGATATCAAGCACGGAAAATTTCCGTCGCTGATCGGATGTTTTCTTATAGTGATGGTAGATACCCTATAGTATTATATTTGTGATGATTAATCAAAACAAACTCATAATTATTTAGCGTTGTTGATCACCAAAAGTGAATAAAACATAACACTTCAAGTCTGATGTACAGTACTAGCGTCTTTAAGGTTTAGATCCCACTAACTACTTTGCTCCAAACTTTTATGGAATTCATTTCTTCAACGAGGACATTTCAACATTATATAGAGTGAACATTGGTCCATCAACCCAAGTCCAACTCCAACAAAGATACTTCCACCTTTATCAAAGTTTCCTATAAGAAGTCAAAGCAAGAAGTTTTCCTCCAGCTTTCTTCATTCAATATAAATGTAAATACACGTAACAACCTCATACTGATGCGGAATTACGCACATATTTCTCTTAAAAAGTCAAGAATTTTAAGTTTCTCAATATCATTGAGGATCTAGACAAGTTAGAAGACTCTAGTCTCTAGTGCTTAAATAAATCGATCACAAGGAGTCCTTGAAAAGGGATTTTTTAACATGTTGATGTTAGAAGAGATTAGCTGGAAACAGAAATCTGGTATCAATTTGCTCAAGGACGGGGATCATAACACTATCACATAATAACCAATTTTCGTAGGAAAACTAATTTAATCTCCAAACTTAAGGTAGAAGGTGTGTGGAGGGAGAAGAGGAAGGATATTAAGGACAATACCATTTCCTTTTTTTAAGGAGATGTACCAGGAGAAACACTGTTGGAGACCACAACTAGATGACCTCCCTTTTTAAATCTTCTCAATTGAGCAAAGAGAGAACTTAGGCACAGACTTTCTTGTGCTTATGCAAGAGTTTTATGATACATATCACTTTGATTAGTTCATTCCAATCTGAATTGCAATTTTATAAGCCTGAGTTATTTTACTTGATTTAGGGCGGCTGAGAAGCTTAAAAAGTCGTACAACCCTTCGCGCAAGTTACATGTTCAAGTAACCCACTCCATGCCCCCTCAAAAGATTGAGGTCTTTAAATCCATGGAGAAC
Source organism: Tetracentron sinense (assembly GCA_015143295.1). Classification (NCBI taxonomy): domain Eukaryota; kingdom Viridiplantae; phylum Streptophyta; class Magnoliopsida; order Trochodendrales; family Trochodendraceae; genus Tetracentron; species Tetracentron sinense. The sequence goes on along the minus strand of CM026566.1, from coordinate 4,425,292 downwards.
TGGGCAGAGAAAAACATCTTGGTACATCTGAAGCCTGTTGAGAAGTCTTGGCAACCACAGGATTTCCTGCCGGATCCCGCCTAGGAAGGATTCTTTGAGCAAGTCAAGGAACTGAGGGAGCGGTACAAACAATGCTTAACACCTTAGATGGAGTCCGAGATGAAACAGGTGCCAGTCCCACTTCTTGGGCAGTCTGGACAAGGGCATGGACCGCTGAAGAGAACCGTCATGGGGATGTTCTTAACAAGTACCTCTATCTATCTGGACGTGTAGACATGAAGCAAATTGAGAGGACAATTCAATATCTGATTGTGTCGGCGATGGTAAGATTCTTGCTACAAATCTTATTGTTTTTTGTTCAATTAGTGTGGTATGGCAGTTGAAACTTCCAAAGCTTCTTATGTCAAGAAACTAATCGAATTTCTACATGGAAAAATTTTCAATTGTTATTGTCTGTAATTTCAAGAAAATATAAACTTGCTTGATTGTCAATCAATGCAGTTTCCTCTTAGTCTTCCAACTTTCGAAGTCATAACAATTGAAAATGCATTGATGGGAAATCAAGCAAGTTTAACTTTTCTTGTAATTATAGACAACCATTGAAGCCTTCAAGACATAACAATACATATGGAACATGGTTGTCAAGGTGACTTGAGGAAATAGACCTTATGGACGTTTGAGGCATCGCCTATTGAACTCCATGAAGTAGAAATTTTCCTAATGTGAGATCTGTATATGCTGTATTTTCTTAAATAAGGGTCCTATAATTCATATAAATTGTAAAACCGCTATTAGGAGATTTCCTAACCTAAACATTTACCCAAGTGGATGCCCTTAACCTTCCAATCTAGTCCATCCCTATTTGTTGTTAGGAAAAGGTGGTGACCATTGTGAAGAAGTTACAATAGATTTGTTGCCTTAATTTAATGGTCAGTTTTTGGCCTGGAATTCCCCCATTTAAAGATACGGGATCCAAAATTTTGTAGTGTACATTGGTGGATCTAAGTCAATAAATAGAATTTCTTGTTGCTATCTATGTCTACCTTTCTGCAATTGAAATTGTGTATTTATTTAGCAATCCATATAAGATGCATATCACTGATTGAACCGAATTATGATAGAAGACTATTGTACTCTTCAAGGTCTCTCTTATTTCTCTGTACAATGCCTACTCTCTCCAGAATGAGTCACTGATTGGAATTGAATTTTGTGGGAACAGAGAAGTCTTTCATATCCTTCAAGAGCCTTATATCATCTCTCTTTGCCATCCCTAGTATTTCCTAATTATCTTAAGTTCTTGACTTCTAACTCTTTTCTTCATATTTTCATAGGACCCCCCGGACAGAGAACAACCCCTACCTTGGGTTCATCTACACATCATTTCAAGAGAGAGCAACTTTCATCTCCCACGGGAACACAGCCAGACTTGCCAAAGAGCATGGGGACATGAAGCTATCTCAGATATGTCATACCATTGCCGCAGACGAGAAGCGCCACGAGACTGCATACACCAAGATTGTGGAGAAGCTCTTTGAGATCGATCCAGATGATACTGTCTTAGCTTTTGCAGACATGACGAGGAAGAATATCTCAATGCCAGCTCACTTGATGTACGATGGCAGGGATGACAATCTGTTTAGAAGCTTCGCAGCAATTGCCCATCGGCTAGGGGTCTACACATTAATGACTATGCCAATATACTGGAATTTTTGGTGTGTAGGTGGAATTTAGAGAAGCTAACATGTCTTTCCAGTGAGGGGCGGAAGTCTCAGGACTATGTCTGCGGATTAGCTGCAAGGATCAAAAAGATGAATGAAAGAGTGCAAGGAAGGGACAAGGAACCACCATTCCTTTCAGCTGGATTTTTCACAGACAAGTGAAAATTTAAGCGTGGAATGGAAGTAATGTCAGTTCTTGGGTTCGATCCTAAGCAGAGTCGGCAGCTGTGATATATCGACTTTTCAAAAATAAAATATAAAGTCTAAAATATTCTCTTCATTAGCACCCATATAGCATGTCAATATGGCAAATATAGAGTTCCTACCAACCTTTGAGTTAATATGTGAGTTAATATGTGGTTGGTCACCTAAAATCAATTTTATATTTTAATATTAAAACAAGACAAGACTATTTTTGCAAAACCCAAAATGAGATTTGGGATAGGGGAATCTATTATGATTTAGGGAAGATGATTTGGCACCCCAAATCATCTGTCCAAAGATGATAACCTATGCCTTCGACATATCCTTGAAAAATTCTACTTGAAAAATTGGCTTTAAAAAAGAATGAGAAAATGCTTGGTGGATAATAATGATGAACAAAAGAGGATTCTATAATAATAGGACTCTAAATGTGTAAAAATGAGAAAAAATAGTTCCACAACTATACTAAATATTAAGGGAATATAAGATATCCTTAACACACTATGGCCAAGGAAATTCGAATAAATTTATTCTAGGGACTTTAACGAAGGCTAACCTAAACATAGAACCTTATCTAAAGAAAAGGCATTTGAAATTCCTAAATAGGGATATTAGCTAATGGGGATAAGGTGAAAGTATGCCTCTTTTTAATTTTAGAAAAACAGTTCTTGGGGGGCATACATCGAATCCCAAGATCTGACTAAGATTCTAATTGATTTTATTTAATGAGAGTAAAAATCACAATACCTTTACGACTTTGAAATTGTTAAGTCAAATCCACGATAAAAGCAATACCGGCAAAACTTCACAAGTGCCAAGTCTCCTTCGCAATCCACACGGACCTTCTTTTTCTTTAAAGCTTTCTCTAATGGAAGCTAATGACCCTTCCAAATATCCAGCTCTAGGATCTTGAATAAAAGATCAAATCTTTTATTATAAAGAACCTTTCTTGATCCTCTTTTTGATCTTCAAAAACTAAGAATACAAGAGAAGAAAAAAAGGGGGCAAAGGGGCTAGACCGTACACCACAAGGATAGGGAGAGAGGGGCGTGAGATTGAGGAGAGGAGAGGGATTTCCAAATCTGGAAATTTCTGGAAAAATAATAATGTCCCAAAGCCTTGGACGTCCTCTCTTTAAATAGGCTACCTTGGGTTGGTTGCAACCCTAGTTTCCACTTTCTAATCCAATTAGAATTCCTCAAATTAGTTTCCTATTTGGTTTCTCCTTTAATTAATTAGGATTAATCAAAATAGAAACTAATCTTATCCATTAGTGTCCAACTAATCTTATCTTTATCCTAATCCAATTAGGATTCCTTGATTAGCAAGAAACTAATAGAATCTCTAACAAATAGAGAATCTTTAATTAGTAACTAACTAACTAACTAACTAACTAACTAACCAACCTTATCCAATAAGTAGTTTAGTTAATTAGAAACTAATTAAATATAATAACAATTATTATATCCACCTTGAAGTGGGCGTCCGACCCTAGGTGGGCCCCACTCCACACGCCCCCAGTGGGTTCTAAACCCTTTTGGTCACTTTAATAATTCTTTTAAAATATTACCCAATGGGTCCTACCCATTTGGTTTTTCACATCTAATGTGATTCCACCTTTTAGAGCTTCACTATACCATATAGTGATTACTTAAAGAAATTAATTAATTTAATAAATTATTAAATTAAATAATTTAAGAAGGTCCTTGTGTGTGGGATCTAAAGGGATCTCCTATTTCCGGTTGTAGGACCAAGTATTCAACATTTTGGTTAAAGCATTGTTACTAGGAAACACCTTTCCTAAAAACTCCATTAGGATTATAGAATTTTATCTATATCCCTGGACTTCCACCAATCACAATTAATGTCCATTAAAACAATGTGATTAACCCCCAGAAAATAGAGAATTACTTGCAGGTATTTCTATCTCAAGATTTGTTTACAGATCAGTCTCTCCACTTCCAATATTGTTATAAGCTTACGAGGCAATATCTAATACTGTCTTTAATCCCTGGCTTATATTGAGAACACATTCTCTTTGATACTTTTAGTCAAACTTAGACTTGCAAAACATTTTAAAAATTCTTTAAAAGAAATAATAATAATAATTACATTTTTTTTATACAGAAAATAAATTCCTCGATAAAACCATTTCATCGATAAATACTAGCGCTGAGTTTTTCAAGTCCGGTTTTGACAAGTATCAACTCAATATTATTTACTCTGTAAGAGTAGTGGAATCCTTGTTGAGCGTACACACACTTCTTCCAGTACAGCGTACATAACCCAACGAGCCCGTATTTAGTCCGATGTGTTGGACATTGACGATTGGCTACATCAAAGCTATATAGGCAAATACTAGAGAAGATGTCTACCTCTCAAGTTAAGGACATTCTGTCAAATGGACTACCCTAAATATAAAGACAGTATATTTCTAAGGGTATCCACTGAGCGATCCAGTTACAATATAAGTATTTCTTACTCATATCCACATCTTAGTCAAGAGACCATTCTCTCAGTGATTGAGATTCATCACTCCATCATATGAAACTAACAATGTGTAAGTTATTAGGAATACATTGTCCAGATGCATCCTGATTAACTTAGAACAATTTTAGGTCTACAAGGAACCGGAAAAACCATATCTCCTTAGTAATCAGTTATCAACTAATTGGATGGTTTTCCTACAATGTTACCTAAGGGACAAAGTAGTCTCATCCAATGAGATACTTTCGATATATTACCCAATGTAGAAGACAATGTGTGAATGTAAAATATGCATTTATTGATTTAAAAATAGATAAATACAATTCCGGAATGGCTTTGTGGGCATACATGTCTAACATAAGGTTCAGAAGGAGTATGCAAGATTTCTAGCTTGGCATTCTAACTAGGGCTGTCAACGGAATGGGATATTATCCGTATCCGATTCATATCCGAATCTATTTAGTAGGATAATTATCTGAATAGGTATCTGACCAAGCGATTTCGGATAGTACATTTACTATCTGTTTATAATCGGAAACGAATTCGGATACTGGTATGCTGATCCCATAAATATCCGATCGATTGTATAATATCTATAAATAATATTTTTAATTTATAAAACTAATACAACCTTTAAAATATATATTTTTTTACATAATTTAATAGATTGAATTTTTATTTTTAATATAAATAGAGATAAATATTAAGTTACTATTTTTAAAATAAAAATTTATTTAATTTTACATTTTGTAATTATTAATTTACATTTTTTTTAAACTTTTTAAAAGTAATCGGATAATTCGGATACTATCTTAATTCGAATATTTTAATTGGATACAGATATCATATTTCACTATCTGCTAGATATTTGTTCGAATTTGGATATTCGAATATATAATCAGATATGAATTCATAATATACCACTAATCCGCTCCATTTACAGCCCTAATTCTAACCATCAACATGACCTTACCAAGGTAGGCCAACACATGCTATTAAACTAAAGGAAAGTGTAGCCAAATTTATTTATTTTTAAATGGATCATGAATGCATGAAAAAACGGATATTCATTTTAAAATCATGAGTGCAAAATTTTGAAAATTTTGAATTCTAGAACTAGAGAGGTACCTTTCTTTCTCTATTTCTTACATGGAGCTCCTATTCTGTGGAATGCGTGAAAGGGGTCCTTAGTTTAAGATGGATTGGTGGTTTAAAGCTAAAATAAGTGTCAATTCAAAATGAACTAAAAAGAAAAAAATGGGTTCTAAGACTAGGGAAATGCATTCCTTTACCTATTTTTACAAAGAAATTTTGAGAAGGTTTCTTTCTCTTCTTAGTCGACTTTGAAAAAATACCCTCTTCCTGGGAAGAGCAGAAGGCACAGGAATCAAATCCACTTGTTCAGTCAAAACCGGATGGCTCACTTAAAAAGGCGAATATGCTCTTTCTTTGTTTGAAGGATCCCCATAGGTTGTTCAGCTGGAACCGGCATTTGCGTGTTGTGAGTTCTTTTCTGTGGGTGAGTGGGTAGTGGGATGGTGGGTGAGTGGTAGCTTTGTTTACTGTCTTCAATGCCACGGCGACCTCCCCTAGTCTACATTGATTTATCAATGGGTGGGTTGGGGATAAGCATTGATTTACTGCGCTGGGATATAATTAGTTCAATCCTTCTTCCGATCGGCACATTATTTTGGGTAAATTATTAACGTAATACAAGACAGAAAAGGTTTTTTTTCCAGCCAGCTTGTCCGTAGATGCTAAGAACGCATTTTGAAATCCACCATCAAGCTATTGGTTATGCACTGCTCTTCTTAGATGGATAAAAGAGACTCTATGGGCACAATTGCGTCTGGCTACCCTTATTTAGCGCAATTCATCAAAGGGGATCCTGAAAAATGCATTTTTAATTTTTATTATATGCTCTTGGATTGGCATTCATCAATCGAAGATCAAACTTAGATCTATTTGATTTTATTAAGCTGGAAGAAATATACTTCCATAGTTCTTCAAGTATAGAACATCCTTATAGATTCACACAAACCTTCTTTAAACTTTAGGTTTTTCCCTAATGAAATTTAATGGCTCTTCATTGCTTTGATAATGGTTGCTCTTCTTTTCCTTTTCTCTCTAAACTTTTCAACCTTTGAAAATCTTCAAACCTACAATAGGCTTAAACGTTCCACCAAGGGAAGAAGGGGCATCCAAACGTACAGAACAAAAGAGAGAGAAAGAGAGAGGCATTCTAAACATAGAGAAGAAGGGGCATTTCAAACGTATGGATTAGCCAGGGTTTCTCTACTGAGAAACGTTCAATACTATGGAGGAAAGTAGGTTTCCTAATTGAAATCGAACTCTAGGTGCACTCCGATATTTACTGTTATACACCAATTGAGAAATTATTTCAGTTAAGCACCCAGAAAATAATTAAAGGACTAAAAAGCCCTCTTCATCCTTAAAGAAATTTAAGCGACTTTTTCTTCGTGGTGGGCTCTTCTTCATCCTCATTTGGTTTCAGGATTAAACAATTAGGAGTTAATTAGATGAATTAGTGTAGGGATATTCCCAAAGTGTACTACCAAATTAACTCCCTAATTTTAGCCGTTTATCTCAATTATTAAACGTCAGGATTAGAGCTGATGTGGCCTTAGAAAAGACAAAATAAGTCAACTCAAATTCTGGCCCTTTAATGGTTAGTTATCAACTGTTAGGATTAGGGAGTACTCATAGACTGACTCTAATTAAATTAGGATTCTTTCTCTTAATCTAATTCACAATTAGAAAGAAATAGAGAGAGATACCCAACCTAGTTTCCCATTTATAAGGCTTAATTTAATTATAATTTAGTAATTATAATTAAATACCAAAAAAAAAATCTTGAATAGATCTAATATATTCATGCCAATCATCCTCATATTTTATATTTATTATCAATAATATATCTAAATATCAAGGACAAGGGTTCAAGAAGGGCAATTACAAAGCTACCTAAACGTAAAACCTCCTATTGATGGACCCCTAGATCTCCTTCGATTCTATAGGCTTCCAAAGAATGAGATAGATGATCCTTTTGAATTCTTTAAGCTTTCTTTAAGGTTTCTTTGATCAATCTGAATCTTCAAGAATGAATCTTTATCCAAATCTTGATCCAAAGGAATGCACAAACCGAGATCTTCAAACAAGATTAAAGACCTTCAAACAATCTTTAAGCAACCATCAAGCTCCAATATCCAAGAGAGCGAGAAGAGATGAGGAGAGAGAGAAAGAGGCATGAGGAAAGAGAAGGGAGAAAAGAGAGTTACGTAGGTTATTGTGTGGGGGAGAGAAATCTCCAGCTCCTTTTGTAACTTGATCTCCAAGTCCCATTCTAATTAAGATTACGACATTTCTTTCTTGATATATATTTAATTAATGACTAGATTACTTCTCAAGTAAGAGGGCGTTTGGTAACTCTAATCTAAATAGGTAGAGCTTATTTCAAAATTGAGTGATTTTAGATTGTTAAGTTAAAGTTTAATTGGATGTCTAGATATTTTTGAAGTAAGATTTTAGAGGTAAAAACCTCTACTTTAAAAAGTAGCTCATAGCTACTTTTTTCTTTACAGGTAAAGCCCCCTATTTCAAAAGGATGTAGACATCCAATTAACCTTCAACTTAACGATCTAAAGTCCAACTAGACACAATTTTCAAATAAGCTCTACCTATTTAGATTAGTATTACCAAACACCACCTAAGTCTAATCCATTATACTAATTGCATTACATTTGAAGTACAAGATTAGGATTATTGTAATCCTAACTAATTCATTTAATTCAAATAAGGATCTTAAAATTTGGTTAGAGAATCTTGATTCTCTAACCTCTTTCTTCTTGTTGTATATGCCCATATAGGATTAGAAGCCTTAAACAATTGAAATTTCCTTTTATATGATCTCACAAGACCTAGAGGGGGTGAATAAGACTCCTAGGATCTATCTACCCAATTTTAAATTATATGCAAATATGGAGACAATCACACACAAATGACACAGATTTTTTACCTGAAAACCTTCACAGGAAAAACCATGGGACCTCGTCTAGCTTGTAGCAATCACTAAGAGAAAAGATTGAACCTATCCAATAGGACTAGACATTACAATCCTTTGTACAACCGTGAACCCACAAGTTTGATCCGTACCGGCTCTAGCTCCTCAATGACCTAGCTTTTTTGAAGTTCTTACTAGTCCACGATCCAACACAATGAATCTCTGTCAGTGACGACTTTGGCTCATGCCAACCAATAGTCCATGAATCCACAAATTCGATCTCCACTGCAGTGACTCCAGAATTTACTCTACCTAATTAATGTTGGTGATTGGTTTAAAATAATCTCTATCAGAATTTGAAGACATGAGAAATCACAAGAAGCAAAATGGTACATTAAGACTAAGCTTGCATTCTAGAGTGGAAGGGGAGATGAGAAGAAAAGTAGTTCGAACCAAATATGTATGGAAACCTTAAAGCAATCTTGCAACTCTCAACTCTCTCAAACAAAACCCTTAATTCGTTCTGGGGAGTTGTTGGTATATATCGGTAACTCAAGAAGCAGATTTTTAATAGTTTCTAAAAACTATTTCTACGAGACTTGCTTGAGCCAATTGGAACTCATTCTAGCGAGTTGGTTACTATTCTCGTTCTGCATTTGCAGAATACCAAACTAAGAGCATCTCCCTAGAGAAAGCTTCAATTCGCTACCAACCTAAGAGCATCTCCCTAGAGCAAGCTTCATTTTACTCGAGTGAAGAAGCTACTAGAAACTAACAATTGCACGGACAATTTGTTTCCCAGTACGACCCTACAAGGAGGCTTGTGAGCACGGATTTTTGGGTCACTCACCTTTTAGGGGTGCTATACCCTCACGGGTGTGAAGGTTGATTAAGAGTCGCCACCTACTCATTCAGAAGGGATAAGTCCCCGGGATTCGGATAAGGTCTTGGTCTGTGAGTGAGATCAGGGCAAGGGGTTCAGTTAAGTCCAGGGAAGGTATTAGGCACACCGAGGCTTCCATTTTACAATGGTTCCATACTCCCTAGGTGTAAGCTAATTAAAGGTAGTCTTGTTCAAAATGTCGAAGTGTTTAAGCTAACATCAATCCAAGAAATGAAAAGCTAGCTGGGGTCGAACCCAGGTTGGGTTGCCTACGTACTCACATGGTGAGATCAGATCGAGTGTAGTTCTGGCACGTGAGCATATGCCGAGGCGAGGGGTGTGTGTGTGTGCACCAAGGGTGGCTAACATAGACTAGTCCTATAGACTAGGGGTTGGTTGACCGAGGTTGGTCAAGTGTATGGTTCAAGTCCGGTAGGCTTAGGGGTAATCTGATAAACTAGGGCGGAATTTGACAAGAGTTAAGGTTGCTAACTGGGGTTAGGCCAAACTAACCATAGTTAGGATTGCTAACCACAGTTTAAGGGAGATGAGATTAAGCCTGATAGACTAAGATGAGGCCCGGTAGGCCGAGGATAAGTCTGGTAGACTAGGTTTTAGGCCCGGTAGGCCAAAACCAAAAGTAACCGCAGTTAGGATTGCTAACCGGGTTTAAGGGTGGTCTAACCTTGATTAGGGTTGCTAACCAGGGTTGAAAATGGGCCAAAGTCAGTTTTATGGTCCAAATTGATTTTATCCAAATTTTTTTGATTATTTTTCCAAGATTTGTGGGGTTAAGGGGTGTTTAACCATGGTCAAAAGTTAATCGAGGGTGCGTTTAACCATGGTTAAGGGTACGGTTAAGTCTAAAATGGGTCCAAGGGGCTACGCAAGTCCTAAGGTGGCCTCCTACTAGATCTGGGCTCCTGCAAAAGCCCAGAATCAAAAATAATTTTAATGTCGGTAATAGGATTACCGACATTATGACTCTAGTTTGTACACTGATAACTCGGGTTAGGGGGCTAACCCAAGGTGGTCTGAAAACATGGATGTGTAGAGGTGACTCCAAGGAGGAGATTAAGGCTGATGTGGGCCCCAGGGGTGGCCTGGAATGGGCCCCACAAAATGCCAAAGGTGTTGTACCTGAAAATACAAAATGGCGGTAGATCATCTACCGTCATTACCAAAATAAGCAAATAGAGAAATGGCGGTAGATGATCTACCGTCATTCTGCACAGTATTGAATTTTTTGAATTTTAACCATAGTTAATGATAACCCATGGACCTGAACTGACCAGGTTAGGCTCAGGATGAGGAGAGGGGTTCAACCCAGGCCTGGATATAGACTAGGGCCCACCTAAGTAGGCTAAAACATGGCTGCAACAGTGAAGGCCAGGAACGGCGGTACTGAGTTTATCGTCATTCTTAGTTTTCTTAAAAGCTTGGTTTTTGCCCATGGGGGCTGTGCACAGGGGAACCAGGGGTTCCCTCATGAACTAAGGGACCCCCAGTGGGTACATGGTGGTTTGGTATGTTCAAGGCATGGCCTTTACCCATAGGGGTTTACCACACCTATGATCAAGGTGGGTGAACACCCTATATGAGTTTTTCTCTGTGATAAACAGTAAGGGAAATGCAACAATCCCCTGGAACTAACCAGGGGCTCATAGAAAATGTATGAACAAGAAGAAAATGGGGTAGGGAGGTTGCCGAGTGGTGAAGGTGTTCTGCAGGTGGTGGCGCACCTGTGGAGGTACGGCTGGTGTAACAGGAGGGAACTGGGAGTCCTTGGGTATTTAAGAGGTGGCTTACGAAATCTTGGAAGAGACCTAGAGGGTTGATGATGCAGCAGAGGTTCAACATGGAGTTTTTAGGATTTGCAAACCCTGTTCTCGGTTGTGGGTGGTGGAACTTTATAGGCCTCTCTATGGACCTAAGGGGGATTTGAATGGAAGCTCTGGAAGGGGGTTGGACTTGGTGGAGGTCGAGTGAGAGGAGTTGAGGTGAAGGGAAGGGATGGTTGAGTGTGCAGGGGGCTACGCAGACTGCAAACTGGGAATTTGAACAATAGCTGTAGAAGATCTACCACCATTGTTAAACTAGGCATATTGCTTGTTGGCAGTAGACCATCTACCACCAATAAGAAAATTTGATTGAACTGAGCCTGACCCATACACACTCAGGTAAAGGGAGTTTGGCTTAGGGTTTTTGGGCCTTATGGGCCTAAATCCGAGGTTCAGGCCCCTAAGGGCTATGGACTTAGGGTTTAAGTCCTAAGGGCTCTAGGGCTAGGCTAGGGCATCCGTTAGGGTTACCTAGGGCTAGGGTTCTGACATAGGTTTTGCACTAGGGTTTTACTAAGGTTGAGTCCTATAGTTTAACTAGGGTTTACCTAGGGTTTAGCTAGGTTTTAGTGGGGGTAACCATGGTTAAAATGCCTTAACCATGATTAGACAAGGGTGTAAAAATTGGGTGCTTACAGCTGTCCCTCTTTGCTAGATAATATCAAAGTTAGCGATTTGAACAGCAAAGACTAGAATCATCCTATTTTTACACCGAGCTCGGATCTTGAGGATGCAGTATGGAAATGGTGGGTAGTAATGAAGTTGTACAACCACTGCTGGGGGAGAGTGAGTAGTTCAGTCAACTAACTGGGGATTGATGGATGCAAGGATGGCATAACCCGGAGGCGCTAGCCGGAAGGATTTGATCAATTTTGATCGAAAAGACACGTAGGGCATCGAGAACAAACAGGGTGTTAAAAAGGGACATACGAATGGTGTACTCTGTAAAAGTACACACAGGATGTCGAGGACACACAGGGTGACGAAAGGAGACATGCGGGTGGTGTACACTGTAAAGGTACACACGGGATGTCAAGGACACACGGGGGTGTCGAAGAGGAGGACATGCAGGTGGTGTACACTGTAAAGGTACACACAGGATGTCGAAGACACACAGAGTATCGAAAGGTGACATGCAGGAGGTAATGCTGCGGTATGGCGAGATTGCCAAGGAGCATATAGGATGTCGAGGACACGTGGAGGTGTCAAAAGGGTGACATGCAAGAGGTAATGTTGCAGTATGGCAAGATTGCCAAGGAGCATACAAGATGTCGAGGACACGCGGGAGTGTCAAAATGGTGACATACAGGAGGTAATGCTGCGGTATGGTGAGATTGCCAAGGAGCATACAGGATGTCGAGGACACACGGGGGTGTCAAAAGGGTGACATGTAAGAGGTAATGCTACAGTATAACAAGATTGCCAAGGAGCATACAAGATGTCGAGGACACGCGGGGGTGTCAAAAGAGTGACATGCAGGAGGTAATGCTGCGGTCTGCTGAGATTTTCAAGGAGCATACAGGATGTCAAGGACACGCAGGGGTGTTAAAAGGGTGACATGCAGGAGCTTGATCATGGAAGGAGCTTGGGTTTTGTGTTCTTGGATCTTCTTTCTGGAATGTCTAGTCTGGAATGGGGGTAAGGAGAGAGGACACATATTCGAAATACAGCATTCCGTCTCCTCCTCCTTTCTGCTGACGCATAGCCTTTAGTAGCTTAGTTAGTTTAGTCCTCTCTAAGGAGTATTCTAACAAAACAAAATGAGGAGCCATCCGGCTGCTAGCTTTAAGTCAATAAGGGTAGGGATACGTGATTTGAGTTGTTGCAAAAAAAGTACACTATAGTAACAATACTAATAGTATTGTACTGATTTGATTGCGCCAGCCCTTTCCCAATTCCTGATGCTACCCTTACCTTAGTAGTGATACAATACAGGAATGGAGAGATCTTATTTCAAAGAAGAGAACCATAGCTCACGGAAAAGATTAAGGACGGTGTATTCACGGAAAAATAGCCCAAGCTAAAAGGAAAGCACTGGAAAAGCTTGTTGGAGGAAATTGATCAAAGTCAAGGCTTGATAAGTATAAGGAGCAGGGAAGGCTACTGCTATTGCGACAGATGGTTGACTAATGCTCTTACCGTTACAGATAAAAATTCGCTAACAGGCGATTGCCTGCCCATGCTATAACCATGCTACCTTCCTTTACCTTCCTATAAGTTGGCTAACAAAGGCCTACAGACTAATTACCATTACCAGTATACAAATACTTAAGGGTAGGAGATAGAAGGAAGAAGAGGGAAAGTAGCTCTATTTACAATTCAAAAAAAGAATTTAGACACAGTTACAAAAGCCTTTGCCACAGATGACCGCTTGGACATATTAGCCCGGATTACGCTTTCAAATCAATAGTTCATTGACCGCCTCTGATCTTTTGTTTGAACAAGCCTTGTTACTACAACTTGTTACTAAAGAAGGAAAGCCGTAGTTTCCAAATAAAGTCGGTTTAGGTAGGGCACCAAGTAGGCCCATGACAAGGGCGGTGGTTCCTTGTCTCTATTATCCCTATCTCTCACAAGAGCGACTAAACACAACAATCGAACCAATCGAAGGGCGAAGCCTGGAGTACGGTAGAATGATTTTATATCTCTTATATATATAATACAATAAATAAAAGATAAGATTTTAGCGTCCCGGGGAGATTGAATGTTAACTAAGGACGTATTATATTAGTTTACCAACCAGCGTTCAGATGCTTATACTGGACCTGGGACTGCTACTGATAGCTTAGGTAGGTATGTACCGAAAGTCGGAACAAGAGGGATGTGTAAAAAGTCAAACAAGCATCAACTGCTGCATCTGTAAAAAGTAGATGCTCTTAGGGATTGCGGAGAATACTCTGTAATGACCCCAAAATCCTACAAGGCTAAAATAGGACTTTAGGATCGCCACCTTACTTAACCTGCTTAAAATCCATGACATGCAAGGCACACTAACACGAGTCTCCAAAAATGAGGATAATGAAATTTCCGATATATAAACTATAATCAAATAGCAAAAGTCTACGGTAAACATATACAACTCACTCTAAAACCAAAGAGTCTGATACACAACTAAAAAAAAGTCCACTAAGCAACATCTACTCAAGTCTAATACAACTCTCTCAATCAAATGAAATAAAAACTAAGAGGTGTAGCCACCCAAGTCTTTGGCTCCCTCCTCAGAAGGCTCACCTTCACCTCCTTCCTCTGCGTATGTTTCCTCAACCCACGGCTCCGCCGTGTACTCCTGCTCTAAACCTGCCAAGACAAAGTCTGGCTGAGTACAAAGGTACTCAGTGTATATAAAATCCAACCAACAATAATAATATACCTGCACTTAGTTAGAAACATATCCAATAACATAATAGCAAAATCAGAGTGCGGAAGAACGTGTGCGCATATACATCATATCATCACCTTGACTCGTGTACTTGTGAGAATCTTAGACTTGGAAGACAATACACTTATGAGTTGCTTATGCTTATGAGACCACGTGCTTGTGAGATGCTTATGCTTATGCACTTATTCAGATCATACAATGATGTGACATGCCGTTCTTGGCGGACACGGACCATGTCTAAGAATCAAATGGTTGACATGCCGTTCTTGGCGGATACGGACCATGCCTATGAATCAAATGTAATTGACATGCCGTTCTTGGCGGATAGGGACCATGCTCATGCTTATTCAGAATGTCATACGTATGTCATGCTCATGCTTGTGGTCCACATGTGTGACTTGTGAGACTCTTATCTTAACATACACGTGCATATATGCTTAAGTGTCGAAATTAACATTCGAGTTGGTAATTGCTTAGATTTCGATCTCCCACCTTGGAAACTCCACTATACTGTCCCATACCAAATAGTTAGAGAATTCCCGGTTTGAGAGATGTTCCTCTAAGTTCTTACCTTCCCGACTATCAATTTCCATGCAAATAATTAGACATACTTAACAAACAATTCACATATACATATCTTATCATAATTCATATCGCAATTCATAATCAATTTACCACCATTTCATAAGAGTATAATAACATTTATCTTTTCAAGCATTTTCACAAACACCTTATGTACACATAATATGAATCCATTTCCCCTCTATATTTTCAAGCATCCATCAAACCATAATTCATCCATACAATCAATTCACTATTCACATCCACATATTAATCCCATCCTCCATACATTTCCCATCCTCCATATATTCTATCCACATCCAATCCATATTTCCATCCACATTTCCATCAATAATTAGCTTACTTCATAGAAAATTTGGGAAAAATGCATTTAATCTTTATTTTATCATTTCTATCAAATTAATACTCACAAAACATTAAAATAGAGTTGATTAGGATAGTATATCGACCTTAGGAATCCTTCCCTTGGATTCAAAACGCTCCCGAGGAGATTTGGAGAAGTTTTGAGGACGATCTCCAAGCTTTCCTCTCAATCTTCTAGCAACCTCCTTCTTCTCCAAGCAACCCTCTCCCTCAAACCCTAGGTTTTCTCCTCCTTTTTGCCAAATTAGGTTAGAAATAGGTAGAGTATTTTAATATTTCGAGTAGGACCCCCTATTTATAGCCCCAAGGTCTGAGAACAGAAAGACCAAAACGCCCATACTAAAATTCTGTAAAAATCACGAAAGACCGAGCGATCGGTGGTTATGACCGATCGATCGGTTCTCAACCGAGCAATCGGTGCTCTTGACCGGGCGATCGGTCAAAAAAGCACTCTCTGGAAATTTTCCCCATACAAAATTCTGGACCAGTCGATAGATACCGATCGATCGGTTTTGGACCGATCGATCGCTACTTCTGACCGAGCGATCGGTTGCCTACAGATTTTTGACCCGATTTACTGTTTCGGCCATAACTTTTAACTCGTTCGTCGGATTTCGACGATTCAACTTGCGTTGGATTCGTCTTTCGAAAACGAACATTTTTAGCATTTTAGAATTTCTAAATTCCACTTAATTAATAGACTAAATTGTCCCCAAAGTTGACTAATCTACAATTCCATTAGATAAAACCCACCATTGACTTGGCTTAAACTCAAAATAAGGAAAAACATTAAACATGAACTTCGAAGAGGGTTCCAACACCTTTCTAATGGTTCAAGAATCACTCAATTCCAGTAAACGGTACCAAAACTAGAGCTTCCTAAAGTTTAGGGTGTGATATGACATCCCTCCGTCACAAGTTTGATTAAGCCTAGTTTACACCACACCAAATAAATATATAATACAATAAACATCAAAACATCATAAGGACTATAATACCCCTAATACAATGAAGTAAAAACATGAAAAAGATTCAAGGTCTCTACATACTCAATTACCGGTGCCCTCGCATTGCTTTTATCATAAGGGCAGGAATATAATTATAAACTAGAAGGGGATTCTCCCTCATAGTCACTTATCTGTTTTCTCCTTTTTTTAAAAAGTACACTATAGTAACAATACTAATAGTATTGTTACAATAGTGTACTTTTTAAAAAGGTACACTATAGTAATAGTGTTGTTACTATACTTTTTTTAAAAAGTACACTATAGTAACAATACTATTAGTATTGTTAAAAAAAGTATACTATAGTAACAATACTACACTATAGTAACAATACTATTAGTATTGTTACTATAGTGTACTTTTTTAATACTAATAGTATTGTTACTATAGTGTACTTTTTCATAGAAAAGGGAGGGAGGAACCTTCGGTTCTATCTTGGTTTGGTATCTCAAGGAATCTCCTGGTAAAGGGATCCGCAAAAAGTACACTGTAGTAAAAAAGTACACTATAGTAACAATACTAATAGTATTGTTACTAGAAAAAAAAGTACACTATAGTAACAATACTATTAGTATTGTTACTATAATGTACTTTTTTTCCATACCCGGTAGACCCAGGAGCAGCAGATCTAGACATAGTAGAGAGCTGAAAATCCGAAGTGCGCTCAAGCCAAAAAACGTGAGCGCCTCTCACGATACACAACGTCACAATTTAGGTATAGCTTGCCGAGTCTAACTTCGTCCACACTGTTTCCGCAGTGGTTTTATTTTCAGTTAAAAGAGGGAATCAATTTTAAGAGAGAACATGACCTGTAAAAGAATTTTTGAAAAGTTTGATTGGTTTTGAACCCTAGGAGTATTTTGGTAATTTTAAAAGGTTAGGGGCATTTTGGTAATTTTTGAAATTATGAAAAATTATTAAAATATTTTTTTAAAAAAATCAGATTTAATTTTAAAAGGGTAATTTTTCAAATTTAAGTTATTAATATTATTTTTTGGTGAGAAAATGATAGGAATTCTCTAGCATGAACCGTGCAGAAAATGGGTGTGAACACTTCTGAACAATAAATCAAAAATTTTAAGATCCTAAAAAAATAAACTCTAAAATAATGAATAAAATAGAGATTTGAGT
Source organism: Tetracentron sinense (assembly GCA_015143295.1). NCBI lineage: Eukaryota > Viridiplantae > Streptophyta > Magnoliopsida > Trochodendrales > Trochodendraceae > Tetracentron > Tetracentron sinense. The sequence goes on along the minus strand of CM026566.1, from coordinate 4,407,678 downwards.
ATGAGAATTTTATTTTACATATATTTTCCTTCATAGCATTTGAAGAGATAAGAAAGATTTTAGGGATAAATTAAAGCAATTATGTGAGAAAATTATAGGAATTCTCTAGAATGAACCGTGCAAAAAATGGGTGTGAACACTTCTGAACAATAAATCAAAAATTTTAAGATCCTAAAAAAAATAAACTCTAAATTAATGAATAAAATAGAGATTTGAGTATGAGAATTTTATTTTACATATATTTTCCTTCATAGCATTTGAAGAGATAAGATTTTAGGGATAAATTAAAGCAATTATTTCTTAGAGAATGTTGGGAAAAATTATGTGGTTAAAGAATAAGTGAAGGTCTTGTAGATGGTCGTGAGAATGAGAATTGTTTTTTCTTTCTCTAAAAATAATGTGGTAGTGAGAAAGAAGCAATACCTAGAATTCAACGATGAGATAAATCGAGCTCTTAAAGGAAATTGAGAGGGAACTTACTCATGGAAAACTCACAACGATAGCACAAAGCTGTGACTAGTTTGGCGGTAAGTAAAAGAATATGAAGAGGAGGTGACGAGAGTCAAAACTCACACTGGCATATTCAATGAAGAAAAAAAATCAAGATGAGTAACAAGATAATAGAAAGTACAATTATACAGTTTTGAATGGATTTTCTAAGACATATAGTATAAAAACACGTATAATATGTCCATTATTCGTGTGTAGTAACAAATTGATATATTATTTATTATATTTAAAAAATATGATGAAAAAAAATATTTTAATAATTTCGTTCATTCATGTATAATACACATATAATGCATTCATTTTTTTTATTATTATCTAAAAAGGGTGAAGTAGGGATTATGAGACTATGCTTAGCATTCTTCATGCTATCACAATTTACAATTTTTGTTCGGTGACCCAAAAAAATTAATATTGGAGTCAAATTGGCTTCCTTTTTGCCAACTTTTCAACTTCAAAGTACGTTATAAGGGTTCTTAGAATTATATCTATATCTTAGTGAGAGAAAAAAACACAAATTTGATAAACTTAAAAGAGAAATCTTTTCAGATAAAATACCCTTAAATTTTTGCATACATCTTCCACCACTTCATCAGATTGGGAGGCTCCATTTTAAGCAATGCAACAGAAGATATACCGAACTGATCACAACTTTAAAAAGGATTAAGGGTAATATTTAAACAAAAATGTGCCAATTCAAAACGGAATTCTTCCAAGAATTCTATTTGGTTGACGACATCAAAAATCAGTTCTTGGACCCTATTTTAGTCATGACTCATGACGGCAATTTGGTGGTTAATATATTATGCATCTGGCTAAATGGCATTGATATAAAGTTTTTTTCATCAAATATCTAAAGTAAAGTTAGACAAATGAGTTGTTGAGATGTGAGCCCTCATTATAGCAATCTAGTAACTCCTATTTGGCCACCACCAAAGTGCTGTTATCCCTCACAACTAGTAGATAAGAAAAGGCTACCCAAAAAAATAGTAGATAAGGAATAACTTCTTTACATGTGTGTGACAATAGATACGTACATTGCCTAACTAGAATAAATGCTAACCAAAGTAAATGGGATTGCCTGGCCAGGTGCCAAAATTGTTTTAAAAGAAGGGAAGTAATTTAAAAGGGAAATAGTTAATGTACCCATGTGGTGAGCATTTAAGAGGGAGGCATCCACCAATAGGTGATGCCTTAAGTTTTGAAATGGAATTCATGGATACACCTATCACTACTCAATTTAAAACTCTCGATAGTAGTACTATCGAGAGAGTTAGGCCTCTTGATTGAAAATTCAACAATGCCAAACATAAAGTAGGGTCCCACCATTTAATGCATCTAAGTCTTGATGTTGTTGGATTTTTAATTGGGTGTCCCAACTCTCCATCGTATAGCTTTCAATTATTTTCCTTTAAATAAATTTTTAACCTATTAAATCTAAGATAACCGGCATACCAAATTAATTTTACTAGTGGAAGGCACGTGCAATGCACGTGAGTGAACAATTTTAAAGAAATACAATAGATGATTTCAAATAGTGTTTTAATGATATACAACAGATGATTTCCACCAGAGTGTTGTTATCCCTCACTTCAAGTAGATAAGAAATGGCTACCCAAAAAAAAAAGGTAGATAGGGAATAATTTCTTACCATGTGTGTGACAATTGATATGTACATTACCTAACTAGAATAAATGCTAACCAAAGTAATTGGGATTGCAGCCTGACCATGTGTCGAGTGCCAAATTAATTTTTAAAAAATGGAAGTGATTTAAAGCTCCCGATAGTACTCGAGAGAGTGATTGAAAATTTAATAGTGCCAAACATAAAGTGGGGCTCACCATTTAATACTTGTGCATGCTTGTACATCTTGATGCTGTTGAATTTTTAATTGGGCGGCCAGCTCTTGATAGTAAAGTTTTCAATCACTTTCCTTTTTAAAAAAAATCTCGAACTATTAAATCTAAGATAACATGCATACTTTAATTTTATAAAAGGTAAGTATCATTAATTTGGTGAAGGTTTAAAAGCTAAAAATGGGCAGTAGTGTAATTTTTATTGAAAACAAGAGGCAATGTTTTGTTGCCTACCTTATTTAATTGGCGCATCTCTCTCTGTTCTGTTGAGGAAAGAAAAAGCAAAAACCTGAAGAAAAATGGCTCTGAAACTGAATCCCCTCGTCATTTCATGTCAGAAGTTCTCGTCTCTTCATCTTGCTTCAGCGGTCAATCTCAGATCTCCAAAGCTTATCATGGCTTCCACCCAATCCAGCTCTAAGTGAGTTTTTTTTAGAGTATTCGATGACTCTTCTTCTCTTCACATTTCTTTTGCATGGCCAACTGATATTCTTTTAGGAGCTCGGCTTGTCTTGTGGATGAATCTTATACAATGCAGCAAATGATAACACGAATCCTTATTTAATGAGCCACCTCTTAGATGGACCATACTCCAAGAATAACACTAGTGCAGGCATCCTAATCATCAGGATGACAAACATGCCTATTTAGAGTACTGAACAATGTTTTGAGATAGAGGTATATATCAGCTGTGTTGACCTACCAAGTCTATGCTTGAGGTGTCCTACACATATTATCAGGCATGGACAACCAATGTTATGAAACACTAACCCTGGAAAATCGAGGATGATATGCTTATATCTTTATATGATGGCTGTTGAAAAGATATATAATTAAAATAATATTGTATTACCAACAGTGTGTCCTAATTTAGGGGCTGATGATGATGTTTAATGCTATACTACAACATAACATATGAATATTCTGTACTTGGTATTCATGCAGTAGAATCATGTATCGACAAACCAGTTGACCAAAATGATGCAATTGATCACGGATAAGGCCATCTTATTTGGCATTTATATTGGGCCCAACAACTGAATGATTGGATCATTGAGCATTTATAGGTAGATATCCTATAGTGTTATATTTGTCAAATGATATGCCCCCCTCCCCTCATTCTTTATGTAGATACTACGGATGAGTAAACAAAGCAAACTCATACTTATTTAGTGTTGTAGATCAACAAAATTGCAGGAAACACAGCTTTTTAAAGTCTGATGTACACTAGCGTCTTTAAGATTTAGATCCCACTAACGACTTTGCCCAAAACTTTTATGGAATTCATTAATTCAACGAGTATATTTCAACATTATATAGAGTGGACATTGGTCCATCAACTCTAGTCAAACTCGAACAAGGATACTTCCACCTTTATCAAAGTTTCCTATAAGAAGTCAAAGCAAAAAAGTTTTCTTCCAGCTTTTCTTTCAATATAAGTGTAAATACACGTAACAACCTCCCACTGATGTGAATTAGGCACACATTTCTCATCAAAAGTCAAGAATTTTAAGCTTTCTCAAGATCATTGAGGATCTAGACAAGTTAGAAGACTCTAGTCTGTAGTCCTTAAAGAAATCGATCATAAGGAGCTCTCAAAAAAGGAATTTTATAACGTGTTGAGGATGGAAGAGATTAGATGGAAAAAGAAATCTAGAATCAGCTGGCTCAAGAAGGGGATCATAACACTAAATTGTTTCCCATAATTGCGAATTTTCGTAGGAAAACTAATTTAATCTCCAAACTTAAAATAGAAGGGGTGCGGAGGGAGAAGAGGAATGATATTAAGGACAATACTATTTCCTATTTTTAAGGATATGTACTAGGAGAAACACTGTTGGAGACCTAAACTAGATGGCATCCCTTTTGAAATCCTATCAGCTGAGCAAAGAAAGAACTTAGGCACAGACTTTCTTGCGCTTATGCAAGAGTTTTATGATGCTGGTCACTTTGACAAGTTCATAATAACACATTAATTCGTATCCCTAATTTCTAAGAAGAGGAGGGCTTAGGAGTTGAGAGATTTTAGACCTATAAGTTTTGTGAGCATTAATTGTAAACAATATCCTCTCCAAAGTGTTGGCTTCACGATTGAAGGGAGTTTTGGGCTCAATCATTTCCCCATAATAGGAGGTGTTTGTTGGTGAAAGATAGATCCAAGATGGAATATTGATAATTAATGAATGTGACAATATCGAGTGGAAAAGGTAGAAGAACCCTAGTATCTTCTGCGAAATAGATATGGAGAAATCATATGATCATATTCACCAGAATTTTGTGGAGTATATGTTGAGGAGAATTTTTTTTGTTTTAAATGGTGTGATTGTATGAAAGAATGCATCTCAGATGTGACGATGTCAATTCTCATTAATAGAAGTCCAATTGGTTTCTTTAAAAGCTCCATAAGCCTGAGATAGGGTGATCCCCTATCCCGATTTAGTTTATCGTAGTTTTGGAAGCACTCAAGATGCTATCCAAGGGTTTCTCGAACTTTAATGACTGTGTTGATGAGCAGATTATCTCATGCAAAATAGATATGGAGAACGCATATGATCATGTTCACTAGACCTTTGTGGAGTATTGGTTTTGGTCTCAAATATGGTGTAATTAGATGAAAGATTGCATCTCAGTTGTGATAATGTTGATTATCATTAATAAAAGTTCAGTTGGTTTCTTCAAAGTTCTAGAGGCCTGAGCCAGGATTACCCCCTATCCCCATTTTTTTTATCATAGTTTCGGAAGCTCTAAGCAAGATTTTATCCAAGGTAGGTGGCCCAACTTTTGTGGGTTTTTGGATAGGTAACAATAATTTGACGGTATCTAATTTGTAATTCGCAAATGATACTGTAGTGTTTTGTGGGGCATCATGTCAGCAACTCGTTCATCTGAGATGCCCATTTAGGTGTTATGAGGCAGTGTCTGAGGTAAAACTTAACCTTGAGAAGAATGAGATAGTCAAGATTGGCAAGGTTCTAAAATTTGAGGAAATTGTAGGTGCCTAGGGTGAAAAACAGGCTCCCGGCCAATTGATATCCAGGTTTACCTCTTAGGTCTAGCCTCAAATCCAAAAACATTTAGTCCCCAGTTGTGGAAAATATCATAAGGTTAACTGGGTGGAAATAGTCTCAGTTTCTTAATGGAGGTAAATTGACCTTATTAAAAAGCACTTCAAGGAATCTACCAACCTATACTTTATTCTAGATTCACTATTTGATGCTCTATTGCCACCAGAATTGAATGTTTGTAAAGGGACTTCCTTTAGATGTGAAGGGGGACAAAGCTAAGTATCATTAATCCTGTGGAAAAAGGTATGTCATCCAAAGTGGATAGGTGATCTAAACTCGAAACCCCCGATGGAGGTAAACAAGGCATTGTTCGGGAAGTGGGTGCAACGTTTTGGGGAGGAAATGGAGAGTGATTGAGAAAGGTTATAGTTTTCAAATATGAAGAATCTACTGTTTAAGAACATGTTAGAGGATCATCCGGCCTAGTGTTGTGAAAAGTAATCATGCCAGTAGCTAGCTTGGCTCACCTTACAGTAGATTTAAGGTAAGAAATGACTCAGAGATTGGAATTTAGAAAGATGTGTGGTGTGGCCATCGAGTCTGGAGGATAGCTTTGAAAATATTTTCCTACCGGCCACCAATAGAGATGCTCAAGTAGCAACTATTATGAGATGACCAATAACGTAACAATATGGTGTCCTTGTTTGAGATGAGATCTGAATGATTGAAAATTACATGATTTGCTCAACTTGATTAAATTTCTTAGCCTTTCTCCGCGTACTTATTATAGGGATCATAAGATTTGGTCTAGAGGCAAAAAAATAAGTGGTTTTAAGTGAGATCATTATTACAATCATTTACTTACGAATCCTCGTCTTCTTTTTTCTCATAGGCTTGTATGGAATCATAACATTCATCAAAAGGTATTTTTCCTATGGACAATAAATTTAAATGAGACTCTTACTTGTAACCTTCATGAGGGTTTTTCGCGCTACTCTTCGATCGTTGCCTTTGTCATCCATCGCTGAGCTTCGAACGCAAAAATGCCTTCGCATAAAACCTTCATAATCAAGAAGAAGCTGGCGAAGAAGATGAGATAGAACAGGCCAATCCCTCACTGGATCCATATGAGAACCGATAACACTATCAGATACAACGCGAAACACAGGCACTGGCACTGTACGAAGCTAGGGTTTTGAGGTGGATGCCCTTTTTTGGTCGAATTAGGGTTTGCATATGTTTTTTTTTTCAACAGATGAATAAGGAATGCTGCTTTTGTATTTCCTACAATGGGAATTCCATATAGTAATTTAGCTGAAATTCGGATGTGATTGACGCTTGTTTATTAGATTTTTAGTATTTGGAATGATGGGTTCGACATAATTTTGCATAATATGATTCCATGACTATTTTTAGTTTTAAAAAAAAACACTTGTAACTTTCTGAAAAGTTGAGGTTAGAGTTTGGCAAATCACATTTTTTGTGCCTTAACGGAGAAGAGTCGATAGATCATTTGTTATTGCACCACCTCTTGTTTTTAGGAATTTGGGGACAATTCCTCTTTAGTTTGGTGTGGAATGTGTTTTTCCTTCTTCCTTCCAAAACCTTTTTTCTTGTTAATCGCGCATGGGAGACAATAGGGACAGTCTTGCTTGGGGAAATTCTTGGACACTATGGAAGATGAGAAATAAGCATTTTTTTATAACACATCCTCTACTCCTGGTTGAAAATGTTCATTTATTAGTTTGTGCATTTCCGAATGGTGCTCTATTTGGCAGGTGGGAGTAGAGTTGGATGAGTTATTAGGAATAACACATCCTCTACTCCTAGTTGAAAGTGTTCATTTATTAGTCTGTGCATTTCCGAATGGTGCTCTATTTGGTAGGTGGGAGTAGAGTTGGATGAGTTATTAGGATAATCTCCTACACTATTTTGGGTTGCCCTAGTAGTACATGGTTCTTAGATATAGTTGTATTTGTTTCCTTCCATATCTTTTTTTCTCTGAATTTATAACCTTATAAAATCCATTTGGAGGTCTTCTCTTTTGTGTTTTCCGCATATATTTAATATATTTCATTTGATTAATGATTAAAAAAAAAAATTGTTTCACATAAAAAAATCAAGAACAATGATTTGTTTTCTTGAAAATGCATTTTTTAATACAACATATGAATGGAAATTAATTTTAGGAGAAACGCTTGCAATTTTAAGAGATTTGAAACAATTTCTCGGGTTTATTTAAACTTTCTCAAGATTACAACATTTGCGACAATAATGAGATTTTCTTAGTAATTTCATTCGGTGTTTCTCAAAATTATACTAACTCCTCCACAACGGTAGGTTGCATTAAAACTATTATTATATGGTCTCATGCAAGCCCAAGAGAAAGATCATACTATCTAACAAGAACCGAGACAGTTCTCCAATCCAGGGAAATTAAAAATAGTGGCGGTCGACTAGCGTGCACTATCAAGGTTTGTCGATCAATCAAATAATCTTTCCCCCATGTGATGCTCCCACTCATAATCCTCACAAATGTAGTCACCCAGCGAATAATGAGTACAAATCCTATTTGAAGATGGTCATTCATGTGGACAGCTTTTAGTGTAAACTGCCTCAATTTTCACTCATAACTCAGGCTTTTAAAGGAACATGTACTCAAGCACCATGTTGACTCACTAGTATCATCATTCTGATCGTTGATTAGATAACCAAATAATAATGATGTACAAAAAGAATATCATGGTAAATTAAATATTAATGCATTAAATAAAGTGTCATAACAGACTTAAAAATCAGCCCCTTATAAGGTCATTTAAATTCCAATATCCATAATAATAAGGATATGATTTGCTTTGGGCAAAACACTTATGTGGGGTTTGGATTGGAATTTTTTTGGCCAAAAATCCATTATGATAAAATTGATTGTGGAGAAATTCATGATCAAATAATCATTTTTTCAAATGATAGTGTTCAAAGTTGAGAGACTCACCTATTATTTGAAAAAATGATTATTTGACCATTAATTTCTATGGAGTCAATTTTACCAAAATTGATTTTTGGCCAAAAAAATCCAATCCAAACATCCCATTAAACATTGGAACCACAATGACACAAATGTATAGATGCATCTATAGACCACCCCTAAAATGGGCGTCGTACATGTTAGTCCTAGGAAAGAATTCGATTGTAAAATATTTATATGTTTGTTTATAACTAGTAAAGGTGCACGTGCAAAGCACGTATTAATTTTCTACTAATAAAATGTAATAATATTTTAAAATAATACTAAAATTATTTAATTATGATTAATATTTTAGTAGTAAGTATGATGAGATACTTTCTAACTTAATTAACTAAATAACTTGTTAACAATTATATAAACAAATATTACTATATTTATAATATAGAGTTATTATCAAAGTAGGTTTGAAGTTATTTTGTTCAAATATTTAGTGGGTCTCATATAGAAGTCAGAAATTTTCATATAAATTTAATGCTAGGATTTAATTTGACTTTTAAAAAAATGACTCACTTGATTGACGGAGGGAGAGATTGTTACAGTGGCGAGCAATTCTTGGAGCTTCTTGCAAGAGAAGTTGCTGACTCCAATGGATTTTGTGAGGCCAAGTCTCTGACACTCTTCCTTCTGCTATGGCTTTACCAAGAGATTGCTAGGTGTGGTAGGCGGACCAAGCTCAAATGCACGGAGTGTCGCCGACTTTATAGCTCTTATAATTAGGGATGGTTGGTCTAAGTATCCTTCGCACTGAGGTTGAAGAAGGGAAATCCAATATGCAAGTACCTATTGTCTCTCCCTCTTCCACGTATCTCTCTCCCCTCGAACCCCTTGTGAGATTATATACTGCAATGTGGTTGAAGCCTTGATACCCTCTTGTGGTTAACTCATAATATATTTTAGATGAGATACGGTAACAAGGTAACAATGAGATGCAGGACTCTTTTACAAATAAGATAAGAGATAACTCTTTTACAAATAAGAGAGACGGTACTGTTGGTTAGAGAGTACACACGTTTGAAATAGATATGAGTTAATGGGACTCTATCTAGAGTGGGATTCTATGACCCCTTTTCTACGTATTTCTCCATCAAAACCTCTCCCACGGTTCTAATTATTTTTTTAAGAATTATAAAGATGCTATACTTCTACTAATATTTTAATTAGATACCTTATGTTAAAAAGTTAATATTTTTAATTAAAGGGTATTTTTGTCCAAGTAAAGTTTTGCATACTCCTTGTACTTTTATTAGTAGAATGATATATATGTGGCTTTGGGGAGGTAAGAACCACTGTATATGGCTAATACGACAGCTCAACCCGATTTTTTTGCTTGATTTAGGGACGTTGAGAACCTCAAAAAGTCCTACAACCCTCCACGCAAGATTAATGTTCAAGTAACCCACTCTATGCCTCCTCAAAAGATTGAAATCTTTAAATCCATGGAGGATTGGGCAGAGAAGAACATCTTGGTACATCTAAAGCCCGTTGAGAAGTCATGGCAACCACAAGATTTCCTACCGAATTCCGCCTCAGAAGGATTCATTGAGCAAGTCAAGGAACTGAGGGAGCAGTCGAAGGAGATCCCAGACGACTACTTAGTTGTCTTGGTTGGAGATATGATCACGGAAGAAGCCCTTCCAACTTACCAAACAATGCTTAACACTGCAGATGGAGTCCGGGATGAAACTGGTGCAAGTCCCACTTCTTGGGCAGTCTGGACAAGGGCATGGACTGCTGAAGAGAACCGCCATGGGGACCTTCTTAACAAGTACCTCTATCTAACTGGGCGCGTGGACATGAAGCAAATTGAGAAGACAATTCAATATCTGATTGGGTCGGGAATGGTATGATCCTTGCTATAAATCTTATTATTGCTTTTGTTTAACTAATGTGGTATGGTAGTTTAAACTTTTAAAGCTTCTTACGTCAAGAAACCAAAGGAATTTCAACATGAAAACAAGATTTCAATTGTTATTGCCTGTAATTTCATGAAAATATAAAATTACATGATTCTCAATCAATGTAGTTTCTTCGTAGTCTTCCAACTTTTCGAGTGATAACAATTTAAAATGCATTAATGGGAAATGAAGAAAGTTTATATTTTCTTGTAATTAGATAAAATTGAAGCCTTCAAGACATACCAATACATATGGAACATGGTTGTCAAGCTGACTAAACGACTTGAGGAGACAGACTGCATGGACGCCTGAGGCATCACCTTAAAAACCTCCCCAATATAAGATTTGTATATTCGGCATTTTCTTGAATAAGAGGCTCTACAATTTGTATATATTGCAAAATCTTCATTGTCAAGATGCGTTTTGATAGAATCATTCTTGTAGATAGTATTAGGAATAATAAATCGAGATTTTAAGTGCAGAGAATAAAAAATATGTTTCCTAACTAAAAAAGAAACAGTCTAAAATGATTATCTAAATGGGAGAAAGAGAGGGAGTCTGAGGGTTAAAAATAGAAAAACAAAATTGTCTATTATGATAGCTGAACATGAGAGAGAGAGGGGAGGAAGAGGGAGATAGCGGAAGAGTGTGGGTTTGAATAAAAAAATAGTCTGATATGCAACTATGACTACTGAAAATGAGGGAAGGAGAGACAGAAAAGGGAGAGAGAAAGAGGTCATACCTCTTCTCCTTTCTTCCTTGTTCTTCTCAGCTGTGCCTTAAAAAAGATTTTTTTTAAATATAATAATAAAATAGCATAATTTTTGTTGACCAAACTGTCATCTTTAAATAAAAAGAATTGTATACCCTTAAAACAATAATAATATTACACGTATCAGATTTTATTGATGACTGCCTACGCAGGTAGCACCTAAACACGACAATGGGCTTGATCGCCTAGACGACCTCCTAAGGTGAATCAGGCGACGTCCTTAACAACCATGATATAAAAGACATGCAAAGACTTGTGGCCCACCATCCGTTAGGTCCCGCCTAGGGATTTCCTAACCTAAATATTGACCCAAGTGGATTCCCTTAACTTTCCAATCTAGTCCATGCCTATTTGTTGTCAAGAAAAGCATGGTGAACATTGTCAATGTTTTTTTTTTACCTTCCAAAAAAAAACATTGTCAAGAAGTAAAAATAGATAGATTGTTGCATTAATCCAATGGCTAGTTTTTGGCCTGGATTTCTCCCTATTGAAGATGGACTGAATTGGGGGATCCCAAATATTTGTAGTATATATTGGTGGATCCTGAGTCCATAAATGGCATTTCTTGTCATTGTCTGTATACCTTTCTTTAATTGATTTTTGTATTTATTTTGTATTCCAGATAATGGTTTTGATATGATGATTTAGACAAACATAATTTGTCATTTTGAGCTACGGTCCATTTAAGATGCATTATCACTGATTGAATCAAATTATGTTAAAAGACTTTTGTACTCTTCATGATCACTATTTCTCTATACAATACTCTTCCCAAAATCAATCAGTAATTGAAATTGAATCTTTTAAGGCCCTTATTGCATCTCTCTTTGCCATCCCCTCTTTTCACAGGATCCTCTGACGGAGAACAACCCCTACCTTGGGTTCATCTACACTTCATTTCAAGAGAGAGCAACCTTCATCTCCCATGGGAACACTGCCAAACTTGCCAAAGAGCATGGGGACATGAAGCTGTCTCAGATATGTCGTACCATCGCGGCAGATGAGAAGCGACACGAGACTGCATACACCAAGATTGTGGAGAAGCTCTTTGAGATCGATCCAGATGGTACTGTCTTAGCTTTTGCAGACATGATGAGGAAGAATATCTTGATGCCAGCTCACTTGATGTACGATGGCAAGGACGATAACTTGTTTAGAAACTTCTCGGCAGTTGCCCATCGGCTAGGGGTCTACACAGTCAATGACTATGCTGATATACTGGAATTTTTGGTGGGTAGGTGGAATTTGGAGAAGCTAACAGGTCTTTCCAGTGAGGGGCGGAAGTCTCAAGACTATGTTTGTGGATTAGCTGCAAGGATCAAAAGGATGGATGGAAAAGTGCAAGGAATGGACAAGGAAACACCCACCATTCCTTTTAGCTGGATTTTTAATAGGCAAGTGAAGCTTTGAGTGTGGAATGAAAGTAAGTTCAGCTCCTGGGTTCAATTTTCAGTAGAGTCGCCAACTATGCTATAGCGACTTTTTAAAAAAGAAGAATAAAGTCTAAAATATTCTCTACATTAGCACGCATAAAGCATGTCAATATGGCGAACTCCACCAACCATTTAGTTAATTAATGTGTGGTTGGTCACCTAAAATCTGTTAGACATGTATGCCCACTAAAGTCATTCTAGACTTGTATCGATCTCGTATTATAATAAAACATATTTTTTCCCACATAGTTTTCTATGTTGGGTATAACATTGTAAAGTATCTCATAAGATGAGGGTACATTATCCCTTAGGTAACACTGTAGTAGAATCATCCAATTAGTTGAGAACCAAATGCTAAAAAGAATTAATGACTTTCGTGGGCATACATGTCTAACTAATGACTTCCGTGGGCATACATGTCTAACAAAAGATCTGTTCTTTCACCATATAGCCTGCTTTTGTGACTCATGTCAAATGTCATCCGTTTTTTGGGTACACTCAATCCATAAGTAGTATTAGTATCTGTTAGTAGGTAAGGCCTGGCATTGGAAGCTTGACTAAGGGTGGAAGAAACAACCAACACACCCCGCGGGATTGGATCCCGAAACTACCCAATAAGGGGATATACAATACCCCTAGGACAAGCCCCTGATGTTGTCATCTTCCTTGCTATGATAGAAGGCCAAATTTAAAGTGTATATGACCCAATTTAGAAACAAGATCCAGAAAGAGAAGAAATTTAAGCAGAAAGTCTACCATCCGTCTCTAATTTTGCAGGCACTACCATCTGTCTCTAGAGAGGAATAACGTAGAGTTTATTATACACACTCCTTTATAGGAGCAATTATGTTTGATGATCCATACTATAATAAAGCACTGCAACTTAAAGCTCATTTTCCTGCACACACATAATAATAAAGAATTGAAGCTGTTGCCCATTTCTCAGACACAGACAATCATTAGGTACAAACTAAAAAACCTTAAATATGAATGACAGATGAAGCCAATATGTCAAATCTTAACAGCAGCTTCAACTAGCGTCACAGTTTCGCAATAGTTCAAAATTTAAGCCTCTAAATTTTACTATGAAAACTGAAACTAAGTTAAGCGAGCACTTGTGAATCCTGGTTCAAGCTTACAAGAATCGGCATCCAAATAAGCTAGAGTGCCCCAGCAGAACGATCTTTATTGCTCGGAGCTGGTGGCATTCTTTTAGCAATCCAGATAAAGGGTTTGCAAGTTCAACCCAAAGTCTTGCAACTGAGTTAGCCCTGAATTTGGTATCCTTGTGCACCCAGATAGAGACAATGAGCTGAGCTTCTGGAAATGTGTTAGCAGCCTACAGAGATGGAAGAAGTTGATGTTGGCGGAAATCTGAGACAATGGGGAGAGGTTAGGTAAGTGAAAATGCACTGCAACTATAACAAGTGACGGTTCGATTTTTGAATCTGAAGCCAGTGATGGCAAGTAAAGCCAATGGAATCGCGATCACTGCTGCTTTATCGGAAAATAATGATAGTCATTAGGGGGATGCATAATGGAGGTCAGACCGTCACTACAAGGATTCTCCATTTTGGCCCTGTTCTTCTGAAGGCTGTAGAGCTCGGATCTTTATAGTAAATTTCTTATAAGAAGATCCAGATGAGTTAGGGGAGTCAAATCCGCAAAGAGCAGGTGAGTCTCCATGTGCATACCCAACAAGAATTCCGCATTTTCGACAGAGTAGTTTGGTTTTCGAATGGTAAAGACCCCAAGAAATAGGGAGACAGTTGACCTCGTCCACCTGTGTGAATCTGCTAAGATCGATGGAAAGGAAGGAGATGAAACCCTTCTTGATGGATCTGCGGTACTCAGAGCCTATGCTAGAGGTTATACGGTTAGAGGAAGTCAAATTCAGAGGGTACCCACAAGACCCACAGCTGCATAGGAGAAAAAAAATTCAGTTTCTATGTCACTCATTTGCAGCAAACAAAGAGAACTTGATACCTATATAGAAAATGAAAAATAAAATGGCTCTGAGAATTAAGTGCAACAGTTAGCTCATCTGTGTCACACAATGTTTTTGAACCCGCATTTACATAGAATCACAGATACATGCATGTATAGACTATAGACACATTTCTCTGGTAGATGATATCAAGGTTGTGACAGAAAAGATCATTGAATAGAGATGTTACAGGTCACAATTACATATACACAGACAAAATCAGGAGGAATTGAGTAAAAAGACTAGTATGTGAGAAAATAAATATTGTTCAATATTTATAGAGATCCTTAAAATCAAATTAAATTAAGAGATAGTGCAAATTTTAAGTGTTATGAAGATTGGTTCATGACAATCTTTTCTTCAATACTTTCAAATGTAGGGCTCTATACGCTCAATCAAACATAAAGGTATATGGTTACTAATCTGGACAATCCAATCAATAGGATATATTTAAGAAGTTAAGAGACCCTATGATAAATAGTCAAACTGATTTATGATCTTAACCATCAGAACATTTGAATCTTTTGGAGCATAGACAAAACAGGATTATCATATGGATGAGCCAAATCTACCATTGGCCATTTGAATAATCCTGTTTGTCCCTATAATGTGTATTTCTGTCTGGTCGTCCTGGAAATAACTTCATTAACTAGAACTTGATTGGGCTTAGTTTATAGTTGAATCCATAAAGAGAAACAGGATGATCATATTACTTAATGTAACTTCTGAAATTAAAAATCACAAATTTCTTCTTCATTTAACCTTACAATTAGAGGTAAATAATATTTAAGCAATACAACAGCCTCTGATTTGAATTCCCACTTTGCTATCCAGAAAAAGAAAATTAAAAATAAATAAAAATAAAAAGCAACAAGGTATCATCTCCCAACCAAAGCTGTTAAAATCCCATGATTACAATTGATCCAAATCAAATACTATAGCTTGTAAGTCAACTTGAAATCCTACTAAATATTAACCCTATATGACCATATCATGCACAATGAAAAGGAATCGAATACAAGTTTCACTTTTTTTCTTTTTTCTTTTTTATAGATAACTGATTTTACTTTAAGCATTATATGGTGATGCAATGGAACTAAAGGCATCTTTCTAGGACGGACTTAGTTCAAATTTATAATTTTCTGGTTTTTGGATAAGATGCCCAAATATGGATGCTGACATTGCAGTGGATACAAGAAGAGGAAACACTTTTGCATTTCATGAAATCCAAGACAAACATATGGATATGGGTAACCCAATTTTATTTTATTTTTGGATAAATGACAAAAGTTGTAATAGGATAGAAGAATTTACACATGGGAAATGAGACTATTCACCCTATATGAACTTACAAAAAGCTCAGAAGCTCTCCAAAAAGTGACTCTATTTAGACAAGTCGTAAGTTTTATGAACAATGTTTTAAAACGTGAAGGCGTGAGGCAAGGCGTTAGGACCTCAAGATGCATGAGGCGTAAGCCTCTCAAGAAAGCTTCATGCTCTCTCGTTTTAACAAATAAATAAAATATAAGAAAAATTACAAAAAGATTCAAAATGTTAATGAAAGATTATAGTATATACAGAGATATATATATATATATATACGCGTACACATAAGAAATACTATGTAAATTAGTTGAAGCAAATAACAAACTCAGTTGTGGCTAGAAACCTAATTTGAGTTATGAGACGTGCGTCATAGACATAAAATGAGTTTCAAGGCATGAGACATGTACCTCATGTGAGCCTCCTGGAGTTTAAGCCTCATGGTTGAGTGTAGAACCCCGGATCTTGATGGCATGGCATGGTGAATAGTGCTGTAAATAGTGTCTAAGGCTTAAAGCCTATTGTAATGCCTTGAATGGTTACCAATGGTAATGAGAACGTTGTTTTGATATATTTCAGGTGGATGATGTGTTATGGCATGTATTAAAACCTTAAGAATATTTTCTTAAGTTTATGGGTGTTTGGGATGAAGGAGTGAGAGTATAAAATACTCTAAATGTCAAAAAGAGGAATATATTAACATACCTCAACTTTAGAGAACTCTAGTTTTGTCACTGCTAATTAGAATCGAATGATTCTTGAGGCATTAGAAAGATATCGAAAACCTCTTCAATGTTCATGTTTATCATTTTTCCAGATTTTTAATCGAAGTTAGGTTAAAAGTTGGATTTACGAAGTCTGGTCTGTTAAAATTCTGATCTGCTATAATCCATCTCAGACCAGTCAACTTTAGAACTCATTTAGACCATTAAAAACTCAGAATTTAAATTTGGCAATTAAAGACAAAATTGTTCCCCTTTGAATGACGAGTCCAACGCAAGTTGAATCGTCAAAATACGATAAGCGAGTCAAAAGTTATAGTCGAAATACCAAAGCAGGAAAGACTCAACCTAGTCAGAACACCCAAACATCGACGTCTACACCAGAGGGCCATGTAAACATCGATGTTTGGGCCCGAACAGAATGTTCAAAAATCCCAAACGTCAAAGTCTGTAACCCAAACGTCGACGTTTGGAACCCTCACATTGATGTTTGGAACCCCACATCGACGTTTACATGCGGGGATCGCGAAAAAAGGGATTTTAAAGGGTGCAATCGTGATTTTGACAACCCTAACCCTATAATACCCAATTTTCGTAGGATTAAGGGTTTTAACACTTTGAGAAACATCTTTTGAGAGGAAAAGGGAGAGAGCTAGGGTTTCCAAAAGGGTTTTCATTTGAGATCAAGAGGAGCACGATTCTTGCATCCCAAGGCTTGGATCTTCTTCCTCAAGGCTTGGATCTTCTTCCTCAAGCACCATTTCACTCCTCCAAGCTTCTCAACCATCTCAAGCTTTAAGATCAAAGGGGTTTCGACCTTTCCAAGGTTGATACACTCTACTAAACCTAGCTTGTTGTATTTCATTAATAGAAATTAGGTTTGTTTGATTCTTGGCAAATCAAGGTCTATGAACTTGATTTTTGTAAACTATAACCATGTTATTAACTATTAGGGATTTTGCTTGTTATTGCTCACAAATGATCACTTGCACTTCTATGTTGAGATTTTCATTGAGTTTTGTCTTAAAGAAAGATTTTAGCATGAAAAGGAGTTTTGTCTCAAGTGAAGATTTTCTCAAAGTAAAATTTGGTTTTGAAAGAACTCAAGGGCTTGAGGCCTTGCTTGTAAAGTTTTGTACTCAAGGGCCTGATGCCTTGCTTGTAAAGTTTTGTACTCAAGGGCTTGATGCCTTGCTTGTAAAGTTTTGTAAAGAGGAATTCGTCTCAAAGGTGTTCCGAACATGAACACTTGGTTGTAAGATACTCAAAGAAATCAAGAACTTTAAGCCTGACTTGTAAAATTTTGTAAAGTGAACTCGTCTCATAAGGTATTCCGAGAAGGGAATCACTTTGTCTTGTAAGATGTTGTCTCATAAGGTGTTCCGAGAAGGGAAAACACTTTGTCTTGTAAGAACTCATCTCATAAGGTGTTCCGAGAAGGAAATCACTTTGTTTTGAAAGGAATGTTTCAAAGTAGAGATTGTATTGTATTGTTTAGAAGTAAGATTTTGAAAAGCTTGCACATGCCATATTTTGAAAAGTGTTATAGTTTCCTTATTTGAATATTCAAGTATGATTGTTTTGCCTGTTTCATTGAATTGTCCATTTTGTCTTGACTTGAAAGCATGTTATTATTAATGTCTACTACTTGCTACTTTAGTGTTTGTATACGCTGAGTCAGCCGAATTCTTATCTTCGGCAGGTCCTTTTGATATATGTGTTCCAGAACCATGGGTCAAGGAGGAGTATGTTGAAGAGCCGATAGGCAACTTTCCTGAGGGTGATAGGGATCTTGACATTTAGCCCTATTTGGGGTATTATTGAGAGATGAGAGAGAGAGTGAAATGTATTTTAGGAATTCTTTTGGGGGTTACTTGTATATGTCTTAAGTCATTAATTTTGTACATGGAAACTTGGAATACAGTTGGTATATATAAAAGAAAAAAAAATTGTTACACTTCCGCTACGTTATTGCCTTGTATATTTCGCAGGTTGGTTCATCATGATATGTTTAGTCACGCACAAAGTCCCTTCTATCTCCTAGGGTGGATTTTGGGGCGCGACATTAAGCCTTAAGGCGTTTTCCTTAAGCCATGCCCCAAGGCAAGTCTCGAGCCGTAAGGCTGACATGCTTTTTAAAACACTGGTTTAACCATCCTCAAATTCCCTAAGGGCCCACCCAATTCTAAAGGTCCCAAACAATTGAGGCTAATAGCCTAGCGATGGAGGATTCAACCACACAAAAAATCCTTATTTTTATCTCCCTCCATAGGCCCCAAGATATTACGCACGGAGCATTCTCCAAAGCATGTTGCCCCTACTACTGAAGCCTCTAGCTGACCACTCGGTGTCTCTGGATAAGACTAATAATTGAACAACATAAAAGTAGGGGATTTCATCTCCCCTATAGGTGTTGTATGTTTTTTTTTATTGATGGGCAAATATGGATGTTGTATAGCAGTTGATACAAGAAGAGGAAACACAACTTGGCATTTTATAAAATCCAAGATAAACATAAGGTTAAGGTTAATCCATCTTATATGTTCATACAATTCAATGAATGTCAACCTTAGTATGCAATCATTTTATCTTTAGTCTCTACAACGTGAAAAATAAAAAGCCTTTTAATATCTGAAGAATGCTTTCCATATATATAAATATATAGAGAGAGAGAGTCGATCTAAGGGGTACTCCCTATTTTTACTCCATGTTTTTACTCCCTATCTAAACCCTTCTATAAAAGAGATCAAGGGCTCTAAAAAAGATGAGGTGTCATCCTCTACAAGAAAATTATAATTCCAATATTAACCCTCTCATTTTAAAAAAACCATTCCCGTTCACACTCCCTATCAAAACCCTAAGACCTTTCTCAGCCTAAGACAATCTCTCTCTCCTGTATCTTCATCTTTCTGAAATTCACACTCCCACCATGGAAAATAGACGCTCTCGTTCCAAATCAAAACCAGCTTCTCCGTTTGTTGAAAAATGAAAACGATTTTGGTGGAGCTCATTTGTTTCCATATTGACTTTGAACAGGTTTTGATTTTGTATTTTTGCGCTCTCTCTCTCTCTCTCTCTCTCTCACACATACACACACACACAAATTCAAGTCTTTATCCATTTGTTGAACAATGAAAACAATAAGAATGGTGGAGATCTTTTGTTTCCAGAAAATTTTCACAGTTTCTATGGTCGATTTAAGATCTTGAATTTTGCGATTTTGGGGGTAGCTGAGTGTTGGAAGATGGCTTATAGGAGTGTTGGAAGATGGCTGGGTGTGCTCCAGCAAGCTCTCCAATGGTTATAAGTATGCAATGTTTTCTGTTCACAGAGTCTCGTAATTCAAAATAATTTCATCACCTGGTTTGAACTCTTTGAAGTTTGCTAACCTCCCCAATTCTTGCACAACGAGGGCCTTAAGTCCTTCCATGCAGAATCCTTGGACTGGTCAGGTGCAGAGATTTCCCAGGAAGTAAATCTGGCAAGACTTGGGAAGCAAATCCATGCTCAGGTTATCAAGCATGAGTTGCAGTCAGATGTGTTCATATCCAGCACCCTTGTAGGCATGTACTCAAAGTGTGGAAACATGCAAGATTCTCAGGTGATGTTTGAGCGATGGAGTGGTTTGGATATATTCCAAATACTTGTTATTTTCTAAGGATGAGGAAGGGGAAAAACAT
This sequence comes from Tetracentron sinense, assembly GCA_015143295.1. NCBI lineage: Eukaryota > Viridiplantae > Streptophyta > Magnoliopsida > Trochodendrales > Trochodendraceae > Tetracentron > Tetracentron sinense. The sequence continues at coordinate 4,387,473 of CM026566.1, read as the reverse complement.
GAGAAGCAAGAATAACTCACATGCCTCTTTTAGTACATGTAGCTTCACAACAAGTTTGAGTCACCAAAGCAATGACTACCATGTTGTAGATGTGCAGACATTGAAGACTAATGTCACTGGCAACGTTAATATGAAAATAGCATGGGTTGATTTTGATTTTGATTTTTTTTTTATGGGAGGGTGAGTTTTGATACAGCCTTTGGGGTTTTGGACTCTCAACCTTCACCCACCATATGATATATACCAAAAAAAAGTGAGCAGCTAGATTCAACAATGGATAAATGGGAGATGGTCTATTGTCGTGCCGAGAAGGAACAACTTCAAGGTTGGGAGGAAGAAAGATGAAGATGCGAGAGGGAGAGAGAATGTGAATGGGGAGTGAACGTACAGATGAGAAAGGTCTTAGGGTTTTTTTTAATGAGAGGGTTGATATTGGAATTATAATTTTCTTGTAGAGGATGACACCTCCCTTTTTTAGAGCCCTTTATCTCTTTTAAAGAAGGGTTTAGATAAGGAGTAAAAATATAGGGAGTAAAAATAGGGAGTACCCCTAGACCGAATCATATATATATATATACTGGATTCAAAGTATTTAAATTAAAAAAATAAAAAGTAAACAATACTTTTTTTCTCTATCCATGTAAAGTTATAAAATCTAATAAAATGAACTATCTACGGATTAATTTACAAGAAGAACCTTACACTTGACATATTCCAACAAAACAAAACCAACTGAACCAAATTAAGCAATAAATAGGGTATAGCAGGCTCACATTTACTTTGATACAAGTATAACAATGTTCTCTCAAATTCAAACTGAATAAGTAAAATTTATAGAAAAAAAAAAAGGATGGAAAAAAGAATCTAATTACCCGCTAATTCTGTTAGCTTCAATCAGCATTTTAAAAACTTTAATAAGAAAATAATATCCACTAAGAATATACAACAGACCCTAATCCCGCCCCTATGACCACGGATGTTAATAGGGAGAAAATTTAATTGAACATATCAATTCACAGTATATAACAAGCTCAAAACTCTAAATTGGAACAAAATTGTTCACCCAAATTCTAATGATTATCTATAATTTCCATAACAGTTATGTCCTCAAATATCCATGAATTATGGCATTAGCTTTAAACATAATGCTAAAAAAAAAATAACGCTTAATGAAGATCTAAGTGTCAACGATCTATCAAATTCTCATTGATTTTAAAAGAATTTTCCAAACAACAAAGAATCTATATATACCCACTAATTCTGTCAGTTGCGTCAACCACCATTGTAACAATTCGACAAAAGGGAGAAATTTTAAAAGTCAGCATGAACCAAGATCATCAAAAGATGATACAGTTACTAAATTTTTCAAAAAAAAAAAAAGGAAAAAAAACAATTAAAACAAATTAAGCAACGACTCAGTATATGAGAATCAAAAATCTAGATTGGAGCAACCCACAATTCTAAACCCTAAGATACAACAATAAGAGAACAAAACAAAAGAAAGTGATTAGTAAACAAGCTTAGAATCAAAGTGGACTTTTAGGCAGAGTACCTGTATGAAACATCTGCTTGGGACATCTTCGATGATCAAAGATTGGATTTTTCAGATGAATTCGATCGCTTTGAATCCATAAAAGAGTGCAAAAATCCAGTACTCGGTGGATTTAGATGAACTGATCGAGAGGAAAGAGAGCTTTCTCCTCCTTGGAAAAGCAGTTGAGAGATATATGACCTTTTTGGCGTTTTATCATACTTCTCGTTGAAGAAAAGTGACAGCCATTTTCTAGGGCTGTAAATGGCTGGGTCTTTCTTTTCCCAGCCCTTACTTATAATGGTTTAGTCAAAGCCTTGGCATGGACTAAACTGACTAGGCCCAAACCCTACCCTTACCCTATGTTTGATTGGCGAGAAAATAAGTAAAAACATGGAAAAGAAAAGAAAATGAGACAAAACTCAACTAAAAATTGTGTTAGAAATTCAAATTTTTATTTTCTTTTCTATATTTTCACCTATTTTCTCAACAACCAAACATAGCCTTAAGGTCCAGCTGAGCCTAGTCTTAGCTTGGACTTGAAAGGAAGATATATATATTTTTTTTTTATCGATTTTTTTTTTCTAAACCACCATGTTGTTCGTATGGCTTTTTGGTTTTTGAAAAAATTTGGATATGTAAAGGAAAAATGTATTTAGAAAAAAAGACTTTCATTTATAAGGGATGATAGCCTTGAAAATATTTTAGATGGAAATACACATATTCATGTATATAAAATTTAAATATATAATAATACATGTATTGGTTGGGTCTCTTGAAGTTCATTTCAGCATGTTTGGATGCAGAGTAAAGGGCTCTCATCCGAAGTATGATGTTGGAGATATAATTTATTATTTTGCTTGCAATAAGTGTAAGAATTCAACACTTAATAGTTTATTTACAAGCCGAATCATGTAAGTTTAGAGAAATCTATTCTTAACTATTGAGCTTTTGTTATGTATACTTGAAATTTTTTTATGCATATTTGGAACACTAATAATGCTAGCATCACTTTCTTTTAAGACTAGCTCTTTTTGATTGGAGAGAGTGTTAGTAGAAAACACGTGTCCTCTTAATGGAAGATAATAACACATGTTTTTTTCCTTAAGAAAGTGAGTTTGAAAGAAAGTGATGTTAATGAAGGGAGATCCGGATAAAAATTATGCGGAAACTGAATCCGTATGATCTTTACACCATGAAAGGAATTAAAATTATCTAAGAGTTTTAGTCATATTACCTCTGTGAATGATGTTCACTGGTGAAGCTAAATCCAAACGAACCATCAGAACTCTTTGTAGAAATTTCTCGAAGAAATACTAGAAGCTTGATCCTTGTTCTTCACTATCTCCACGAAGCTTTAGAATCTCTCTTTGGAATTGAAGAAGAAAGAATAAGATGATGGAGTAATGGTGTAGACTTTCTATCACCCAAAACCCTAAGGTTCAAAACCCTAAAGTAGCAAAACCCAACTTGAATGCTCCCTTACAGCTCACGAAGATCCTAGGGAGACTCCCTAGGTGCTCACGGTTTGGAGAGAGAAGGGAGAGAGAAAAAATTCTGGGGAATCTTACTTGTGGTTTAGGGGTGTTGAGGTATTTATAGGATTTAGATCATATCCTAATCCTAATATAATTACACCTTATCCCTTAAAAATTACTAATTAATAATCTTACTATTAATTAATAAAAACTCCTAGTTTATCTATAACTACTTTAGTTATAGTAAACCTACTAATTAAAGAGTCATTTTCCAAAAAGGATTCCTTAAATAAAGGGATTAGTCAACAACCAACAAAAGGGAGGAATCATAGTCAAACTAGGATACCATAACCATAAAAGGGGGGGGGGGGGGGGGGGGGGCGTGGGCTTTGGGGAGTTAAAACTCCTAGTTGTAATCCAATTACAACTTCATCTTAATCCTTCTTGTATTCCAACTATTGGAATTTAATTCTATAATTAAAAGAGTTATATTTCAATAATTATTCAAATAATCTAATCCTAATCCAATTAGGATTGCAAAGTAGGCGCCCCACCCTAGGGTTTAAACTCATGGGCTTGAGCCCATATTAAAGGTCCATATTAAATGGGTTTATGGATATGGGTCAAACTCATTTCCCCTTTAATTAGGTTAGTTAAATAATTACTAACATTATCCCTTTATTTAAATTAACAATTAATTTAAACAATAGATTAACTTTTAATCTATTTAATTAATGATTAACTTTTAATCACTTAAATAATTGATTAACATTTAATCAATTATTGAGCTTGTATTTCTTATGTGAGCATCTCCACAGATTACTCTGGGACATTCTTACCCTGACCTACCCAATGTTATCCCATTGATCCCAAACAGGAATTACTTCGGAATTGCAAGTGACATAAGATATCCATGTTGCAATTGAACCTCACTGTAGGAACATTAACCATTACGGATCCCGCCACATAAACCTTTTAATTCGATTTATCCTTCCAAATACATTATCCCTACTGGGCCTGTGAGATTTTTAATATTATCTAACTAATAGCTCATTGCACATCATCTGGGTTTCCAAGACTTATGATTAAGCCATGAGAAACAATTTCTCATTAAAAACATTTTGAGAAAATCATTTGATAAGTATAATATCTTTTAATAAAAGTATATTTCAAAACTTATTTTGATTTCAAAATCACCTGTGCAAGATTTGAACTTGATCAACTGTCTTACTCGGAACTTGGATAATCTCTCAAATTAATGAGCATGGATTTCTTGTTTGAAATTCATCATGACTCGAACAGTTTTCTGACTATCGAACTGTCACTGTATTGTATTCCCTAAGGTAGAAAATACGTTGGTAGAATTAAAACAGCCAGATCACTACTCGGTCATATATGAACTCATCAGATCTAAGGATCATCGAAACTGTTCAATGTGAATGAGAGACCAACTATCTAATAGTATGTTTATGCAAGAGGTCTCTCATTGAATGCAATCAGTCAGTGTACATTAAAGCACCCATATGCTGATGTGTAGTCTCCACTACAATAATTCGATATAGAACTACATCTCAACTATTGAGAATATCATAGCATAGTGGCAGCCATATAAGTGAAATGCCTAGTTTCACTCATAGCTGTGACTATATAAGGTATAAGGAACTGGAAAGTTATATTTGTTTGTGACAATCCAATCACATAACTTTCCTATAATATATCCTAAGGATCTTTATCGATATCTCATATCGTATAGATCATCTCATGATCATGGTCAATTACCCATAATGAATACACAATAGATTAAGAAGAAGTCTTTATTAATCAAATTAATAAGAGTCTTAACAATCTAAATGACTTTTCTGGGCATCATGTCTAACAATTAGCATTGCCCACAACCCCCAAATCTCAGGCCAACCATCGTATTATATATATATATATATATATATTGGATATCAACTATTTTTCTTAGTACATGTTATAAACGGTTTCTCTATGATCACCATTGCCTGTTGGAGAACCTTCCTTGCATAAGACACAACAAAAGCATAACATATAGATAAATTATACAACAAGAGCTTTTGAGAGATGGCACAACATGCTTTGCTACCATACTATTCCAAGGGCAATACTAAGAAAATAGTTGATATACTAATATATATATATAATGATGGTTGGGCTAGGATCTAGGGGTTGTTACCCAAGTTTGGCCCTCATGTCAGCAGGGTTAATTTTTGTTAGCTCACTTAGGCTTACAGACTTTATGATTAGAAAAAAGGCTCTTATTTAATGTCTTTTCCAAATAAGTTGATGAGAAATGAGTGATTTTTATCTAAAGCTATCAAAATTACCAAACATGCTTTTTTAATGAAACGATTTAAAATAAATAACTCTTATAAGAGCTTAGTAATATATATTTTTTTATAACAAGTAGACATGCTACCAAACAGTTTAAAACATGAAAAATAGACCCAAATTTTGGAGATTCCAAACGGGGTCTTATTAAATTTGATACGTGTTTTAAATGGCCTCTAATTGTAATGTTTATCTTTTCTCCCTTCTAATCATAAAACTTGGAGGACTAATTCTGGAGTTCTGAATAGGAAAACAGGAATCTCACTATGGAACTAGGACTCAAACTCACTCTTTTTTTTTTTTTTTTGCATTTTAGTCGAGGTTTTACTATCCTCTTAAATGGCAAGAATCTTTATTTGCAAGATGGTGATATGTATACAGTAGGCCCTCTTATAATTAATATTTTATAACTTAATAATCTCTAATAATTAATAAATTTGTATGGAACCAACTTGGTTCCATAGTGCATAATTAATAATCTCTTATACGTGCTTTTTAATAATTTTTTAAGAAAATTCTAATATATTATTAATTATAAGAGAGATTTTTATATTATATTAATACATAGTTATAAATAATTTATGATGGTTTAAGTATTTTTATGGGGTTGGTGGGGACACGAAACTTATTCCAAGCAAAGTTGTTTTTTTTTGCTTCTAGATCCTTTTAGAATCTCAAAGGGAGTCCTCTTAGAACTCCTTCCTTCGTCCTCCTCTTTCCTCCTTTTTATTATTTTTCATTTTTCTCTCATTCTAGGGTTTCATTAAAGGGAGAACATTGCTATTGCCGTTGATCGTCATAGAACCCTCTAGGGTTTCATTGATTCTCTTTGGACTCCTATTGTCGTTGAACCCCCTTTGCTACTCTCTACTCGCCGCACCAAGTCCCCTCACTGATCCTTCCTCATTGTTCTTCCTCATTTTTTTTTCCTGATTTAAATATACAAGTAATGGATATGGGGTTTTATGAATGGAGATGGGGTTTCATGAATGGAGGTGTAGATTGATGGTTTCATAAATGGAGAGTTTTTTTTTTCCCTTTTTTTTTGGGTTGATTTTAGAGGTCGTTGTGGATAGAACTATTTTGGTTGATGGTATGTTGGTATTAGGAAACATGTTTGTGCTATATATCACAATCTAGGTTTGGGGTACTCGATTTGAAGGTTTTATTTATTTATTTATTTGTGGAAGAAGTACAGTTTTTGAGTTTTGCTAATGGAAATACAGTTGAAGATGTTAGTGTCGAAGGAGAATGGAAGGAATTTGTCTTGATTTTTGGCCAATGCCTTTGTGGGATTATATAGACTTGTGTTTTGATAATCAAAGAGATTGATTAGAACTCTCTTCTGCGAAATTTCCTTACTTCTAAGAGAATGACAATAATGTCATTACTTTGTCTTAAACATCACTCTCTTTTTTTAGTGAAGTGACAATCTATTTCCCGACATATCTAATTTTTCTAAATATAATGACAACTATGAGGAATGAAGACATCAAAAATGGAAGTGGTATTACGAATATAGACAATATCTCCAATCGTTGTGAAAGACCTACAAGATTTACTTCTACCATGCGTGAGGAGATTGCAAGGCATAATCAGAAGAACTCAAATTTAAATTAAAAGGAATTGCAAAAGTGGGAAGATGACACATGACATCAAAGTCACTCCAGCCACCATATATAATATCCTTACGACTACTAAAAAAGCAACATTTGCAAGAGGTAATTTTACTGTTGGTTAGAAAAAGACACTTTTTGTGAAGAGAGCGGGAAAAATCCAAATAAGACGCAAGCCCAACTTGCAGCATTTATCTAAGAAAAGTTCAATCTTGGTAAGAAGCGATGTCAATGAACAATTTCTTTAGTCCTTAAAAGAAAATCTAAATGGCTCAAAGTAGATGATGTTCAGGAGCAATGTGTTAAATGATGCAACAATCCTTGTTTTCCACAAATTGAGACTGCATTGGCGAATTGGGTGATTCAATGTCAAGCAAACCGAGTTGCACTGTCTGGACAACTCATACAAGAAAAGGGAAGATCAATGGCCCGTTTACTCAATATTCTAGAGGATGAGATTCCAACATTCTCAAATGGACGACTTTAAAAATTTCAGTTACGACATAATTATCATCATTTTAGGTCTCATGGAGAGAGTGGTTCTGCTGATTTTGTAACGTATATGGAAAATACAATGTACATTCAAAATAAAATTATTGATGGACCAATATAGGGATTCTTATATATAATATTCTCTTATAATTAATAAAATTTCTTTCCACCAATGTTATTAATTACAAGAGAGTCTATTGTATATCTTATTAACATGTATATACGGAATTTTTTATTTTTTTTTAGCACTGTGTATTTGATGGGGGTCCATTTGGGAATCACTTTATCTTATGCTCTTTCTTGTATTGAGTCTGTTGGAATATGGTTGTCATAGGTTGCTTTAAACTACAATCACATTTCTAATGCAAGTTCACGCAGAATATGTGTTTCTAATGGATGAAGAAGGAGATGTGTCTATGGCTTGCTTCTTGACGTAGGCTTTGACTACAAATATACCAAATGGAATCTATCAGTTAATGCAAACCCTTTTGTACTGTGAATAATGGTGCATGGGTTTTTTTTTTAATGGGGAATCTAGTGAATAGTATATTTGTTGGCAATTTACTAATTTATTCTAGTTATTTTTTTGGTGCTCTTAGGTTAATTCAAGTGTGATTACATTTGTTCATATATTATTTAATTTTTAATTGCAAATTAATTGCAAATTTGAACACTACAAGAAAACTACCGATTAGCGACTGAATAAATTCTTTCTCTAATACATTTATAAACGGCTACTGCTTATTTCTAGAATTATGAAAAATTAAATAAATTTACATATAAAGATGGCATGTCGCTAATAGGAATAACATATAGAGACGAAATATTCCGCCAGTAATGACATTTGCAATGGTAGTGTCACGCTCCAAAATACCCCCTAGGAGTTAAGGGATACTTTAGGTGTGACTATACGTACCTGCCAAACCATCCTGTAATGAATAAGATAATTACAGTACTAGACAATGATAATCAGAGCGCGGAAGCTAAACATAAATGCGGAAGCGTAAACTAACTTTTTCTTTTCTTCTAAGATTTTCAAAATAGTATTCCGAGTTAACATATATACAAAACATGTCTAAGTCTAAGGTGGACAGACCCACCTATCAAAATGTCAAAATACATAAAAGACCCTCTCGTACTCTCCCCTCAACAGTAGTCAAGGTATGGCCATACGTCAAGGTCTTGGTCCGCTTGAGACTGCAGTGGAATAAACGGCTCTCTCTCCTCGATATACTCTTCCTCGACCCAAGGCTCTGGGTCGAGGGCTCCCTCAGTACCTGCCGACATGAAAGTACGGCTGAGCATGGAATACTCAGCGAGTATAAGCTACTAGCTATCCATGACAATAATAAACATGCGAGGAGTGGTACAATACCACTCATCAATTCCAGGCAAGGGTAAAATCATAGAATCAAACAATATTAAACATGGAGCAATATTATCATCTTGATGTGCATAAATGCAAAAACGCCGACAAAACTCATGCTTGAAAACCCGTTTCCATGTCCCGGTATGCATTTTAAAAATCATGTATGCGTGCATGCATGAATGTCTTGTCATCATCTTGTAACCTTGTATCTTGAAACTTGTGAGCCAGAGGCTAGCACCCGAATCTCCCTGGGCTGCCAACCTCCTTGATATGTATGGTTTTCTTGTGAGCCAGAGGCTAGTACCCGAATGTCCCTGGGCTACCAACCTCCTTGACAATATGTGATTTTTATTACTTGTTTAGTTTTCTTGTGAGCCAGAGGCTAGTACCCGAATGTCCCTGGGCTACCAACCTCCTTGACAATATGTGTTTTAGGGGTTTTCTTGTGAGCCAGAGGCTAGTACCCGAATGTCCCTGGGCTACCAACCTCTTTGTCATGCAATATTTTCTTGTTGGTTATTATATGCATATGCTCTTGAAATCTCGGTTCATGCTATCATGCGTGCTCGTGTACGTGTCAATTGTGACAATCATGGAATAAGGATAATAAGAGAGATATAACATCACCATTCAATTCACAATATATGCATATGAGAATTTGAGTAATCGACATGGTATTTAAATCCATTCATCATTCATGAGAATACATGCATAAGGCCCCTTTCCATTTCTTCATTTAAATCATTATTTCATAGTTTAGGCATTTCGTCAAACACATCACATACATCGTTCCTTAGTAGTTCATCTCCTTATTTTAATTGCATATTTTCCATCCAATCACACAATGGTAAGTTTGTTATTTGTACAATACCCATCCTCCGTTTCCAACTCACAACCCACACATATCATACATCACACATTTGGCATCCAATCGTCACATCCAATCGCCCATCCACACATTCATTCCATTTCCCTTATCTTGTTTATATTTGTTAAGTTAATACAATGCATAGAGAAGGAAAGCATAATATAAAGAATCACCATTTATAATAGAAAACCTAGGTTATTGCTTGGGAAAGGTTAGTAGGGTGTACTAACCTTAGATCAAGGCTTGATCTTGGTAGGAACCTTGATTGAAGCTCCAAAAAGGGTAGGGAACAACCCTTGCTTGAGGAAGACTTGAGTTGGGGAAGAAACCCCTTTCAAAAAACGTGCGTGGGTGCTGCCCTAGCTTGGAGGAGCAGTCCCACAAGAGCTTGAGCCTTGAAATCGAAGCCAAACGAGCTGGGGGATCTAGGGTTCTTAAACCCCCTTTGATTCCTCCTCAAAAACGAAACCCTAAGTTAGAGTCTCCTTCTCCTCTCTCCCTAACTCTCAAAATCCTCTAAGTATGTGAATGAAGCCCTAAAGGCTCAGGCAAGCCTTAAAAAGAAAGGGTTTAACGCCCGAAAGATGAAAATGCCCTTACAAAATTTTCTGCAAAACACGGGGACCGAGCGATCGGTGGTTATGACCGATCAATCGGTTGCCTACCGAGCGATCGGTACTCTGACCGAGCGACCGGTCAAAAAACTACTCTCTGAAAATTTTTCCTATACAAAATCTTTGACTGTGCGATAGCTACCGATCGATCGGTTTTGAACCCATCGATCGCTGATTGGACCGAGCGATCAGTGCTCTGTAGGTCTGGACTGTTTTGACCATATCTTTTGACTCGCTCGTCGGATTTCGACGATTCAACTTGCGTTGGGTTCGTCTTTCGAAAATGAACATTTCTGACATTTCAGAATTTCCAATTTCTCTCTTATTTATTAATTAGACTATGAGAAAGGCCAATTAGCTACGAAAACGGTATTCATTAAGTATAGAAAAGTCCGGGGTGCTACAGGTAGGGCACCTATTGTGATAGGATTTAATTACGTTGTTAATCTTAACAAAACATTAGAAACGGAAATATTTTTGTCACTGAGCACGAAATTTCCACATTCCCCTCCCTCTCAGTATAATCTCTATCCCTCTTGCCAAATATACACCTTACATTTGCTACCTTCACTGGTGACTTCTGACCACTGATTTGCTTGTCACTGGCGCCATCGCAGCTCGTCGGTAAGTCGTCATTCACACCCTCTCTCTCTCTTTGTCTCTCTCTACCACTCTCTTTCTCTTTGATCTCTCTAATCTCTCCTCTCTCTCTTCTATTGCTGTGACAGAGGAGTTTGCACAGTCAACCGTGGTCCAACATACCCAATTGATCTTCTGTTCTCCTCCTACAATTGCGTTTCCAAACAGGTGATAACGTGTCCCTTTTAATGTTGAACAAACTTTTACTGTAGATTTTTGTAATTAATTAAGTAATTATGTGTAAAAGACAGACACAAATGTGGTTAATTTTTTGCTTCCCTACGCTGAGGAGTGTTGAGTGTGCCACTCCCAGGCTGGGGAACTTTCCTATGAATGAGGGCAGTGCCCCCCCTTGTGTTTTTTGAAAAATAAGTTCATGGGGTTAAGATTCACAAACCCTAACTGTTAGTTTTGTTGTTATTAATCCTACAAAAAAAATTCTATTGAACCACTTTTTTGAAAACAATTTCACTATAAATGCCTTTAGCGGTGGCTTTTTAGTGGCGTTTAAACGCGGTGGCTTTTTAGTGGCATTTAAAAAAAACCACCGCGGAAACATATTTAGGACAACGGCTTTATATAACCGCCATAGATTACTGCTCCTACCACCATATTAGAGGCAGGTTTGAATATAACCCTTTTTAACGATGGTTTGTACTAAACCGCAGCATATATAAAGTTTTTAACGGCGATTTTTTCCGTAACCGCCATGGAAAAGCGTTCCCTCTACCATTTGACTTCCCGCTTTGATCATTTCCGTCAATATATTAGTGGCGGTTTTATAAAAACCGTCGCCCGAATAATTCTATATTAGAGGCGGTTTTAGAATAACTGTCGTTTAATAATTGTATATTAGTTGTGGTTTTTTAATAACTGCCATCAAATAATTGCATATTAGCGACGGTTTTTAAAACCGCCGCTAAATCCCTTTATTTAGGGTCCGATGATTTTCTCTCATTTCTCTCCCTTGGCAATTAACTCTGCTCTCCCCTCTCCTGATCTTTGCTCAAGCTCTCTCCGGCCATCTTCTGCCACCTCCGGTAACGCTCCGGCAGCTCATCCCTCTCCAGCAACACCTCCATGGCTCTCCTCTCCGACAGCTCACCACCTATACCGGTAATCTCTCTCTCTCTCTCTCTCTCTCTCTCTCCTTCCTTGGTTTTCTGAATTTCCCTCAATTGGGCGTTTGCTATTTCTCTAATTTTTTGTTTGAAATGCAATTCCCTCAATTGGGTTTTTACTATTTCTTTAAACACCCTTATATAACCATGGTTAAGATGTGAATTTTAACACCCTTTAATCGTGGTTAATATTCACCCACTCTGTGGGTTAAACCATCTAAAATTCGTTTTAAAAATCGGTATCTCTCTTTAAATTTGGTTAAGATTCACTAACCTATGGGTTAATTAATTTTTAATACAATGGTTTGTCCCTAGGGTTGGGTGAATCATTTACCTAAAACTCGTTTTTATTTAATTGGAGAGGAAGATTCACCCATAATTTTAGGGTGAATGTTTTTTAAATCGAATCTTAGATGATTCACCCTAGTGGTGGGTAACCCATAAGGGATCTACTATTATGGTTTAATTAAGTCGTGTTGTCTTACCTATTAAAAGGGCCTTTGAGCATGTTAGACAAATGATAGCTACTCTAGTACTGTTTCTTAATATTATGGTTTAATGTTAAATGCTACATGTACACATGATATATGTGCATGTGGACATATATATAGGATATATGTATATGTGGAGGATGATTTTTAGGGAGACATAAATGGCTTTGATTATGTGTTTCTCAAAACTTGTTTCTCTTGAAACTAGTGCACATAATATGAAAATATGGAAATTTTACTTAAAACATTTCAATTAATGTTAATTGATACCTAAGAATGTTTAATTGATGATTAACTATCTCTAAATATGTTTATGTAAAGTTTTAACTAAAGTTATAAGTATTGCATGATCAATGGTTAAGGTTTAAAGCAAAGAAAATTGTCAAAATATGCGAAATTGCCTTTAACATAAGAGGGGTATTTTTATTATTTTCATCCAAAATTTATGAAAATTTTAGGGTAGATTATATATGACTTAAACTAGCTATGGTTCAAATTTCAGATTAATCTGATAAGAATTGAGCTCTATAAAATTATTCAAAGTTCAATAGTAAAATTGCAAATAAGGTGAATAGTACCATGTGAATAGTATTTTTAGCAGTTCTAACCACTTTCCAACTCTGTTATTACCTATATAAGGACCTTAACTCATGGGTTTTAGGTATTCTATCATTCTAAAACTTATTAGAGAAAAAAAAAAAAAAAAAAAAACTTAAGGTTTCTCAAGAAGTTCTCAATAGAGCAGGGAGAGTTTGGAGATATCATCCAAGGTTATTCTCAAGCAAGGGATTGTAGGAAACGATCAAGGAAAGTACCGCACACTATTCTAACTTAATAATATATATGCTATTGTGATTTTAAGATCTAGGAATGATGATTTCATGCTTTTAAGTTATGTTGATGAAGGTTTTGTATGATTCAAGATGATTTTTGTATTAATAATCATGAATATTTGTTATGTTATTGATGTTGTGATGATGGATTAGAGATTGTATTGAGGTTTGGGCATGATATTATAATTGTTTTAGGAACTCTCATGCACATATTTATTGATATTGACAAAGGGAATATTTTTAGGGTTTGCACATGAATGGGATCACAAGGGAGAGACTATGGTTGAATGATGATTATATATGGAATTCTATGATGTTGACTGTGATTCTATTCTATGTACATATACTATTCTTGTATGACTTTAATGTAAATTATGCCTAATTATGCATGTATATGGATTGATTAAATTTTAGATAGGTTAATACTTAGAGGATGATCTCAAAGCCTGAAATTCATTAACCTTAGTTATATGGGTGGTTTTGGTGGATTTCTATGTTTTGATATTGGAATCTAAGGGATAACCTAGATAAAAGTTGACCATGACACTCAAGCACATTTCGCACTATATGATAAGTATTACAAGAACATGTCTCACAAGTCCAAGCTCAAGTACAAGTCCATGCACAAGAACTTTTATGTTATAGGCATTGGAAAACTTTCATGTTACAGGCATAATCAGATTATTTTACATGCATTGATACACATACTTCTATGAACTTTCACGATCAAGTCTTACATGTCTACATAAGTCACGAGTCTTACATGTCATGGATGATGTTATGTTTACATGTTTCGGTTCATGAACTGTAAAATATGTTTATTTATGATAAAGCATGACCATGATTATAAGTTATGATATTGTTAACTGGATTGTATGTGCACTGAGCTTTCGTTTGTTTTGTCGTAATTTTTATGTTAATAGTTTCAGGAGGGTTCGACATTTGTGTTCCAGGACCTTGGATAGAAGAAGAATATCAGGAAGAGCAGGAAGGTGATTATCTTGAGGAATAGATCAATCCGGACTACTATCCGTACTATTGAGCTTTTAGTTAATTGTTTTAATTCAGTTGAGAGGAATGTAATAAGACAAAATTAAAGATGTTGCTTAAGTTTTAAATTCAGTATTTAAATCATATGAGTGATCGGATTATTATTTATTAATTGGTTGACAGTTGATTTATATTGTTAGATTGAAGTTCTATTTGGTTTAATATAGAAGAAATTTACAAACTCATATTTAGTTTGTCTTACATGTTATACGGATATGGATATAGAATCCAGTGTCACGGGTCCTAAGTCCTATTTAGGCCAACATGAGATTGGGGTGTTAGAGTATGGGGCTCCCAATATTAGCTTGAACTGATACTATTATAACATACTAATAATATATATAAATATGGAGGATAGTTTATGTTAGGGAGATATGAATGGCTTTGAGTATGGGGCTCCCAACATTAGTTTCAAGTAATATGGATGTAACGTGCATATAATAACATATTTATATATACAGATGTGTGTGTGTGTGTGTGTGGCAGATGGTTTTTAGGGAGATATAAAGGGCTTTGTGTATGAGACATGAATGATTTGGTATTTATATGTATGTGTTGGAGACTATAAAATGCAGACGTGGATGGAGCAGCTGGTCAACCAAAGTCCTGAGGATAGTGCTAGTAGCACTGTACAAAATGAGTTTTTCACCCAAGTTATGAGTTCGGACACACATGGACGCGTCCGCACATATGGACTAAGTGTTACCCCTGCATAGTTCTCTGCTCCGGAGGCCAATCAGTGGAGAAGGGCAGAGGAATTAGAGGTTGTGAACTAGTCTCTGGTAGCTCGCCAAACGACTATGGAGGCTGAAATAAGTGATGTCTGAGGCCAGTTGAGGTTGTTTGAGTTCACATCACACATGAACGCCCAACATTTTCCCTCCTTCCCCATACCATCTCCTTTTTCGAATCCTGATGCTACCAAACCTTCAAATGATCCCCTTGGATGACCATTTGCATGCTCATTTCGTATTACACATTTATTTTTTCTAAAAAATATTTATCGAGACATTTATTGTTCTTGATGACTATTTTGAATGTTGTCTTTTTTATTTTGAATGGAATGGAATGAGCAAGGTTTTTGTATATGCATGCTATGGAAGGTAAATGAAAAGGCTACTTGTGTATATGCTTTTGAATGTGAATGAACAAATTACAGGTTTACAGGTTATGTACACATGAGTGTGTACAGTAAGTTTTTTTTTAAAATATATAAACATTAGCAACGGAAAAAAAAAAACCATCGTTAATGGTGCAAATTAGTGACGGATAATATTCCGTCTCAAATGTGACATTAGAGAGGAATATATTTTCATCACTATTTCTCCATCACAAATAGAAAAAATATCATCACAAAAGATATTAGAGATGGAAAAAGACCGTCGCAAAAATTATATTAAATAGGACATTTTCTGTCACTAACTAAAGATGGACAAAATCCGTTTCAAATGTCATTTTTCATCACTACTGCTTCTTTTTAACAATTGAAATAAACTCAACGGAAATAATCTATGGCTAATTAGCGACAAAAAATGATTACCGTCTCTAAAACCCATTACTCATGGTCACATCAACAATGGAATAGCGATGAACAAAAGTTTTGTCGCTAATGACATTAGTTACAGAAAATGCAGTTTTAGTAGATGAAAAATTTTCATCGATAATTGATAGATTTGTTGTAGTGAAGAACGAAACAACTAAAGAAACAAAAACTTTCTAAATATGCATACAATTGAGATCGGTTGTCACAAATTTTTGGAATTTCTTTCAATAAGGGTATTTCAGGCCTTTTGAAATTTCTACATATAGACAAAAACTTCATTGCACTGAATCCTTTTATAAACAATGCTCATTAAATATGCAAGACGCCCATTAGAGATCCCTAAAAAATCTTCAACTAAATCCTGTTGTATTATGGATATTAGATCCAAATGTATCATCTTAACTAAGCTATCTATCTTATCCTAATCTCCCTATAGTCAAGTGGTAG
Source organism: Tetracentron sinense (assembly GCA_015143295.1). Taxonomy (NCBI): domain Eukaryota; kingdom Viridiplantae; phylum Streptophyta; class Magnoliopsida; order Trochodendrales; family Trochodendraceae; genus Tetracentron; species Tetracentron sinense. The sequence continues at coordinate 4,371,029 of CM026566.1, read as the reverse complement.
AAATGCTCCTAAGTGGGGTTTATTAGTCCAGTAACCATTAGAGTTTTACTCCACTCAATGAATTCATATGAAGAAGGTATCCAACAATATTATCATACACCAATTCTCTTTTTTTGGTAAACTCAATAACACCACAAGGTGATTACTGAAGGCAATTGATCATACACCTATTCACATGCACAAATTTTTTACTTTTGACCAAAAATAATCATTTTACAGTAATATATAATCGAATTAGTCTACACCAAAGTGTACTCCCAAATATACCCTCAAATCCTAACTGTTTAATAATGATTAGAGCTACACAAAAAAAAAAAAAAAAAGATTAAAGCTGATGTGGCATTAGAAAAGACAAAATAAGCTAAGTCAAATCCTGACCCTTAGTGCTTCGTTATAGGGTTAGGATTATGGAGTATATTTGGGAGTACCCGACTCTAGATAAGAAAGAAAAACACATGCATGGAGTGGATGTACCACATTGAAGTGTATGCGCAGAACTGTTTTAGAGAAATGCTAGCCCTAGACGCAAACTTCCAAACTCATTGTTTTAGTAACATGTATTTGCTACCACTCCTTGTTACATTTGGAATTGGTTGAAAGCTTTACTTCCTCATTTCTAAAATAACTATTTCTTAACACATTGAAGGGGTAGCAATGACAGATGTTGTACTCACAATGAAAGCTCGGAAAAAAAATTGAAATCTATTTGGGGCAGCATTCAAGTTTTTAACATTGATCATGGCTTTAGAAAAATTAATCAAGGGCTACCAGTCACCTTATACAAAAATTAATCTAGGACCACTAGCCACATGATCCATCATTCACCTCACAAACTTTCTGATTTCCATTTCCATTCTCTTGCCGACACGACAGATATTGGACTCTGTGGTGGGAGTGAAGATGTCAAGATCATCTATGGATGTATCAGTTTTCCATCTTATGAATTGCAGAAGACACCCATTGAAAGACCATGGTTGCATGAAGTGATGAATCGTCATCCCCAGTTGCCATCAGTTTAATACCACCACTTAAGCCTGGCACTATCCAAACGTCCCCACCAACTTTATACGATTGCATGGCTACTCTCAAATAGACAAATTAATACTTCTACGAACCTAGACGATGAGCCGAAATGTTTATATATATATATATATTCCTTGATTCGCCAAAGATGGATATGTTGATTAACTGAAGAAAAATGGATAAAAATATATAAAACAATATCATTATGATTTTATTCCACTGTTTAAGAAAAAAATTATTAACCTACACAGTTCAAGCAATTTTTACCTCCACAACACAAACAAAGCATGGATCAACCAAACTAAAACAACAAACGTCTGCAGCACCTCAATGTCTGCAGTGGATCCACATATCCAACCATTTAAATTTTTAGCGTAAACGTTGTACACCATAAATATCAACGTAACACTAACTTAAACCTGCAAAAAGCTTGCGTACTTGGCACCTAGGAAAAGCCTCTGGATACAAAGAAGGGCATTTTTGGTAACCTCTGCATTCTCGTGGTTCATCAGTTTCATTACCCTCTCCTTAGCCTTGAGATCGGTCACTATGATCCGCCCAGCCGGATGGTACTGAATGAACTGTGAGAGATCATAGCAAGCAACAGCCAGCGCCCTTGGATCACTAGATGTGTCCAAGATTGTGATGAGAACACGTAGAATCTGTGTATAGCAACATGAACTAGTTTAATATATGTCACAAGATATATGAAACATGATGATCTACTTTTGAGTCTTCCGAAAAAAAAAAAAACATCAAGAAGCACAATACTAGGACGTGTGGCAACATACAGAGGGCAAGAGAATCCCCAATCTTACTTTACCTACAAAAGAATCTTACAATTAATATGCGTTTGGATTGGATTTTATTAGCCAAAAATCAATTCCGATAAAATGGATTTTGTAAAATTAATTGTCAAATAATTATTTTTTTCAAATAATAGTGTTTGGGGAATACGAAGTTGAGTATATCATTGTGTTCCCCAAATACTATTATTTGAAAAAGTGATTATTTGACAAATAATTATATAAAATCAATTTTATCAGAATTGATTTTTGGCTAATAAAATCCATTCCAAACGCCCTGATTATAAGAGTATGGAAACTGATTTTCCACAAGTATTATTTTAAGAAATTAAAATCTGATTCCATATCACGTGATGCCTACTGAAGTATTGAAAACAGTTTTTTGGTCAAAAAACAGAATGAAGATGACTACAAGCTTTGTGATTCTCTAATATGTGGTTGCGGTGCCCGAGAGAAATTAAAAAAAATAGAAAAATAGTAGAAGAGGGATAGACTAATAAAGGAGCTATACTATCATGGAAATAATTGATGGTGAGACCATGGTGTCAAAAATCGACTCAATTCCGCCGAAGTTGACCGAATTGAGTCGACTTCCGTGGTGTCCGAAGCAAAATGCACTTGTATTTTAAAACTACTGGACTTCGTGGTAAACTTCAATAAACTTCGGTAAACTTCAATAAACTTCGGTCGAAACATGAAAAAATGTTAAGAAAAATACATAACTTTGGTGGAAGTTAACCGAAGTGTACAGAAAAAACCTGTAAATTAAAGGACTTTTAAGTTTTTACTTAAGAAGGTAATTCTAGTTCCACTCGCTTTAAACTTACTCTTTTCATAAAGAAAGACATGTGTCCTTAGCATTAACCTTATTGTAATATAATTTGTTTTAAAAGTGAGTATTGCTGGCATTAACCTTATTATAAATTACAATTAGTTTTAAAAGAAAGTGTTGCTAGTATTAACCTTATTATAAATTATAATTTTATTATTCTAATAATTTTGTTATTAGTATATTATGAGTTTTTTTAGTAACATTAAATAATTAAATAATTTCCTAATAGTATTTCAGAAATTAGAAATTATTTAAGTGCACATCTCCTCTTCATATATTGATACAGTCCTGTAAAAACATTGAGCTCATCAATTACAGATTGAAATAGATTTTGAAATTAAATTGAATTTTAATTATTTATTAACTTTAATTTGCATTCATAAGTTTTTCAGGTTTCTAAAACAATTAACATGAATAATAATTTAAAACATTAAAAGAAAATATATCTCCTTCACTTGATAAAGATGAGTAAAAGTTAATTTTTTTTTATGATATAGAGAAATATCAAGAAGAAATTACATTTCAGATAAACAGACAATGCATGGCACTTAACATGATTCTCACATTTGAATAGTACATACTTGCATCAGTAATATAATGAATTTTGGATATGTATTTATGCTTGAGTATTGAATTTCTAAAGTTTCATCTTAGATTTCAAATGTTTCTTTAAAATTTCCTAGACTTCTTTACTTTTTACATAACTTCCTTGTACTTCCTTAAACTTCCTCAAAACGAGTCAACTTTCTTAGCGACCGAAGTACATACCGAAACCGAAACCAAAGTTTAATACCTTGGGTGAGACAAGTGAAGTCACTGTGACAATAGGATTACATTGGGGGTCAGCTATAAGTCTGCATCTTTTTATATTGATTGTGAATGAACTGATGGCTCATATTCAAGAGAAGGTTTCCTTGGTGTATATTATTTGCAAATGATGTGGTATTGGTTGGTAAGACTAGAGAGTGGTTAGATACAAAATTATAATTGTGGAAGGATACTTGGAACCAAATTTTTTTTAAATACCAAGACAGGATATATGGAATGCAAATTTCAAATAAGGATGAGGCAATAACTATAATTGCTGACCAGAAAATACTCCAAAATGACCAATGCCGGAGGATGTTGCTCAAAGAATTAGAGTTGGGTTGCTAAAGTGAAGATGGAGTACTATGTAACTCACTCAATCCAATCAAAATAAAAGGAAAAAAAAGGCAATAAGACCAGCTATGCTTTATGGAAAATAATGTACCAAGTACATATTCATAGAGTGTAATCAAGATAAGGATGTTGAGCTAGATGAGTACAAACTACAAAGACTAGGTAGGAAAGATAAGATTAGGAATGAGCGCATTCCAAAATATATGAGAATAGCATTTGCATATGTGATAAATTAAGGGAGAATCAACTAGGATGGTTTATATATGTTCCACGAAGACCAATGACGGCACCAGTAGAACAGAGTGGGTTGGAGCAGGTTAAATATTCTAAAAAGTGAGATAAATGCCAAACAAAGATGTGGATGGAGATAGGAAATATATGGTAGGACAAGACCTGCCCGAACTTATGGTTTTTATTAAATATAATGTCGAAACGGTTACATGTTGCCGATCCCAAATAGTTAAGGCACCATTGATGACAGAGAGTAATTGGAGGAGGAATGTCCATAAAGTGCATTAAGGTAAGTGGCATTCAAAATCTTCCTCTATATTCTAGTAAATGTAAGGAAAAGGAAAGGGGCACTTATTTATCATAATGAGCAGGATTTCCGTTACATGATTTCTCCATTCAAATTTACCTATACATGTCTAGGAGTGTCAAATCTAGTTGGGTGTCCCAACAGCATGGAGAAAAGTCAAAAACTAGAAGTGTCTAGGGAAACATCTTTATTTTTAGTGCATTTCTTGTAATATACAAATAATTCTCGAAAAATTAAAAATACTCTTTATCTTCCTTAAATATATGTACTATAGAACATTTTGGAAAGGGTGAGCTCTACCTGGCATGGATACTCGTCATGTAAAATCAGCACAGGTAAACTGGGGTTTTTTGAATGATCTACGTAAGTTTACTGACAAATAGGATTGTTCCCCTTATTATAGACCACTTACATAATAGGATAGACAAGAATTACACCAGCAGCAGCACAATTCTTAACTACTACACAGGTTCTTTTTTAAGATAAAACTTTGGGAAAAATTTTGCTCAAGGGACAAACCATACCTGGAAATCATTCTCTTCAAACTTTGTAATGTTGTCACGCCAGAAAACTGGATCTTTGTGCATGGGCGACCAATCGAGATGGCCAAGAAGGACTTCCTGCTTGTACTTATCAAAAGAACTCAGTTTTTTAATATTATCTTTAAGCCCTTGTTCCAGTTGATCCAGAGCCTCCAGCAGGTCCTGCAAAATATAATAAAAATTACTTTTTTTATTCTTTAAAAAAAAACCAGTTAGAAAAAACATTACTACAAAACCAAACTTTGAGTTTACAGCATAGTTGTTACCAGAGCGAGAAGCGAAAACGAGAAACAAAGCGAAAGTGAGAAGCGGGAAGCAAGACTCAAAAAAACCTTAGGAAACGGGAAGCGAGAAATGAGATATATTCTCCTTATTCCCATTATGTTATTATGAGTAGCTATATATTTGATTTAATCTTACATGAGATTTTTGTGAAAAAGTAGATGTCTTACGTTTTAAACCGACGATACTTGCTTAGGGTCTACACCCCCAGGTTATAGACTATGGTCTGCCCTATCACTTCACACATATAGCTCCCTTTGATCTTAAATGAGACGTGATGGAAACAAGCTTCCTAAGAAGCGAGTCCGTCCGAGGAAGCGAGCTTCCTAGGAAGCGAATTTGTCTGAGGAAGCGAATTTGTCTAGGAAACGAGCTTCCGGGGAAGCGAGCTTCCCACTCTGTACATAGCTTTCCTGCAACTATGGTTTATAGGTCTAAATAGTTCAGCAAAGGAGGCTGCGACTCGGTCAGGTCATCTTGATGATGCGATTTAAGTAATTTAACTATTCTGGTTAACGAATTTTTCTACACAATTATGATGTTTACAAAACTATTAAGGAGGTTCATTCCGTATTTTCATCACCCTACATTGAAAATAAGGGATGAAATTCAGTAATAGTTTTGTATATAGCATAGGTGTGTTGAAACCATCGAAAAACAGAATAGCAGCTAACCACCAGAAACCATCGAAAAACAGAATAGCAGCTAACCACCAAAATATGGACCATTCAATTAAGTCACTCATTTATCGGTCATATCTCATAAATAGCATTGGCCACATGATTACAGGATAATATATATTGACGTGGATGGTTTAAGACAGATGTACATAATGTTACTGATTGGCATGTTTGGGCTATGGCAACGATTGGATGGATGGGATTGGTGGCCAATATATTCTATTGCCAGCAGAGATGATTCAAAAACATTTTATTCTGTTTATAAGCTTTACACTCCGATTTTCCCATTAAATATTCCATCCTCATTACTTTCTCATCACCAGCTTTAATGTAACCCGATCGAAACCAGGCAAAACCAACCAGATTGAAACGGAATTTCTCCTTTTGAATAAAGATCAAAGATGTATTGATTACACCCAAAATTTGATTTCTACCAAGAGTTTATTGATTTCATAATCATAAAATGTACTCATTCACTGGCTAAAAAGTAACATAAATCGGTAACAGCATTTAAGGATTACAATTCCGTGATCTCCTTTCTTTACTAAAATCTCTCAAATCAACGAATAAACAAATATCAAAGGAGAATTGTAGAAAATTCTTTATTTATTCTTACCTCATCACTCCATGCCTGCGCTTTCAAACTCTGAACAACTTGCGGCAATCCAAGGTCTACCATCTGAGCACCAAATGTTGCTTTCGAGATCAAGTTCCGAAGGGTTAAGACAACAACCCTCACAACCTAAAAGAAATTTACCCACCCAAGTTATCAGTATTAGATGAATGGAAATAGATCTTAACAAATAAGGGAACACACAAAATATGGAAGGGCCCTGGGGGCAGAAGGAAAGGGAAGGATTTCATTTTCTAGTAAACGGGGTGCATCTTGGGAACAATAATGATACGGATTTGCATCGTAAGAGAATTTATGAATAGAAGATGGAAAATGCAAATGACCACTAACTGCCAACACATGTTACTCTAGAATAATGAATGTATAAATGTGTATTTAAAGGGCAGTTCAGGAATAATGCTGTAAATGAAAAATGTCCTCAACAGACCAAAGGTCCACACCTTACCTTCTCTTTAGTGGAACCTTTAACGACTTCTACTAGTCGTGGAAGGGCCCTAGAAGTAGCCAGGTACTCCACTGCAGGTTCGTAGAAGGACAAGAGCCAAACACAGAGGCATGTTTCATAAAGGAGCTGCCATAAAGGAAAAAGTTATCTTCGGGATATCTAAGTAAGCATAATCAATCTTCACTAGACAAAAAGAAGAAAAAATCGGTTCAGTTCCAGACTCATAAGAATGCATAATCCGTGATATCACATGATATATAAGAACGAAAATCATAGAATTGGCCTGAGACGGATTCACCCAAAAGTACATGGACAGCATCCATTTTCAGGTTTGCACTGAGGTTCAAGGTGAAAGTGAAACACCTGAGACAATGGTTGGTCGACGTCATACCACAAATGTCAATTTCAACACATGGACCGGACAAGGGATAGCCTTTGTATTGCTTCGCCTACACTGATACTCTAATCAACCTGTAAACAACAGTTATGTTGTTCTCAAGCTGGTGAATCATTGAGCTCGCAGGACATGTTTAGAAGCTCTCATTTGTTCCATTGTCCAATAAAAGTAACTGAACTGGACTGCAGCACATTGCCTTTCAAACAAAGCTGAAGTTCAACCAAAAGAAAAAAAAAGGCACAAATGTGACGAAAGCGGATCAATGGATGCCCAAAACATCATCCCCACCTCCTTCCTCCCAACTAACATCTTCATAAACACAAAGAAAATAAGGTGTTGACTCATGTCTTGAACAGCTGTACCTAGTCCCACAACCACACATATGCTTTGGATGTTCTTTCAGCTAGGAGTGGCAATGGGCTGGGCAGGTTGTGTTGGCACTTGGCACTCAACTAAGTGAGCAAATTCCAAACCTGAACCTGAACTATTGAGGATGCCAACCTGAACCTACAAAAAACTGGAGGTTGAGCCGGCTTTTTTTAGGTTGGGATGCAACAATCAAAACAAATGAAAAACCAACCCGACTGTAACCGGATTGAAGTATGCAAATCCAACGGGTTGGCTTGGTCGGGCCAAGGATTGCCACCCCTGCTTTCAGACATTAATTTTTTTTTCTTTTGGTTCATATGAATGGATAAAAGTACTCAGTACTATTACAGGGTTATCTGTCCAGAATGATAAAATAAGGGAAGGAAAATAACATTAGTACCTGGATAGATTGCTGTGTAGATGCTGGAGAAATCAAAGGAATGAGCAGCTTCACCCCATCTAATTGAACAAATGAAGATCTGGCCAAGGGTTCCTTTAACAACGTTGCTAGACAACTGATAGCAGTTGGGATGCCACGCGCGGGATGGGAAGGCTTCCTTAGCTGCACATATCAGGATGTCAGTGTCATGGGAAAATAAATCTTATCAACTTATATAAAATTACAATTGGATAAAATGGTATAGAGCTAACTAAGAGGGGGTGAAAACTGAATAGTAGGTTCACTAAACTACATTTCATTTAATTGCTTGCATTGAGAAATTATTGGAAAAATATGTTTTTGCAATGTAAAAAGATTAAATTCAACGTGATTAAAGGGATAGCTAGTCCCTTCAGAATCAGATAACGCCGAATGTCAAACAATCACAGAGATAAGATCTAGAGATAAATGGACAACACACCTAGTTCTTATAGTCTAAATCATAGTTCAAAATCTCGGCGAGCACCCAAGTAACTCAGTCAAGTTATTCAACTCTACTGAGTTTCGAGTCGAATTGCTTCAAAACTCAAAGGAATCACTATTCGGTGAGTTATTTAGGTGACTCAGTCGAGTCAAGTTGAGTTTTTAGACTCCCCAAACTAAGTCAAGTCACGGAAGGGTATTTTTATCATTTTTATTTTTTTTAAACATAAACTTGAACATCACACTGTTTTTGCAACATATTTTTTTGGGGCTGCAAAGCCAACCAACTCTGGGTTTTGTTAACCTTGATTTTTAAGTTTGATGCTGCAATACCAGCCTACTTTGGGTTCTTTTAACCCAGGTTTTTCAAGTTTTTGTGGTTCAATCTTGAATAAAATGCTAAGAAATTGGCAGTTGCCTAATTGATAAATATATATATTCCAAGTTGGACCGAGTTGATTTTTTTCGAGTTCTCTGAGTTACTCGACCTATCTAACTTTTGAGTCCAGGTTTTTGAACCATGATCTAAATTAGAAACACATTTATATGTTTTAGCAACCCTTTACAAAGAGGACCTAAGTATCTTGTCCAAAGTATGACTAAACAATAGAAATGACTTGGACAACATAAAGCAATAAACAATTTAAAGACATATACCAACCTGAGCACAAAGCCATTCCACCAATCCTTTCAACACATCATCGATAGTAGTACGCTTGCTTTTTGAATTTGAGGCTTCCCCATTTGAAATAATAACATCCTGGGTTTTTGGTCTAGCACTGAAATTTATAGCAAATATTGTACAGTTATCAGAAGTAATTTATGTATTAAAAAGAATTCTCATTTTGTTAATATCTTCAACTTCGAATTCCACCATAAAGAGGGAGTATGATGTTTTAAGTACCTCACTATCAAAGACAGTATCTTACAGCTCTTCTCTTGTATGAACCAGTTACCTCTCCAAAGCAATCTGAAAATGAACAATAAATGGGTTGTTTTAGTTTTTCGTCAATTTCAAGAACATAAGGAAATGCAATTAGAGGAATAGGTGTGTTCCTTCTAGAAAGTCACCAAACTTTGATTACAAGGGGGGAAAGATAATTAGTAAAAGCCAAAATAGAACCATTTTCCAAATAGAGATGAAATTTGAATGACCTTTTCCTCAACCATGATTACATATAGGGATTCTCAGCACTTATGTTGGATATAAAGGACATGTCCAAAGATCACAAGACAAACTCTTACACTTTTAGGCAACTTCCAGGATGCAAACCTTTTGGTTCAAGTGGATCAGCAAGACCCGCCACCTTATGAGCCAAAGTCAAATGGTTGTTTTTCCTTCCCCACTCCCTCTTTTTCTACATATGTGATGGTGTGCGGAGCACTCTATATGACCACCAGAATATTAGAACCTTAGGGAAAGCAGCCTGGCCTGCTCCCACCCCTTTTTTATATCCAAATCTATAAATCCGGGGGAGGAGATGTGTGTATCCTCAATAAGGAATACTTTTGCCAGCACATGAGGATCGAAAGAGCTATCCCTCACGCAGTGTACCCCCCATTCAGTAGGTCCCACCAAGTGTTGAGAAAAGGATATATGTGTCTTTTCTGTTATTTTGGTCTTATGTATTTGTATACAAAAATTTTGAGCATCTCAAATAGATGAGAAATCCAAATTTTGGTGCCAAACAACCTTCAACTTTTATGGTGAAATTTTTTGTGTGTGTGGGGGGGGGGGGGGGGGGGGCTATCCTTCTAATCTGGGTAAACCTAGATTGTTAATTACCTTCCCCTCATGGAAAGAAGGAATCTCTTATTAAGAAGAATAAGAGAACAAAACAATTCAACAAAATATCACTTTATTGCAAAGGGGGTGCCTAATCCTCATATAGGCTTATAAATTCCTCATTCAGGTCTTTTTACCAAAAGAAAAAAAAAAGGAAGAAGAGGAAAAGGTGGCCATTTAAGGGCTCAACTTGTGTTCTCCATTGCTGAGGGAGTCTTCTCTTTGCTTGATTGATGTTCAGTTGAGGGGAACTCTCAATTAATGGAAGGCTCTCTCGTGTATTTCTTCCTTGGGGTCTTCCTTGGAGACTCCACCTTTTATATAAGGGAGAGTTTCTTAGATCTCTCCTACTGTTTCCCCTCATTGGGGAAATAATCTCGGGGCTGCTTTTTAGGAACCATCAGTCCTTGGGACAGTGATTTAGCCCAGTGGGTAACTCTGAGAGCAGTGTCTCTTTTTGGAGGGCTCTGCAATACATTCTCATGTTGTGGAGAGAAACGAATCAGGGATAACTCCCCTTGGGGGCAGGAGCTAAAATTTCCATGCAGGGGGCAAGCGATGGTTAATTGATAATGTCAGTAACTATTGAAGAGGTTTGTGGAGAATGATCAGGCGGATAAGAAATATTATGGGCCCACGGGGCGTGAATGGTTTCAAACCCTTGTGGGGGTTTTGGGGTGTAGCCCCCGCGAAATTGTTTTGGACCAAGTTAGTGGGTCATCTCGCCATATGTTTCGTACATATCTTACAAGTATTGTTTCTCCTCGTCAGGGTGAACTCATATTTATAGTTTCGTTATGACTTGCTTAGGGTAAATGTAAAGTTCCAGAAGGGAGAAACAGAATTTCTTGTAAAAAACGACAGGGAGTTGTTCCTCTTGTTTTCAAGGTTTATACTCTTAGTTGGGGCAATAGTGAATCGATGTCAATCTTCGTGGACGTAATTCATAGAGTAATTTTTAATAATGAGAAAGGCGGTAGAGAATAAAGCGTTCGAAAGGCTAAAAGAAAAGGCTTGCTTGAAGTCATTATAATATATAATATTAAAGGTTTTATTTTTTTCAAAAGATATAATATATACTATAAAATATATTTTTCAAAAGTTAAGGGGGCAACTACCCCTTGCCACTTGACTATGCCTTGTTAAATTATTAATAAACATAATAAAAAAGCAGAAGTTCAGGAGACAACTGCCCCTAGCTCCGCACCTACTCTCATGGCTTCAACCCTACGATTGCAAAGGAATTTTTTATTAAAAAAAACTTCAGGAAGGGCACCCTTCCCCCTAACTCCCCTCATTAATGGGGTGCCAAGTGACACCTTGGCATTGGTGTCTTAAAAAGGGTCCTTAACTCAGGATCCCTTTAAAGTAACATAAGGATACTAATTTAGGAACATTTGCTACATTGCAGCCATATATTGGCTGCCAATGAGGTTGCCTACAGCTATTTAGTTGCGGGCTAAATAAAAACTAGAAGAGAGAGAGGGAGGAATTGGGATGGAATGAAAAATAGAAAAGATAGCCTGACAGCCAACTGCCAACTGTGACTGCTAAAAGGGGGACGGGGGGGGGGGGGGGAGAGAGAGAGAGAGAGAGAAGTGGGGGGAGAGGAAGATGTCATATCTCTTCTTCTACTTTCTTCTTTCTTCCTTATTCTTCTCGGTTATGCCCAAGAAATATTGAGTATATAATAAATAAAATATATATATATGGGGCTACACTTATTTAAATTATAAAAGACCCCTTTAAAGAGGGGTTTATGAGAGCTTTGGGAGGCTAGAGGGATTTTGAGACATTTTAAGGTTTATTATTATTATTATTATTGGCCCGACTAGGGTCCAATTGTGTGTCTGTCGCCTAGGTGACGCATTTAACAACCATACAAAAAACATAAGGGGGACTATATGGTCCACCCAAAAACAGAGGGAAAGAGAGATAGTGACCAATTGGTCCACCCATTGAGCAAGAGAAAGGACAGGTTAGCAGGAGGGGAAGTGGTAAAAATACTTGGCACTGCACAGTCTCTTCATCTAAAATTTGCAACCTTTTTATTTTGTTGGATATGCAAATTCTAACAAATTATAAGGTAAAAAAAACATGAGAAGCATATAAAATAGCATTTTTTTTGTTGACCAAAATGTCATCTTCAAATGAAATGAATTTCATACCCTTAAACAAAAATAATATTACATATATCAAATTTTTAATAATAGCTGCCAAGGCGATTAGTCGTTGGGCCCAGCAAAGCGTCTGGTCGCCTAGGCAAACACCTGAGGCGACACCTTTAACAACCATTGTACAAGCTAATATTCTGGGTGTGACTCTACCTTTAGTGGGGGCAATTTTCTCTCTTCCTTTTTTGTGAACGGTAAATAGAGAATATATATAAAGGAGAGAGAATAATAGTACAAGCCAATAGAAAGCACATGGGATCACAAGAACATGAGCCCAATTCCTACAACAAAGGAAAACAAGAGACTACAACAAAATAATAAGGGCAAAAGAAACGAATCCGGTCCAAGTACGACCCTCAAATCACTAAGAGATCTAAATCAATCAAATCCCCACTCACTGAACACTAGTCCAGAGTATGGCAATAGATCCTCGCTCTAATCCGCTCAGCAAAAGAGGTGACATTGTCAATAACTTTTTGATTCCTCTCCTTCCAAATCGACCACTCTAACGCACCCGATAAGTAAGCTAATATTACAGAAATGGGGACCTCCAATCTCAGCGAGAGCTAACAAGATAAGAAGCCTTGAAAGAAATACAGAAAGACCCAAGCAACACCCATTGGCTCAACAAAATGACTCCATACCTCCATCTCAAAAGGACAAAGCAATATCAGATCATCCATTGTTTCCTCTGGCTCAAAGCACATGAAACAGCAATTAGCCAACCTTCATCCTTTGTTTTCAAATGGTCACATGTGATTATCTTGTCCAGGGATGCTAAGCAAAGAAAGAAAGCAACCTTATATGGAACTGCGGGATACGAAAAAGGGAACAAGGTACCACCCCACAAATCTAGAGCGAAAAATCTTACTAAGAAACGAACCTCACTGTATAAAGACAAACACGTCTGCCCTTAAGTAAAGGTTGAACGACGGTTTTCTCAACTCTACCCAGTAGACGAGAAAGACCCTCCAACTCCTAATCTTTGAGACAACACCTAAAGCGTTGCACACTGTTGTCACACTGTTGTGTCACCTGAGCAAATAAAATTGGATGCGCTTGGAGCATCTTTCTCCCTAGCTAGGAAGTATAGGACTCCAAACTCCTCTATTATAGACGACTGACAACATAAAGCATCATCCCAAAATTTAATGTCCTCACCACATCCCACACGATATCTAATGGGTTTAGAGAACTTATCTCTAACACCATGATGGACTTCCAACAGCTCACCCCAGAAGTACTGAAAACCTCACGCAACCAAACCTATTTGACCCCATATTTAGCTAAAATAACTAGCCTCCAAATGCTATCATTTTATTCTCCAAATCTCTATGGCCACTTACCTAAAAGTGCTAAATTGAAACTAACCAACGGCTTAACACCCAAGGCAATGGTTTTTACATTTCAAAACTCCTTTAAATTCTTATGTCCTGGTCATTCTTTGTTTCCTATTCCTCCCAAAGTCTTCAATTGTGCTCGTTATGTGCATGTTCGTAGTCCTCATCGTTCTAAACTTGATCCAAAGGCTCTCAAAAGCATTTTTCTTGGATACCCATATTTATAAAAGGGATACAAGTGCTATCATCTAGGATTAAGGAAGAGATTCGTCTCAATAGATGTGACTTTCTTTAAATTTGTCACTTTTTCTTCTTCTGATCGAATCTCTCTTCAGAGGGAGTGTAGAAATGAAGAGAGAACTCATGTTCCACTACATGCCCATGTTTCTCCATTTATCTTTGATTCTAGTAGTATTACTGGTTTTCAGGATTGTGAAGGCAACATGTAGAAAAAAGAATTGCGATTTTATACTAGAAAAGAACCTGCGGCTGCTCTTCTACTTAAGTAATCCCCTTGGACTCGATTCTCTACCTTTTGTTCCTAATCTTGCTCCTTTGGATGATTCAGATCTTCCGATTGCCCATCATAGAGGCAAACGGTCTTGTACTCAGCATCTGATTTTTAATTTTGTTTCATATCATTTTGTCTCCCACTTACCGTTCGTTTGTAGCTTCTATTGCTTTTTTGTCCTTGCCCTCTAGTGTTTCAGATACTTTGTCTTAACCAAAGTGGAGAAAACCTATGTGTGAGGAGATGAAGGCTCTAAAAAATCATAGTGAATCTTCCAAGATGGAAACAGACGGTTGGATGTAAGTAGATGTTTACAGTGAAGCACAAAGCAGACGGCTCAATTGAGAGGTATAAGGTTCTACTAGTAGCTAAGGAATATACTCAAACATATGGAATTGATTATCTGAAAACCTTTGCTCCATGAACTCTATCAGAGTTATCTAGTCTCTTGCAGCCAATCAGTCCTAGCCTATACAAAAATTTGATGTGATGAATGTCTTCCAACACGGTGACCTAAAAGATGAAGTGTCCATGAGAGTATTACCTCCATTTCTTTAGGAGCGAAGGGTAAATTTTCAGGTTGGAAAAGCATTGTATAGGTTAAAACAATACCCCAGAGCTTCGTTCGAGAGATTCAATGGTGCTATAAAGAGGATTGATTATGTACAAAATCAAGTTGATCACACAATGTTGTTAAAAGAACACCAAAACACATTACAACATTGATTGTTTATGCTGATGATATAGTCTTGACAGAGAGTGATATGGAAGAAATTCAACAACTCAAGGTATTTGGGACACAAGTTCGAAATAAAAGATCTTGGTGAACTAAAATAAAAGATCTTGTAACTATTGTTAGTCAGTATATGCGTTCGCCTAGGACAACTCATCTTAAGGTTGCATGTATAATTCTTCAGTTCTAGAAGTCATTACTTGGGAGAGGCGTATTGTTTTCAATTACAGATCGCAGATCTACATCTAGTTGTTGTTCATTTGTTGGAAGTAATCTAGTTACTTAGAGTAAGAAGGAATCTGTGGTTGACAGATCTAGTGCAGAAGTTGGGTATAGGTCTATGGCACATGGTGTCTGTGGCTAAGGATGATTTTATTAGAGCTTGGTTTCAGTATACCAAGTCCAATGAAGCAAGCTTTATTACGATAACAGGGTTGTTATTAGCATAGCACACAATCCTGTATAGCATGATAGGACCAAACACATTGATCTGCATTTTATCAAAAAAAATGCGAGACCAGAATGACTGGGAAATTGTGGACCTAACCCTATTGCTTCAACTCCTGAACTCCTCGTCCATAAGTTCTCATGTCAAGGGCTCAAGACTTTGGTCTAGAGGTCTCAACGGTCGATTCTCAGTGAGATCATTGTTACAAACTCTAGTTTCAGTTCCCCCATCATTGTTTCCTCATAGGACTGTTTGGAATCCAATTATACCATTGAAGGTATCTTTTTTCCTTTGGACTGTGGTTCTAGACAAGATCTTCACATGTGATAATTTGAAAAAAAGAGGGTGGCGAATGGCTAATTGTTGTTTTTTTATATGCCTTCGTGTAGAAGAATTTGTACACCATTTGCTTTGACATTGCCCTGTTGGGATTGACATTTGGAGAGACTTACGATCCCGACTAGGGGTGGATTGGGTCTTTCTTTCATCCTTGGAGAACGTTTTATCTTGTTGCTCTAGGGTGATGTTGGATAATGCCCTAGGAGAGATCTGGGATGTACTACCAGGGGCTATCTCTTGGAAAATTTTGAAAGAGAGGAATAAGAGAGTATTCAAAGATTCATACTCTCCCTCTCCCTCTCCCTCTCCCCAACAGTTCTCTAGTAAGTAGTATTAGATATCTTATTCCGCACTAGTGCTCGATATGTTGGCAGGTCGTTGACTTGGAGGAGTTGCTGAATTGAAATCCTGATTACTGTCTTTTTCGCTTTTCATTGTTTAGCGATTGTAGTAATATTAGTTTGCCTCTTAGCTGCTTGTTATTTCCATTTGGAGTTTACTTCTCCGTAACTTTGATTTGGGTTGCTGTAATTTCTCTTTTGATATCCTATATGATGGTTTATCAATTAAATAATAATAATACAAAGTTCTAGAGTTGTGTATTAGCCTAAAGGTTACAACCATGTGTGCCCCTAATAATTTTGATGATAACATAATAATGAAATGAATATTTTGGTACTAATGTTTCTATGAAGTTTATGTAAAATTCAGATTACAAGAACATTAGCCAACACTCAAAGCATGATATATGGAAAAGACTCCACATGTCCAAGATGAACCATCAAGATAAAGCATCCATATTCAAAGTTGAAGTCAAGATCAATCCCAAAGTCTAAGTCAGATCACCAACAACAATAAAGATCATGAAGACCTATTCAAGTTGGACAATCCAAGATCAAGTTAAAGACTATCTTTCAAGAAGATTCAAAGTAATTTTAATTTATTTGAAAGAGTCTAGGACTTATTTAAAAAGTCCTCAATAGTTTGGAAAGTTGAAATGCTCTAAGCCTAGATTGACCTTAGGAAGCCATGAGTTAATTGCAAATCATTCCAAGGCCCTAGGACATCTTAAAAGATTGTTAAAATCATGATAAAGGGTTACTAAAATACCTACAAATTTATTCTCATAGCATTGGTCTTAAAAGATGAGTTTTCTGCTGAAAAACAGAGGACTTGTCGCGAGTGAGACAGTGGTCTCAGCACTCGTCGACGAGTGAAAGAAACAGTAGCTGAATTTCATTTCAGCAGTTTCACTCGTCGACGACTGGAGAGTGCTCCAATGCACTCATCGACGACTACTTGCGGGAACACTCCAATAGCTAGTTTTTTAACGGCTAAAACCACATTAAATGAGTTCCCAACGACTATAATGAATCAACAACTATAAATTGAGTTCATTTATGAACATCAAACAACTCTTGAACAATTATTGATCATATCTTGAAGTTGCATTCAATTCTCATCAAGTCTTCGTTGAAAACCTAGAAATCCCAAACTCTCATTATAAGAGCTTTCAACTCCCATTCTTTTGAGAGATTTTTAGATTATTGATTCCAATCTTATTCAGCTCATTAAAGAGCATTTTATCTAAATTCAAATCCAAATACTCATTTGTATTAAAGAAAATCAATAATCGAGGATTCTTGTTCGAGAAGCTGGATAGCTTTGTAAAGACAAGAGAGGGTGTTCTCTTGCATTGAAGGTGGTAATCTTAGCCTGGAAAATGATTGTGAAGGTTTGAGCTTCACCCAGGAAGAAGCTTGTGCGATAGTGGATCGTGTTGACACCATTGCGTCGGAGAGCTTGAGGCGGGGACGTAGGTTGGAATTGCCGAACCTCAATAACAATTCTTGGTGTTTGTGTTCCTTATCTCTTATCTTTCTTTCATCTTTCCATTACTAGATTTTATATCTTGATAAATTAGCTTAATCTTAAATTCCGCAATAATTGGCTAAGGTAGAAATTTAAATTTGCCATTGACCCTAATCACCCCCCCCCCCTCTAGGGTCCATTTACTGGGCAACAATGTGTAGAGAGAATACACACTCCTATTCTTCTCCTTGTTTCTTCTCTCTTCAAACCTTAATCTTTCATAAACCACTATTCAAAGTCCAAGGACGATAAATCGTCGGTTGGATGATCCTAATAATTCAATCAATTAAACTATTTGAGAGAAAACATCAAAATGAATGATAGATTATTCATCTTAGGCAGACACAAGATACTAAGAATCCAATGTGAATGAATTTGGAGAAGGATAAAACACAGAAGGGGTAATAGAGAATCCCTTGGCATGTGTAAAAAGGCCATGATATTTGATTATGGCCACTGGAAGACTTGTTATAATGTGATTCAAATAGTTTACTGGAAAAAAAAACTACTAGCATGAAATAGTAAATTATAGATCAAAAGAATGTCATGGTAAAATCTATAGAAATTTTGATGATCTCGAATAAATACTTAACTTAAGAAAGGTTCGTAAGGATCTTCATTTGCAAGGGATTTATCATGGAATAGTCTAGCTCGTTTTGGGTTTGCTGCCAGGAAAAATGAACAATATGTCAAATAATTAAATCAAATGTAATTAAAATGCTGAAATCCTTTTGATTACCTGTGAGCATTTCATCGATAAGGGCTAGAACATACTCCACTGTTTCTTCCTTTAATATATCACGCAAAATGTTAACAAACACACGAACATAAGCTGGACCGTCCTGTCACAGTTCCCATCACATGTCAATGTTATATTACAAAGAAATCGCAAGATTCTCCTTAATTCCCTTACTCTGTTAAATAAGCTCGCAATAATAAGATGATCTTAATCATTAAATCAAGAGCAATAAAAATGGAGAATATGTTTAGCAATCAAGAAACAAGTCAAAAGTTCTTAGGATACTCAACCCAGTATATTTTCATGCTAAAGGGGGTTCACTGATGGGATAGTCCAAATTGGGGCATCAGTGGGGCATGCGTGATGTACAGAATGGACACAAGATAGTTCTGCCTCAATCATGGACGTGAACACTTTTTGAAATGAAATATGTGAAAACATGTCTAAGAAAATCCTCTTTTTCTTAACTGTCCTTGTAAAAAAAAGAATCCATAAAACCTACAAACCACATGTTTTATGTGTTTGTAGCAAAAGGACAGAGACATTTGAGATCTGCATCTCCTGGGGAACTAAAAAAAGGTAAAAGATACTAAACCTGCAGAATCTACAGGTTCCGACAGAATACTTTCAAACTCATTTTCAGCCAACGGTTACCAAAGGGGAGAGAGGGGCAAATAAGGGTATATAGAACACAGAATCTGGAAAACAAAAATATCATGAGTAGCAAGGGAGGCAGGCCATGAAAGCCTAAGAGATGGTCAAGATAAGTGCAAAACAGAAGCATAAACTGTTCAAAGACTAAGCAAAGAGAGCAAAAGCAACATGGCACTTACATCATCAAGCAATGATGCTCGGTAACTTTCAGATCTGTTATCATAACGCCTTAACAGCTGAAGGCATGTTCCAGTGATCAGCTTAGTTGTCATGTATGTCTCCCATGGAATGTCCCTCTTGAGAACCTTAAAGAATCAAACAAGAAGTCATCAAAATAAATGCACTTGCAGCCTAATAACCTTCTGTATGCTATCATGATAATAATTCTAACTTATTATACCCAGGATCAGTGTTCACATGGCACCACATAGGATCAAATGCAACAATTAGAGATCAAAGCAAGTAAAAATTCAAAGCAGTGAAATAATAAAACATGGATCAATTTTATAAACTCGATCCATGTTTAAAATGAGGTGTCCAGTAATAAGGTAGTGAAATCTAAAAGGAGAAAAAGCAGAATCCTTTCGAGACAAATAGTGAACGAAAATGGAATTCGGAAGAAGATAATATACTGTGATGTGGGGCCAGAAGGCCAATTGTATTAAAAGATTAGAGAAAGAAGCTTTTGAAGAGTCCTAAGGAGGAAAAGGAAAACTCAGAAAAACTAGGTGGAGCAATAGGGACATAAGGTAAATAAAGCTATAAGTGAAGTGATGTCCTACTGCAAGGCTGGGAAGAAAGTGGAAACAAGGAACACTTTGTACAATGTAAAATTGCTCAAAAAGGGTACAATAACCTGTAAAGTACGTTGGGGGATGAAAGAGTGAAAAACGATTTCTACAAACTTGTAATAATAAAGGAGAGAAGAGAAAACAAAATAAATAGATCATGTTAGAAGCATCAACGACAAGAGAATCTTAATGAAACATAATGAGATCAATAAAATGTGGAGGGTTGCTTTAAGAATGTTGTTAAATGATAACTACGAGGAAGCGCTAACTCAAGGGAGACTAGTGTGCTTTTAAATTATTGTAGAATAAGAGTAGTAAGGGTGAAAGAAGCTATACTGAGGATGAAGATAGAAACGGCCTTGGCATCTTCTATTCTGATAATATTTACCGCAAAATCCAATTCACTGGGTTCATATGGAGGTTCATAGGTTGGATCAGTGTTTTAAAACTCAGTGAGTCGACTCGAAAACGGCCGAGTAGAAAAGATTGAGTTTCAAGTCAACTCGCCAATAAACACAGTCTCTCCTAGCAAAGGTGAGTAACTCGGCCGAGTCAGCCGACTTGACTCAATCGAGTTACATTTTTTTTCTTTCTTTTGTAAAAAACTAATGCTCTTTTGTGAAAAACTAATGCATTATTTTATTTATTATTTGGGAAGGAATCTCTATTCACCAAAAGATCAATTGGGATACAACTAAATTCACCATTCTTCCAGCCAATACAACCATACTCTGCTATGGTTGTATGATCTCACTGCTAGGGTTGTATGATCTAATTGAATCAGGGAATTTCTTTTTTTCTTTTCTTCAAAACTTTAGCTTCTGTGTATATAAATCTATATAATTTTAAAAGTTGGATAATTATCCAACAAATATATATATATATATATATATCATTTTATGAATATTTTATCATTGATTTTATTTTATACCATACATATATGATATATGTATAACAAATATTGAAAAAATATTATATTTGTTCGAATTTTAGGTGTCATTACTCAACCAAGTTTCCGAGTAGACTCGGCTTGGCAAGGTTCTGAGTTGACTCAACTCGGCAAGGTTTCTGAGTCGACTCGAGTTTTCGAGTTTTAAAACACCCGTTGATAATTTACCCCCATAAGTGTTATGTTAATGCTTGTGGGTTTATGTTTGTTTCTTTCTCGTTTAAAGTAACCGAGGAGCATGAAGGATGAGAATTGAGTTTTGTTATATAAAAAATTCTTCTAAAAAAACTTTTATTTCAACATATGCGTTAGGATATTCAATATTCTTATCCACCTCTTTATTTACTAAACGTTTTTAGAAGTTTCAGAGGTTAAGTTCCAAACTTCTGGAAGCTTAATCTTCCCATTTAATCACTCTTGGAATTACTATATTGTTTCTTAAAATATGTTTGGATTATTTTGTAACTCAATTAGTAAGAATTAAAACTGTATTAGGGCTTATTGTGTTCCTGACTTTATAATAAACTTGGCAAGTTAATCCAGATTTTCTGTACATGGGTCCATCTCAAACCCTTGAGTTTGTATGTTCAAGGTCAAAGCCTTGAGTCCCGGATCTGTCAAAGAGAGAAAAACAATCCAAAAAACAGTTGAACTAAGTCGGTACTTCATGAAGGCTAGACTCAACTAAATCCAAAAAAAGAATATCTAACTAGTAAATGTCTACAGTCTCTTACACAAATGAAGACTGCAATGTTTAGTCCTCTGCGTGTCAATGGTGAAGCTGCAACTTGTACTAGTCCTATATGAAAATAATTAAAAAAAATTGCATGTTTATTAATTAACTGTTAATTTTTGAAAATTTTCATTGGCATTCATTAGTGAGAATTTTTTCTTCACTTTCAATTATCAATATCATTCCCCTTTATAAATGAGGCTTAGACATTTATTCCCCCAAAAATCCTTTCACCTTTTGAAGGACCTCCTTGTTATTCTCTTCAAACATGAAACCACGTTTTGTTTATTCTAAACAAACAACAAACACTCGTGGTACATTAGATTCTCTATCCAGTTTGCTTCCTCTTTCCCTGCCTGGTTCTTCCTAGTGGCAGAAATTCGGAGCATCATTTCCATCCTATCTGAAGATCTCCATTAAGCAATTACTCAATATAAACTAAAGAACTATTCAATAACGAATGAATTTCACCTACTCTACTTTTTGCCGGTCATGGTATTCCCTGAATCCATACATGGGATTACCAAGTCAATTCCCACATTTTCCCCCAATGTTTGAAAAACTAATGAGTCTAAAATGGAGGGATAAATATTATTATTCTCACATTTTACAATTTTATGAATAAAAAATCACCTTCTAAGACTAATTCATCAATCCTCTCAAAAGACCGTTTTAACAATTCCTTTGTTCAGTGAGCTTCTTTTAAAGACCCAAAGAAAATAAAATCTCAAATTCTCACGAAAAATCAAGGAATTTCCAAAGATGCACTCTCAAAAGTTAAAATAGCTATCTTAGAGTCAGACACCTTGTCAACTTCAGATTCTATTGAGACTCTTTGAACCAACAACGAAGATGATGGCTTTGGCTTAGACCTGGACGTAGCCTCTCCATATAAATATATATATATATATATATATATATAGAGAGAGAGAGAGAGAGAGAGAGAGGCGTAAAGTGGAAATACTTGCAAAGGCATCAAACCTATGAACCATAAGATGAAATTATATGAGAAAAATGTGAAACAAAATAATAATAATAAGGATATAATAAAATAACATAAAAGTTTTGGACTAAGAACTAAAATAATAAGGATCTCAAAAGAAGTTTGCTTTTGTGTTAGGAAGGTAAAGCATTAAGGCTACTTTTTAACTTAGATAATTGAAGGAGAAATTTAGAGATGAGGAAGAACCTTCACATGCTATTCATTGACCAGGAGAGCTTTCGATTGAATTCCTAAAGAGAGAATCTAGTGGGTATTGATAAGAAGGAAATCACAGTAGAACATAGCATCAACCATCATTAAGGAAATGCACAAGGCAGTAATAAGTAGGCAAAGAAGAACTGGTGGAGAGGCAAATGAATTTCCACTTGCAATAGATTTACACCAAAGGTTGGCCCAGAGCCCGTATTTTTTGACAAATTATGGATGAATTAACTTGTTGTTCAAGAGGAGGTACCTTGGTGTATATTGGTTTTTTATCGGAAACAAAGCAATTTATAGAACCAACCAAAAGGGAGCTACAAAGGGCAAAAGGTGTAGAGACCCAATCTTCAGTTATCGATATTCATGACAATAAATGATGCATGGTTACTTTTTCTATGTTAATTAATGTCATGTTGCATGTTTAACTGGTTTAAATGAAGGAACAAAGGAAAGAAGAGCAAAATAAGGAAAAACAGGGGAAACCGGTCGACCGAAACTCCCAGCCGGTCGACCGCTGTCTGCAAACACGTAAACAATGAGTGGAACAAGAAAACCAGTCGAAAGGATTTTCAATCCGGTCGACCGCTGTTGGGTACAATCGTGAAAAACACAAACCAATAGCCAATGAAACCAAACTGATCGACCGAAATTTCAAGCCGGTCGAACGGTTTGCGCACAAAACTTACTAAAAAGGTGATTTTTCGAGAATTGGAAGGGAATTAGGACTCTAAACCTTATAAATAGGTCCCTATTTGTGGGATTAGGGTTTCCCAATAAATCTAAGAGCTTTAGAGATCCAGAGAGAGGAAAACCTAAGGTTTTGAAAGAGCTTTTGATTGGAAAAGAAGAAGGGCTTCAGAGATTGAGATCGAGGATCCATTCGCAACCTTTCGATCAGAGGGAAGTGATCAAGAAAGGTAGATATGACTTCTCTAGTCAATGATAGCATGATCATTAATGTAAAACAAGAACAAATAATAACAAGACTTGAATATGAATGTAAATATAATCTCTTATGCTAATGATTTCATGATCATTAATGATTAAAGAAAGAATTCAAGCAAGAATATGATTAAGCATGGATCAATGGTAGATGTATGTTCCCTGTTATCAATATCATGATCATTGATTAAGATTAAGAATATTTATTCAGGAAGATGAATAAGCATGTGTGCCAAGTGTAACAAGGAATTTAATCAATGTTTTTGTATGGATTGGGTGTAAATAAATAGCCAGGATATTTGATGACTTATGGGATGATGATACACTTTGGAAATTATAATATGATAAGTATAAGCATGATTAAGTTGTTTTCTCTACAATTGATGAATGATGATATGTAACGATTTCACAAGATGATTCATAAGTATGTAAGTATGCATGATGTGGTTGAATTTCAGATAGGCCAATACTTTAGAGGATGATCTTATGGTCTAGATTCTATACCATGGTGGTATGGGATGTTATGGTGTGGTTTCGATGGCGTTAGATCAGAATCTAAGGGATAACCTAAATGAAGGTTGATCATGGCACTTTACTCACAAGTTCACATGTAGGATAAGCTCACAAGTTCACTCAAAGGTATTTTGTAGAGACCCGAATTTATTTTCCTTAACATCCGTGCTAGTTATTTAATTTTATAGAAATATGTGTTTAATTTTAATGCGATTAAGCCTATAAAGTTAATGTGAAACGTATGGATTGTGAAACCCAAATAAATTGTTTATTTTATGTTGTTTTCATAATTAAATCGCATGAAAATGAAGTAAATCAAAAAGTAGCAAAAGACTTGTAAAAAAATAAAAAATCGGATTTGTCAGGGTCCAATCGATCGGAGCCATTAGACCGATGGACCAGCCTGGACCAGAAGTGTCCGATCGATCGGAGCCATCAGACCGATCGATCGGTCAGGTCTAGTAGGGTCCGATCGATCGCCCCTAAGTCCCGATCGATTGGAGATCGCACACGGAAATTTCAAAAAACTCATTTTTTTCGACTTTTTGGCTTCCCCAGGGTTCTAAACCCTATATAAAGACCTTATTTCATGAGACAAGGGTTGGAAAAGTTTTCTAAGAGTTTTGGAGATCTAGAAAAGGGAAAACCTAGGGTTTTCTAGGGACTTTCAACTAGAGAAGAAGAGAAGAGATTGGAGATCGAGATCAAAAGTTATTCTCAAGCGATTGATCGCAGGGAAGTGATCAAGAGAGGTAAATATAGATTCCTTTCTACCAATAGGATGATTATTAATATAAATAAGAAGAAATAGTCTGGATTAAAGTAAGAAACAAGATTAAATCATGTTATTTATGTGAATCTCATATGAAAGATGTTTATGATTTTTAGAGATGTTTTCTTTATGATTCTTATTATATATATCAACAAGAGGAAAGGGAATAATTTTGTGGTGCATGTATGATAGAGAATAGAGGAAGGGATGATTGTCGGATTTGATGGAATAATTATGATTTTGATTTTGAAATTGTGATGTGTTATGAAATTAGGGCTTTTGTTAAATTAATTTTATAAAAATTATATGCTTGAAATTGATGCATGATTAATTGTTTCATTATTTTATTGTTGAAAATCTTATAGAGCATGTTTTTAGATTTATAAATTATGAGAATTTTGATATGTTTTAAATTGATGTATGATGTACAAATTGCATGAATGATATATGCTCGTTAAAACAAATCGTGAATTAAGCTTGCGTGGCTTAAGGATATTATCATGGCAGCTTTAGTCGTTATGATGAATCTTCAAGAGCCTTTAACCTATAATTTAGGGTGCGATTTAACTAAGGGTTATCATTGATCATTCACACTCACTCATGAATTGAATATACATAAGCATGATAAAAAGCAAGGATATAAGTATTTCACATAAGTATACAAGCAAATAAGCATTTATGTATTTTGAGTTTTGCACTACCCGAGTACCAACAAGCCTAAGATTAAGGCAAGACAAGCCATATGCACCGGATAATATACAAACAAGCCATATACACCGGATAATGTGTAGACAAGCTATATGCACCGGATAATGTGCAGAAAAGCCGTATACGCCAGATAATGTGTAAACCATGTGGTACCTCGGTAAGTAGGGTATATGTTAATCTTTCCAATATATGGGGTAGAGTTATTTTAAGTTATTATACAGTGCATATGGTTGGATACACTCATGAACAAGAAAGACAAGTAAGATAAGTAAGAAAGATAAGTACAAGTGAGTACGTATAAGGATTGAATAGAAAAGATGTTTCCGCACTCTAATTTGTTTATATGTATACATGTATTGTGAAATTATGATTTATGTTTTATATTAATATTGTTATATTGTTAGTTAGGAGTTCATATTCACGGAGTGTTTTCAATACTTAGCCAAACTGTTATTTTCGATAGGTCCTAGGTTCGATTTGTGCACCTGGACCTTGGGAAGAGAAAGAGTACGAAGAGGAAGAAGATCTAACAAGTGGTTATCCCGAGGGTGAATGGAATCTGGATCGTTGGCCATTTTCTAGAAATTGAATTATCAATAGTTAAATTTGAGTTCAAGACATTGTAATAGAGTTTTTTTTTTTTATATATAATTAAACTCATTTTATTAAGCAAGAGCAAACAAGCCAAAAGAGCATAAACAGCAAAACTCCTTCGGGTTTACAAGCCTGTAAACCCGAAAACTGACTACACACCCCACAAAAACCCCACCCTTGGCTTCTGTTAATTTTGGATTTTATGGTTAGGTTAAATTGATAGTTGAAAATCATGATGGATAATTTAAATGGCTTATTATGTTTTAGTTTTAAATGGAGATATTCAAATTTGATCGTGACTAATTGAAGAAAAATTTTCAGGTTCATATTTTAGATTGCCTTACATGCTTTATGACAGGATGTTATGATGGTAAAGTCATGTGCCAAGGTCTCATTTTAACCTAGGTGGGATTTTGGGGTGCAACATATTCGTACCTGGCTGTATAGGTTGTTCAAGGATGCTAGTGCCTGGCTGATAAGATATGTTTTCAAGGACACTAGTTATCTGGCAATAAGACAATGATAAATTCTCACAAGTATGTATGTGTGTTATAAGTATGACTGCATGATCGAGTTTTTACAAGTTATAGACACCAACAAAATTCGATTCAAGAGTACACAGTACCTGGTTGTATAAGTTATTATCAAGGATGCTAGTACCTGCTTGCATAAGTTAAGTTTTTCAAGGTTAATAGTCATCTAGCTAAATAAGTAAGTTTTCAAGTGTGTCGACGGGTACAAATTCATTGGGATCCAATTTACATGTAATCTCATAAACGATATAAGGGTTTGAGTTATTTTAAGTTATCTCCCCATGTATGTAAGTTGAATAATATGATTTATGCTCACATGTTTCCGCACTCTAATTTAAGTATGTATGATAAGTTAAGCTATGTCATGATGAGTATGAATATGTTGATGCTTATGATGTTGTTACTTGTTAGTTAGGATTTTATGCCTAATGAGCTGCATGTGCTCAACTGATGTGTTTATGTCGGCAAGTTTTGAACCCAAATTTGCAGTTGAGCCTTGGGTAGAAGAGGAGTACGTTGAGAAACCGAAGGCGAATTCCAAGAGGAAGAGAATCACTTGGATCGATATCCACATTACTGATTCATTTATTATTTGAATTTGATTAAAGGGTTATAATAGGATTTATTATGGATGATGTTAGGTTTAAATTATTAATTTTGAGGATCATGATGGATGATTCAGAATTTAAAGGTTCAATTTAAGTAGAGTTTAAGTAGACATTATGAGACTGATGATTTAAATTGATTTAAGAGGAAAAAATTTCATGCTAATATTTTAGTATGTCTAGTATGCTTTTAAGATAAGTTCAAGATATGCAATGTCACGGGCCAAAGTTCCATTTCTGACCATGACAGGATTTTGGGGCGCTACAAAAGGAACCGCCAAAAACACAGCGGAACTAAAAAGGGAAAATAAAGCAAAGACAATTAAACAAAAAAATTCATGGAAGGTAGGAGCCCACAAAGCAGGCTATTCCTTTCAATCCCCTCCTTGGGAAGCTTGATTGCATAGAAATTAGCATATTTAAGAGCCCAAGAAAATGAGATATTTCCATAGGTAATCAACTCGTGACCTTCCCTGGGAATATGACTGTAGCGCCAAGGCCCGCTAGAATCTCCAATGGCCCACCTTATGGCCACTCTAGAGTCTCCTTCCACGCACAGAGGAAACAACACAAACCTCCTAGAATAAACCAACCCTTGCCTTAGGGCTATTAACTCTGCATAATTAGATGTAAAAATCCCTGTCGGCCCCAAGTAAGTGAATAACATTGTGGGCTTGCAATCTCTGAAAATCCCATCAAAATCGTCCCTACCTGGGTTACCCACAGAAAAACCGTCGAAATTCAACTTAACAACGCCCCGAAGAAGGGGTTTCCAAATGGGACGCATATGATTAAAGTGAGGGTATGACTTTGCAACAGCAACCCAATCTCTAATGATTTATCCACAACTAACGCCTCTAAACAATGAGGACAAGGGCGTGTGTAGTACTAAACTATCCCCAGAATATCATGTTGTTTCTTTCTTCCCAAATGGTCCAAGATATAACATTCAATGTACTACTACCCCACATCACTCTACCTCGAGATGACAAAAGAACCTAGCTCCACTGTCACAAAAGATCAAGGTCCTGAATATCGATATCGCTCGACATGTTGAGCCGCGGAAAAAAGATATATCGGAGATATATCGAAAGATATATCGTTTATCGGTGATTTTTGGAAAAATTGCAAAAAGATGGAGCAAAACATGGAATTTTGCAGTGAAACTCAGAAAATGTTAAAATAGATGTTAATACACCTTTTAGAATAATAACATTTAAAAAAACAACAATGTACATATGAGATGCAATGAGAAGAGTAAAGATGTGCATTGATTAGTGATGATAATGTATGAATGATTCATGTTTCATTCGTTTCACAATAAGATGTGCTCTGACCTCTATGTTAATTGTAATATAATCAATTTTACTTCATTTGAAATAGTTTCTAAACCTATTTCTATCTGCATGAGTTGTGACCATTAGAGTGAGAGGGAGGTAAAGAGAACTGGGAATAACATTAGATGTGAAAAATATTTTCAATAGTTTTAACCTTAATGGTTAGTGAATCTTAACCACAGTTCAAAGGAGTTAAATGGGGACATGTTAATTTTTAAAAATCTAAAAACCAAGGTCAGATGCTTTAACCCTAAAGGTTAATGAATATTAACCACAGTTAAAGGGAGTTACAAGGTGACACGTTTAATTTTTTTTTATTTTTAAAAAAACAATGTTAGATGCTTTAACGTCAAAGGTTAGTGAATCTTAACCACAGTTAAAGGGAGTTAAAAGGGGACATGTTCATTTTAAAAAATCTAAAAAACCAATGTTAGATGCTTTAACCCTAAAGGTGTCACTTTTTAACTCGCTTTAACTATGATTAAGATTAACTAACCCTTAGGATTAAAGCATTTAACCTTGATTTAAAAATAAAATAAAATAAAACCTATCTTTTAACTCCCTTTAATTGTGCTTAGGGTTCACTAACCCCAGGGTTAAAGAATCTAACCCTTTTTAGGGTAAGGAAGTATGTTTAGTAGAATTTTGGAGTGACACTAGCATTATCCTTTAAGGATTTAAAACAGGAGTGACATTAGCATTATGTTTTAAGGATTTAAAACAAGTGTGACATTAGCATTACCCTTTTAAGGGTTTAAAACACAAAGCTTCGATCATTTCTCATAGCAAACCCAAACATAAAAAGGAGCAAAGCTCCGAAAGGAAGAGGGGAGAGGGGTAGCCGGCAATGACGATGGTGATGGCGACGGCGAAGGCTACGACGACGGAAATCGGCATAGGTATGTACCCACGGCCACCTCTTCTTCTTTCTTTCTTCTCTTCTTCCTTATTTCTTCTATAAACTTCTGAACTTTTTTTTTTTTTTTTCTAAATCAAATTTGGAATCAAGGGTTTTGTTCAATATCGGGGAGTTATGGGAGATATATCGCCGATATCTCCCGACATAGTGTAAATTTTCTTCTACAGCATATAGATGCATCAGTCACCACCAATACCGACAAATATCGGCGATATATCACCGATATTATATCGCCGATATTGTCGATATTACGAACCTTGCAAAAGATCGAGAGTAGAACTAGGGAAAACCCACTCTATCCTGACAAGAGCCACACAAAAAATCCCAAATGAACAGGAAGTCCTACAATGAATGAACAGGAGGCTAGCAGACTCACAATCTTGCATGCACAAAACAAAAACATGCGGGGATAGCGAGTTAGCGACCGATTTTCTTCCTTTGAAGTATCCCTTGGTGTGTTGGTGGTGATTTCAATGTGATCTGATTTTTGTATCTCTGTATTCTAATAGACCTAAAAAGCAAGGCCCTTAATGAGCCTAGAAATGGGCTTCTAATGCCCTTGATATATAAGCCTCCAACGGACCTAGTTGGGCTTATGCTTGTTATTTTCAATTAGGCGAACTAAGCCGGCCTTTTAAGAAAGAAAGTAAGAAAGTCCCCAATTGAACTACAAAGAAAAACAAGTAATCAGACTTGTCCAATGAATTGAATGTTGAGAAAATAGCCAAGGGTGGAAGGCAATGATGAAAAGAAGCTCAACTCCAGTTTTGGTTCAGAAGAGAGGGGCCGCCGGAGAATAACGTCTTCCCCCCCCCCCCCCTTCACAAAAGGAAAAGAAAGGAGGGACCAACTTCTTTTTCATTCCTTTAAAATGACAGAAATAAAGGGTAATAGTAGTGGGGATTGACCATTATTCACATTTATAACGTTACAACGGTTGGTGTTCTCAAGTCTTTTACCAATGTTTTCAATATTTGTTAGATCTCTTTCCTTGTAAAGTAAAAGGTTATTCACTAAGAATAAAAGGGAATGAGCCCCATGTTTTAAAAGGAGGAGAAAACTATATAAAAGTTCAATTAATAGCCCAAATCCTGTGCAATTAACAAATTGTTCCCTTGAATTAAATAGGAAAGCAGCCAACCCAATTCCCTTTCAGTCCTTAGTATTGAGGACCAAAGGAATAGAAGCATCATATTTTTGCCAATCATTAATAGTATTGTCATAGCTTTATCTTTAAAGGCATGCCAATTCCCTTCTAAATACTCTAGCATATTGCAAAATGGGTCATGGTAAAATAGATCCTAACTCGATTCCGAAAAGCGAGCACAACCAACCCTAAATGATATCATGGACAAATCTTGGAATGACCCATCTACACATTGACACAAAAAATAGTCTGCATGAGAGTTCACAATGGAGGAGGTGGTGAGACACTCACTCTCCCTAAGCATTATATAAGAGGCAGATGTAAGGCCTTACTCTCCTGCTGATTAGATGATCCAGAATGGGAACCTTGTCTAGTGATATTGTCCAAAGAAAAGAAAAACAACTTTGGATGGAATAGGGATCCATACAAAATTAGTTGGATATTGATCAACAGCAAAGTCGTTGACGGCCTCTAAGAATGACAGGACAGACAAGAAAGACCCAATTGAATCAAAGGCAAAACTGTTAAGAATTAACAATGGCCTCAATCTCTTGGTTTGTCTAAGGCATCTATGTTTTATTTTATTAATATGGGCCAATAGCATGTGATATATCTCTATAGACGGTTGGCCGTCTCTTGCAATTGCTGGGGGTGTGCAAGATGGTTTGGTGCTCTCTTTGGAGCTCCTAGCCATTCAAAGAGGGTTAAAGGTGGCTCAGGAGCGAAGGGTATATCCCCATTTTAAGTGCAAACCAACTCTCTGTGGGCTGCTAGATGTATTAATGGGGATTGTGTTTCGCCATGGCAAGAGGTGCCTGTCCTCTCCGTTAATTCCTTAAGCAAAGGCCTAAGGGTTTTGGGGTGGGGTCAGCCATACCCCTCATACAAGCTAATAGGGCGGCTGACTTTCTGTCCACATATTGTAATACTTGTGCTGAAGTGCATATGACTCCAGACGAGTTTCCTATTTCGTTATCTAAACTTGTCAGGGGTGTAAATATGTAAGGATGTAATACACTCCTTTTCTTAGTGTTTGGTAGAGGTCCGCCAAACCCCAAGCTTTCCAGTTCCAAAAGTAAAACAAAACCTTAATATATAAAAAAACTAGAGGGAGCGTGAAACACTATTCATCTTCACTTTAAACATGGTATTCGAGCAGTGTGAAGATCAAAAAGGAAGGCTCAAAGGAAAAAAAATTGCAAGAGAACCCAGGGGCTAACGTCATCTGGTCATATGACTGAAGTCAGTATGACCACTCATCTTCGCTACACCTTGGTTTGGATACTACTTTAGAGGTACTCCTATCCTTGTTCAATAGTATTTTTGGTAGAGTTTTTTAGGCTATTTGGAGTGTTTAGGTACCCTAAAATCATATTCCAGAAAAACAAATCCAGATTTTAATTAATCTGATGGTATCATGGTAAGGCTTATATGAAGTTTTTTTTAATGAGATTCATTGTTCCAGATTGATATGTTTTAATGTTGGGATGAGAATGCAGGTGATCTCATTGAATTTGGATGAGAATTGAGGGAGTTGTGATGTTTTTCCTCCCAGGAGTGTTGTATTTTGCTATTTTTAGATTTGGTTTGTGTAGACTTGTTTTTCTGCAGTAACTAGTGAACACCAGCATTGTTGTTGCCTGTTTGTGTTTGGGTGACCCTAGTAAGGGATCTTGGCTGATTTGTATATATCAGCTATCAGTTTGAATAAGTTGAAGTGTGTGGAAGTTCAAAAAATGGCAGCTAGTAGTAGATCTAATGTTAGTTCTTCCAATCCTGAACATCCTGGAACCATAGGAATCACAAACTCACAAAGTGGCAATCCAGTCTTACATATTACAAAATTGAAACTGATGGATCTAATTATTTAGAGTGGTCTCAATCAGCAAGGATTTTCATTAGAGGCAGAGGTAAACTTGGATACATCAATAGTAGAATAGTGGAACATGAAATAGCAGATGCTACACGTTTTAAGTAGGAGATTTCTTTTCCTGAAATAGCAGATCGTACACGTTTCTAGTAGGAGATTTCTTTTCCCGACAACAGCTAAAGAAATTTAGGACGCTACTGCTCAAAAATACTCCTAAGTTCATAACTTTGTGAGGGTTTATCAATTAAGTCGGGATATTGCCCACCATCACTAGGGGGAGAAGACTTTGGCAAACTATTTTGCCTTTCTATGAAATACATGGGAAGATTTGGATTGCTATGAAAATTTTAAACGTGTCTGTCAACTTGATGCAGTTAATCATAAAAAGATAGAACACAGTTAGGAGTATTTGACTGATCACTGTATAGAACATTAAAGCACGTGTAGCACTCCCCGGCAAAATTGGGTTGCTGAAATAAATAAAAAATGTCATCATCTTCTTGAAGTTTCTCATGCTCTTCTCTTCGGGATGAAAGTTCCAAAAGCCTTCTAGTTTAAAGCAATTCTTACTATTGAACTTCGAAATTCCGGTTACAATCCTTTACCCTAATCGATCTTTTTTCCTATCCCTCCAAAAGTTTTTAGTTGTATAAATATGTTCACATTTATCGAACAGATTGATCCAAAGGCTCTTAAGTGCATCTTTCTTGGATATCCATCATCTCAAAAGAGTTACAAGTACTATCATCCTGAGCAAGACAGGAATTTGTATCCATAGATGCCACTTTCTTTGAATTTGCTCCATTTTTTCGTTGTGTATGTTTTGTTCAAATTCATCAATTGCATTGGACTAAAACCTGACCCAAAGACTTTTAAGTGCATCTTCCTTGGATATCCAATTATCCATCATCTTAAAAAGACTCTCCCTCGCCTACATCAAGCATATGTTTATGTATCTGATCGCTTGTCTTGGAATGACTTTCTATTCTTTGTGCAGGGGAGGGGACTTGGAAGGAATGCTACTTTCACCATCTTTTTTTTTTGTACAGTTTTGGGTTGTTTCACTTTCAGTCTAGGGGTTTCTATAGGTTTATGCTTTTGTTCCTTTTTCTGAGTTCTCTTTTGCCCATTGCACTAACCTTGTATCCGTTGATATATGTAATATCGAGGGTATATTTGTAAAAGGGTATATATATAAAGTTCTCTTCTTAATATAAGATGCTAGTAGGGAGGGAGTTGATATTTTCTAATCATGGACATTTGAAGATTGAAGCTATGATTTGCCTCATCCCAAGTGGAAGGAGGCAATGTGTGAGGAGATAAAGGCTTTGAAATAAAATAAAACATAGGAGTTAATCGATCTTCTTAAAGGAAAGCGTAGTTGGATGCAAATGGGTATATGTAGTGAAAGTGTGAAACACAAGGCAAATTGTTCAGTGGACAAGTTTAAGATGAGATTGGTTCCAAAGAAATATATGCAGACTTATGCGCTAGACTATCAAGAGACTTTTGCTCCAGTGGCCAAGCCAGTGAAACTTCCTTGGCTTCTCCACCAACTGGATGTCAAGAATGTATTTCTACACAAGGCCCAAAAAATCCCTAGGAATTGAAACATGAGAAATGTGATATAGGTACCTCATTTCCATTATATTAGTATGGGGAGCCATACCATAGAGTTTATCTTACATGGGATATTTGTGGATAAGTAGGTGCCTTAAATTCCTATACAACAATACTTGCTCATGGCCAATGGCCTATACCCTAAGTTCTTGACTCGAGTCTATCCCATCACTTCCCACATACATAGCCCCCTCTGGCCACTTAATGGGGCATAATGGAAGCGAGTCTAGGAAACAAGCTTCCTAGGAAGCGAGTAGCTCACCTTGTACATAACCTCCCTGCAAGTGCAACCATGGGTTTATATGATAATTCCTCTGGGGTTTCAACCCTCTGGTAGTTGAGAGAAAGCATGCGAAGAAGACACTATACGGGTTGAAATAAGCATCAGGGTATGGTTTAATAGATTCAATAGTGCTACAAAGAGAGTGAGCTTTGTATAGTGTCAGGTTGATCAAAAATTGTTTGTTAGAACTTAGACGTACTCAAAGTAGACCTATTATTCTAATTGTGTTATGTGGATGACATAGTGATAAATGGTGATGATTAGGAAGAAATTCAGTGTCTTAAACCGAGGGAGAGAGATTGAAATCAAAGATCTTGGCTTCTTAAAGTACTTTCTTTAGCATTGGGGTTGTACGATCTAAGAAGGGCATTTTTATCCCTCAATGGAAATATGTTCTAGACCTTACTTAAACAGGAAATTGGGCGCAAAACCTGCAAATACTCCTATTGAACAAAATCAGTGGTTAAATAATTAGTATTGTGATCCTTTGATTGATGCGGGACGATTCCAAAGATTAGTAAGCAGGTTGATTTATCTCTCTTACTAGACCAGACATTACTTATGTAGTGAGTGTTATTAGTTAATTTATGAACTCACCAAGGTCTCCACACCTAGAGGTTGCCTATAGAGTTTTGAAGTATCTCAAGTCTTCACCAAGGAGGGAGTTGATATTTTCTAATCATGGACATTTGAAGATTGAAGCGTTTACTGACGAATACTGAGCTACTTCTACTTCGGATTGTAGATCAACCCCAGGATACTGTACTTCTGTTGGAGGAAATCTAGTAACTTGGAGGAGTAAAAAGCAACCTATGGTTGCTAGATATAATGCAAAGGTAGAGTATAGATCAATGACTCATGATATTTTTGAACATCTTTGGATTCAGTAGGTTACATAGTTACCAAAGCGAGAAACGAAATCGAGAAGCAAAGCGAAAGCGAGAAGTGGGAAGCGAGGCTACTAAAAACCTTGGAAAACAAGAAGTGTGAAATGAGTAAGAAACGACTAAGGAAGCATTCAAGAAACAATCAAGGAAACGAGTGAGAAGCAATTGAAGAAGTGAGCAAGAAGTGTTGAGGGAACGAACGAGAAGCTATTGGGGAAGCGAGCAAGAAGCAGAAGCAACTGGGAAACTAGTATAAAATCAATGTGAAGGGATTATACACTTATAATACAATAAAATAACCTAAAGATAATACAATGCAAGTAACTTAGAATCATGACATATAAACGATCAGTCAACAAGGAGGTAAATAACCAAGAAAAATGAATACCAAGGTTATATTGTTGAACCCCAATAATTAATGAATAGTAACCACAGTTAATAGGGATTAAAAAGGGCACTTGTTCACTTGTGGTTGTGGGTGCCATTGAACTTGGGACCGAGTTTAATGGCAATTGACTGTGATCCAATCTCCAATGGCATGCCTCTTGTGGCCCAATGGGTTAACTCATCGTCATGTCTTCGTGTCCCTTTTAACCCCCATTTAACCATGGTCTTCACTAAATTAAAGTTAAGATTTTGATTTTTTTTTTTTCTTTCTAAAAACCAAGGTTGGATTGCTTAACTCTAGGGGTTAGTGAATCTTAACCGCAGTTGGTGAGTGTTAAAAAGTGGGGCATGGACCAATGAGGACCAGCCATTTCATTACATAAATGCAACCGCCGGTATGCTAAGCATTTTCCCAAAAAAAAATTATATAAAACCAACAAAAAGTTGCACATGCCTACTTTAAGTCTGTTGCCCCTTCAAAATCTTCACTATAGCTTAGGGAAACCTTTCCCAACCGCTTTCAAGACATTTTATAGTCTTTTCCTCATCGCTTTCTCATCGTTTTACGATCACTCTCTAATCGTTCATAAGCGTTTCCCCAATCGTTTAGAGGCGTTTCCCAAAAATTTCCCAAGCGCTTCCCAAAAATGGGGAAACCGCATCACTTTCACTTCCCGGACGCATTTCCTGGGAAGCGTGCTTCTCACCCTAGACATGGTTTCCCTGAAACTATGAGTAGGTACTCCAAAAAATGGGTTTTAAGGTGGAATGTCCTATGAATCTCTATTGCAATGACAAGGCTTCCATAAGCATTGCCCATAACGCAATTCAACATGATACAACAAAACACATTGAAGATTTGAAGTACAATAAAAGTTAAGAACTGGGCAGATTTGTACTCCTTATGCGACATCCGAACAACAATTAGCCGATGTTCTCACCAAATGTTTAAATAAAACTAGGTTGTCAAGGATCTTAAGCAAGTTAGGAATGATAGATATCAATTCACCAACGAGGCATCTATGTTTTATTTTAATATTACCGGCCCATAACATGTGATATATATATATATATCTGTAAGAGCATTTACATCGAAATTAAAACAAAACATTAATAAAAAGAGTCTAGAGGAGGGTAAGACACTATTCACGTTCCCCCCCCCCCCAAAAGTTTTAAAAAAAAACATGAACCCCCCCCCCCTGGGGGTTCTTTCATGCTCAAAACCCTAGAATCATCTTAACTTTCAACTGTGTCCCTCTTGTACTACAAAATCCAAATCACTCTACCCAATCTACATCCAAAACATTCTCCACCAAAGCTCTTTTCTCTACTGTCATAGCGTAGAAGTCCGTGAAAGCAAAGGAAAAAAGGAGTCTCTCCACACCAAGGGTCCTCCTTGAGTCTCACCCTGTCACCACTACCTATGTTGTATCGAATACTCTTGGTGAACTCTTTGGACACTTTACATATGACTCTCCGGTAGCTCATGCCAGGCATAACTATTCATTGGACCCAACGGCCATAATTATTTGCTATAAGAATCCTCCACAGATTATCTTGCTCCTTGTAAGACCTCCAAAGCCATTTACCTAAACAGGCTTTGTTAGTATGCTTTAAGGGTCAAAGACCTATAACTTCCACCTCTTTAACACTTCACACCTTGATCCATTCAACCAAATGATATTTCCTAATATCCTTTTTGCCATTTCACAAAAACTCTTGTTCCATTTTTCTAGTCAAGATGACATCAGAAACAATAGAAAGTACGTAGACTAACTATACAAGGTGCTGCAAATTAGAGGATCTTTCCACCCTACAAATTACCTTGTTTTCTCAAGAAGTCTCCCGTTGAAGTGTTCCACCGTTGTGTCCCATAGAGCTTTTGGAATGATAGTTGGCTCCTAAAGGAAGCCCTAGATAAGAAGATGTGGAAGATGTGGAAGATGTCCTGAAGCCCAAAGATCCTGCTAGCTCTGTAATATTAATTAAAATCCTTGACAACATACACTTCACTCATTTGCATTTATCCGAAGGCGCTAGATACACAGCTGTAAGAACTGCTTTACCCCAAAACTAACCACTTCAAAGAAGCAAAGTGTACATGTCAGATATCTATGTTGCTTGTGACCTACTTTCCAAAAGATGTTTCATTTTCAAACTAAATATCAGAAATGGCCTGTTGTCAGATCCCATTGAGAAGCATTCCAGCACACCACCAGCTTCAGCCCTTTAAATCAATACAATCAAAGAATCTTCCAACACCATAGACATGAAATAAGACAATGAATCATAGTCCCCTAAGACTTTGGAAAAAGCCAGTTGGCAACCAATTGACCAAAACTAAGAAGAGTGCATGAGATGCAAATGTTCATCCACCTCCTCCACTTCAACCCAAAACCTGTTCTCATTAAATTTTACTCTAGAATGCTCCAAGTAACATGGATGTATACTCTTTCCATGTCAAATTTGCAAACAACTATGACAATACCACTCCTGAGATGCAGGTCGATGCACTCATTTGGAATTAGTTTCGTAAAGGATCTATCTCAGATTGACAAAGCCACCATGGTAAGGAGAGATCATAAACCCAACACCTTCCTTAAGTTTGGATGCGAGCATTTTGTTTATGACTTTATAAAGGATACCAACCAGGCTTGTGAGTTGTGACCTCTGATAAGTGCTCCAGACATACATCTACCTTGTATATGGCGGAGTTAACCACCAAATTCAACAGCTCCAATATGATTCCTTTGTTCTTGACTAGAACCCTAGCCCATTCAAATGAACTCTTCTCCATCGTATTCTGGTCCTCCATGATGAATCCTTCACAAAGATCTCCGATGACCCTTGAAGGATTGATAACCCCATAGATGTAGCGAGATGCCATAGAGCATAACCCCTATATCTTCCATTCTCCTTTCCGAATTGGAACAACCCGCTCAAGGGATAAAAACATCAAGAAGGAGATGAGCATCTATGTAAAAGTTATCCCCTTCCTAAAGAACCCTTGCAGCTTCTCTAAGGGTAGACTGCAAAGAAAAGATTGTTTGACATCTTCTTGATGAGCAATCCCTTGCAACCTTCCGCTTCTTCTTTATCCACTGTTGAACTTTGCAAGGTCATCCACCTCCCAACTGGACAAAGTTTGAGGTATCGCTTCCTATATTTAATCCCTATAAGATATATTGTCCACAAACTGGCTATATGCTCTGATCTTGGCTGCACAATTACCCCTGTCTAGCCATATGGGTAGCCTAACGGCCTCCTTGTAGCTCTTGCTTTTGTGTTCTCACTTATATTTGTAAGATTGGGGCAGGGGTGGGCAGGGGCTTCCTGAGCCACCCCACTGCCTTTAACAGAGCATTAGTTGTGATTTTTCTAACAATAGAAGATCAATTAACTCTACCATCTTCGTATGACCTCCCTTGAATCTAAAAATTCGGAAAGCCTTACTTCCATGGATGTATTTGTTCCTTTTAATCAGTGCAGTCAAAGCGTCCAGACGATGCCTAGGCAATGGGTTCCCTAGGCAAGGATCACCTAGGGGTCGCTTAGGAGATGCCCAAGTAACCCAAATCTATTTTATTTACTAAAATTATAAAGATTTAAGAAATTTAGATATTATTAAAAAGAAAGAATAAAATTAGAAAAAATCATATATAAGACCAAAATTTAACAACAAAAATATAGAGCGGTTCCCTAGGCAAGGATCACCTAGGGGTCGCTTAGGAGATGCCCAAGTAACCCAAATCTATTTTATTTACTAAAATTATAAAGATTTAAGAAATTTAGATATTATTAAAAATAAAGAATAAAATTAGAAAAAATCATATATAAGACCAAAATTTAACAACAAAAATATAGAGCATGGTTTGGAGAAAGTATGGAAGAGAATTAGATGTGGAAACCCTAGATAAAATCTATTTTGTCCAGACAAACCCTAGACAAAAGCTATCAAGTTATGTTATATATATGTGTGTGTGTGTGTGTGTGTGTGTGTGTGTGTGTCTTTTTTTTTTTTTGGGTAAACTACATCTAACTTTATGTGGGTCTCGACTGTTATCTCACTAGTACTTTAGTGCTCAAGTGATGAGGTCTAGGTCCACTAGACAACTAGTTTAAAGTGCCTGTCTAGATTTTCACTAGCATTGCCTATGAGACATTTTGACTACACTGCCTCTGCCATTCCAATCTCTAATCCATGGCGCAAGAATAGATCTATGTTCGTAACTTCCTCTACGAAGCTTCTTCATAGATTCCAAAATCTAAAGATCTCAGTTGGTTCCTTTTCCAATAAAAAATATTTTTCACTATGTTGTAACTAAAGATGCTGTTTTACATATCTGATTAGGCAAGAATAACCAAATAGTATATATATATATATATATATATATATTTTTGATCGATAATCCAAGCAATTATATAAAAATTGAAAGCAGAACAAATACAAAGGAGCATGTAGAGCATAGTTCATGAGGACGTGATCATTACTAAGTCCTAAAATAACGGGACAACAGCTGTTATAACGGGGATAAAAATTACTAGCCAGCATTACAAGGGTGTCATTTACATATATAGCATAACGGTCTATGGCCAAGCTATTAATATGATGTTTTGTTAAAATCAAGTGTCCTTTGGTTTTCGAATGAAGGTCATATCACAAGTAGTATTCAAAATTACGGTCATGACAAAGGAGACATGCAAGGACATAAGAACCACTACCTAATTCAAATTAGTGTTCTTTCTACTCTCTCTCTCTCTCTCTTCCCAAAGGCACACTGACCTTCCAAGATACTGAAAAACTCACTTAAAATAAACAGTTTAGAAACAATAACCAAAAAAAAAAAACTTCAAAAATTCACCCCAAAAGCAAAAGGACAAAAGGAACAAGATGGGTTTGTATATCCATTCAAACCAAAGACCCAATGCAGTAAATATCAGATCTAGTCTCAATACATCAGGAAATTCAATCAATATCAAATCAAATTTCTGAAGTATATTGCGAAAGGGAACATCTTCTCAATAACAACACTAAAATAAAATATCCAAATTACAAATCGATTCTGATCATATCAGACGATTAACCTGAGTAATATGATCAAAATATATATTAATATAAATCTTGGCCGAAACACCAACACACCCAAGAATCAGGAAAAAGTTTTTGAAACTAAGAAAGCTCAACAAAGTATCATCACATTTCGAGAAAAGAAAAATTGAAGCCAAGCACGACTCGATCGCCTACCTGCTCCGTTGTTAACTCGGCATGATCCATGAAATTGAGTCTCCTTGAAAAAATATCAGTAGAAATGAAATCCAAATCTGTCCAATTCAACCAATTAGGGATAGTAAAATATGAATGTAAATGCAGATCCTTGAAATTGAAGATTTCAATATTTTCAAAAATATTCTGTAAAAAAATTCCCGGAATATTTGGAGGAAATTTTTTTTTTTTTTCGATCGCTTACCCGAGAAAGGAGATCGTCTGTATTTCTTTTTTCTTTTTCTTTTTCTTTTTCTTTTTTTGGGTTCAAATATCTTGTCTGTATTTCCAGTGTTAGGATTAGGATTGGGAGTTGGGCCTCTTGAAGATGTTTTATGGGTGGAGCGATGATATAGTTCTGGAAC
The DNA here is from genome assembly GCA_015143295.1 of Tetracentron sinense. Classification (NCBI taxonomy): domain Eukaryota; kingdom Viridiplantae; phylum Streptophyta; class Magnoliopsida; order Trochodendrales; family Trochodendraceae; genus Tetracentron; species Tetracentron sinense. The sequence continues at coordinate 4,329,440 of CM026566.1, read as the reverse complement.
TATTATATTATAACATTATCGAGGACTCTGACGTACACGTGGCACAGCCTGTGGTATGGCCCACTTCTTAGATCAGAAGCTATCTGATCATGAGAAGCCTTTTAGACGGCGTACCTGAATTGCCGCTACAAGTGAAATGACTCTGGAAAAGGGTAAGGGACGAGGAAGGGGGTAAGGGACGAGGACGGGGGTAGGCTTCTTTTATTTTATTGTTTTTGAGTTGAAGGTAACACCACGAGGTGAAGCTATAGGCATTAGAAGGAAGACTACATCCACACGCGCGCACACACACATTCCACAAACACCCTCAACCCAAGGAGGTAGGCTTCAATCGTAACTTTTTATCTAATATTTTTTTCATGTTTAAGACAAGATAAATGGTTAGGCCGCAACCCTGGTTAGTGTGTTAGTATCTTTTCTAGGCTAACGCTTGGATATTTTAACCACCACAACCCACGGGACTTGATCTGGAATCAAATGTGTGGTGGAATATACACTACCAATGGGGGCAAGCTTTGCTTCCCACATCACTTCATTTAACTGGGTCAACCCAATTGACTCAACGGTTCAACCAGTTTGGACCAACTCGCCTCTTGATCAGGTCAGTGTCTGTCCAATTTTTAAAACATTAGAAGATGTAAAATATACTTTCCCAATTTGTCCCATAAATAATAAAATCCCTCCACGAATGAAGTGATTGTGACCATAGGATTAATCATAATCATTACTTGCCCAATAACATAGCTTGTTGTTCATAGAGTTAGGTTCTTATGGCAAGTACAAAAACGCAGTACATTCCCAAAATATTCAGTTTTTTCAGACTAGAGCTGAGATCTTTGTATAGACTTCTACAGGGATTCCTTGTAGAATCCAAGAGAATGTGATACCTATGCATGATTACAATATGACACCGTCTAAGAAGTGTTTCTATATAATGATTATATTGTATTCCTCAAAAATTGATGTAAATAGGTAGTTTACGTGATGCACTCTCCTAAATTCTACAAGCAATTTTGTAGAGGCATCTGCAAAAGTTTCACTCTTCTAAAACTCAAGTTGATTAAGCATTAATTTTGGAGTTAATGTTGTCTTAACTTAATTGATGAAGCGTGTTGCATTGTTATGCTTGCCACATAGAACCTCTCTAGCAAGTATCACAGAGGATTCTATGTCTTGTCCATGAACCACCTCTTAATGCCCTGTCCCATTAGACCTCGTAAAGCAAATGAGTCTGAAATTTGATAAGTATGAAGAGATTTACTTAATAAATTTCTAAATTATGAAGAGATTAGGTACCAACAAAAAGAAATACAAGCATGGAGAGTATTGGGATTTTGTCAATCTTAGAATTAGGGTCTCGTGCTAAATTAGTATGAATTTTCTTTTATGATCGAGATCAAAAATAAAAGAACATTTTATAAGACAACAATATGGTTTATGCTTCATAGAGCAGAATATTGTAGGACCAAGAGCACCGTATTTATAAAATGAGTACTACCTGATAGAGGAGAGGATGGTTGAGTGTGCAGGGGGTCTGCAGACTGCGAACTGGGGAACTCCAACAATGGCAGTAGATGGTCTACCACCATTGTCAAACCAGGCTAATTTGCAATTGGCGGTAGACCATCCACCGCCAATAAGAAATTTTTTTTAAAATGGGCCTGGCCCATGCTCACTCAGGCTTTGGGGGTTTGAGTTAGGGTTGTTTGGGCCTTATGGGCTGGGAACTAGGTTCAGACCCTAGGGGCCATGGTCTTAGGGTTTAATAAGCCCTAAGGGCTCTAGAGCTAAGCTAGGGCTTCGGTTAGGGTTACCTAGGGCTAGGGTTTTGACATAGGTCTTATACTAGGGTTTAACTAGGGTTGGGTCCTAGTGTTTAACTAGGGTTTACCTAGGGTTTAGCTAGGGCTTACCTAGGGTTTAGCTAGGGTTTAGGGGACTTGGTAGGGGGTAATCATGGTTAAAAGGTCTTAACCATGGTTAGACAGGGGGTGTAAAAATTAGGTGCTTACAATCACGACCCGTGTATCTGAATTCTCAGGGGCCATGGACAAGAACCTCCACGATACAATCAAGGTCCTCACTTCCGATCAGCGTACTGCTTGGGCTCAGTACTACAAATTGGGATCTGCCCTAGACTTGTCCATGGTTAAATCAGATTCGCACCTCTTAAATGCTGCAATATAGTGTTAGAACCCCTCGTACATAGTATTTCGTTTCGGTAAGAACGAACTATGTTCGACTTTGGAGGAAATTCAGCGCAATCTGAAGTTAAACATGGAAGGCAATGTCATACTACCGCGCTACAAGGCAAATTATCAGGCAGACCTCTCGAGGTTCTTGCATCTCAAGCCTGCCTGCTTACAGCCCTGTCCTAGTAGCACTTTCGACTGGATACCCGTAGGCTTTCTGGAAAAGCAGTACCACCCCAAGTGGAATCCTAACCGCATCGCACTTCTTAGTCTCAACACCCTTGCACTAATAGTCATGTCTCAGCTAGTATTCCTGAGGTGTCGTACACTTGTCGAATCAGTTCTGGTCGGGATCATCAAGGACATGCACAACTCCTACTCAGTCATACCAGTCATCCTAGCAAAGCTTCTCAGGGCTCTCAACCAGGCAGCAGTCTAACTAGCTAGTCTTCAGAGGGCTACCTCGCGTCATCATCACGGGAAGACAGTGCATGATCCTTGCCGATCTAACTGGCTTAGCAGCCTATGTACTACCACACAAAATGCTCCGCCAGTTTGGGTTTCCTCAGTGCATCCCAATCATAGACCGGTAGGGAAATGACTCACCAGCTTCACACTGCACTCCGAGCGCCTCACCAGTCAATTCCAGTCAAATTGGTGAAGTTCTAGGCGAGATCAGTGGCCCGACTTTGTGGTTACATCAGGACCAACTACAGATGTAGCATACTGACTTTAGATGGAAGACCCTGACATCCCATCTCCCATGCCTATGCCCAGGGAACTACCAACACCAGTCTTAGCTCCATCACACGGAACCATACCCTTAACTGAAAAGGTAGTTCCCTAGACAGACATCTTCTTGGAGAGATAGCTCCAAATCCAAACGAAAGAAAAGCGGCTTCGAAAAGCCCAATAAGTGTTCAGGCTATAGGAAGCAAAGCGGGACCACGAATTCCAGGCTATGCAGCAACAAATTGAGCATCTTGAGCATACAGTTCAGTCTTGTCAGAAGAAGTGGAAAGGCGACGCCAAGAAGACAGCCGTCATCCAGGCCCAATTGCACTTCTATCAGAAACAGCTTGATAGTACAAAGGCAGAGATGACCTCCTGTATCCAATAGTTTGGATACCACATGTTCAACGCAATCGAGAGCCTTGCTTACATCGAGGTTGAGGTCACATCCCTATAGCAGCAGATCATGGACTTGGATGGTATGCCCCGGCCACTTGACTTCACGATCTCGGACGGACCTGCTTAGGATCGAGTCTTTTTCTCCTTTTTGAGTCACAGTCCTGTACTCTTTTCGCACACATCAAATGCAAAATCCTCTCTAACATCATTTTCCTTGCATCATAATCATGTACGTTTAGCCTGTAAATCACTCCATTCACAATGTTACCCCAACACTGAGCACAAACACTTGCATTATGCCCCTCAGGCATCACTGCATCATCCATGCACCCTCATTGTTTGCACTAACGTCCCTAGAGTCCAATCTATCTTAGTCAAAGCATCACCGACATTGCACTAAACCTAGCATCACTCATGCATTTGTAAAGTCAGCTTAACTTTGTCCATGCATCATGTAGTTAGCAGCATTCTCAAAGTTGACCTAACTTTGGCATACAAACTGCATCCATCCTTCACCCTGTTTATCTCATCAGGAATGCTGTCTAGGGTTTTGAGTCTCATTCATCGGGTCTAACCCGCGTATGCTCATGCATTTCAAATTCACATAACTTACCTCCGATATTGACTCGCTCTACATTTTCAGATTCTACCTTACCAAGACAGCAACTCAAGTCCCCAAGCAATGGAGCACGAAGAAGCATCGAACAACCAATAAATCATTTTGGCGACTCTCCTCCATCAAGAGCAGGACATCAAGGAAATCAAGTCTCTCGTCCAAGAGGCAATTGCCGCTCTCAACAAGCTTCTGGTGGCACAAAGGCAAACCTGGATCCGCCCCACCTCTTAGACAAACACACCTAACCCAGTGGCACAACCACCGAAACCTTCCCCTCATTTGCTCCTCAAGCCTCCAAAAGAGCGGGTACTACCCAAGTATTTCATCCCTCTTCCACTCGACCAACTCCTATCGACTCTCGTTGAAAGGAAGCTAATCGCACTTCACGGACCTACCCCATTACTACCCCTAGAGAAGAGAGGCCGCAATTACCAGGAACACGAGCACTGTGCTTTTCATCAAGGCCCTGGGCATTCTACTGATCACTGCATCGCTTTGAAGCATGCAGTTGAAGATCTAATCAACGAAAGCAAACTTAATTATGTGCTTGGTAACTGGTGTTCCTGAAAACCCTATCCCCTCATCAAGCTGCCTTTATGCCACCTAGAGCAGTGTCTTCACCAGCTCATCCAAAGAAGGGGAGACCTGAAAGCGAGATGCTGAGTTCAGTTGATCAAAACCGAGTCGAGTCTAAGTCAGTCCTAGTTAGGATTTCCTTTCTGTAAGAGTCGGCTATAGTAGCCCTTGTACGAGTCTAGTCCAGAGTTCAACTCTTTCAATTCAATGAAAAATCACTCTCTTCCTCAAGAGTTTCATCTCCTTTATCATTTTTGCCTAGCATAGCTGAATATTTCTTAAGCTCATTTGCTTTAACAAGAGGTTACTTAAACAGATAATCAGACCCACAATCCTCAAGGGCAGAATACGATGAAAAACAGAATTCTCATCTAGAAACTTCGTCCTGTACAGAATCGGGTAGCAATTCTGAATGCAAAAGTTAAGACCTCGCCACGCCAGGGGTAGGAGCAATCAAAAGCAAGGGGCAAGCCCCTCTCCTGTCATCCGACATAATCTTCAATTCAGTCAAGATCTGAAAAGCATACACAAGGAATTTGAAACCCCGTCATCATCAATGCTTAGAGCAGGGGGGCAACTTATTTATCGAAACATGAAGCAAAGCTGACACCCGAACAAGTAATGGATAGCTGCAGAAAAGTTTGCAAATCTACTAGTCAGGGGCAAATGCCTCACCTAGCACATATCAGGGGCAGTATCAGACCGATCAGTGGATCCCGAACTAATCAAATGGGCATATCAAAGTATAGCGCTTAAGATCTTGTCTGATAAATGCTTGCAATTTTAACCGCTTCGGGAAAGGACAAGAAGCCATCTTTGACACCCCTTCATCCCCTTCAATATAATACCGTTTTACAAATCAATGAAATCTGCTAGTTAGCCCTTTTGAGCCTAACAACTTTTTTTTTCATATAACCTCTTCAGGGACACCCTCCCTTACCAATCTGTGGCATTTACATGAACTACATCATGACCTGATCTTGCAAATAGTACGTAGGCAACCTGACAAATTAAGTGCAGTCGCAAAAAGGGATCATACCTCCCTCGATCTCCCTACGCAGAGTCAAACCATCCCCAATGGAACCAAAGCCTCTCTAAAACCTTTTTCAACAGAGTCCAGCAGAGCAAAAAAAATCCTCTTAAGGGAACAAAAATTTCCATAAAAGGAAAACCCAAAATAGAAGTAGAAACATTTTCAAGAGTCAGAGACTTCCCCACAGAGACAAACCTCTTCGAACTCTATCCTCAATAGAAACCTTTCAGAGGAAATCTATCCCAAAAAAATTCCCCAAGCAGAGACAACCTCTCTTACTCTCCCCAGTAGAGACAACCTCTCTCAAATTCCCTAGCGGAACACAAAAAAAAAAAAACTCTACTTGAAATCCAAAAGTACAAATCTTCAAGAAAGTACAATGGAAAAGATCCCCAAAAAGAGTAACTGCAAAGAAGAAATCCCAGGGTGTCCCAAACTTCGGACCCTCAACCTACATTTCGCCCTATCACAAGTCTTCCTAGATCCCTTAGAGACTGAAAGTGCAAGCAGCTTATCATGCAGGTATCCGAAAGCGAGATACCGACATCGAAGGCAACAGGAACTGAATTCCATTCAAAACCATCACGGGCCCAATGAAAACCAGAAATGGCATTGGTGCACAAAAATTACGCAAACCCCAGACCTGGTCTCCAGATCAGGGGTAAAAAAGGGAAAAAAATTTATCAGCTTCGCAGGCATGAGGAAAACTGACAACGGCCTTATCACGCAAAAATTATGTGAACCCCGTTGACTTGGTCATTCCAAGGGTAAAAAAGAGAGAAGAGCTAAATCGGGCAGCAATCAGGCCCACCGAACTCCCGACAATCCCCCATAGATCACTGACGGATGGCCCGGAGAAAAAGATCCCCGGCAGTAGTCTCCAGTAGAGTTCAATTCCCTAGCAAACAACTGATAATCTCTAGCAAAGTGCCCCTCACAGCAAATCATCAGTAGTGCTGCACAACAGTGCCATCTCCCACAGTAGATTCTTAGTAGAGGCCTCACATTGCTCTCTACAAACATTCCCCCCAGTAAGAGTCTGAAAAGGCATCACAGCAAGCTCCTCCCCAGCAAGAGCCTAAAAACACCATAGTAAGCTTCTCCCCAGCCAGAGTACTCAAACTCTAGATCAAGGCAGAGCAGGTCTTATTGGCAAAGCGATCCTAGGTTGTAGGCAAAGCCTGACTCCATAAGGTGCAAAGCATGACTTCATCAATCTCACAACGGGACAAATCTGCTTAGCATCGTACTCTATCCATAAGGACACAATCCATTCACCCTGTGAAAGTGATCTCTCTATTAAATCACATAAGCAAATGAAGCATTCAACTTCAAATCCTGAGTCTTCTTGTCACCACCAAAGTTCTTATACTCGTCGGATCAATCATCCTTGAAGTCTCCCGAGTCTGCCGAATCTTGTGACGTCTTCCAATCACCGCCAAAGTCCCGATACTCACCTTCTAAGTGTCTATCGACCGACTTGGCCAGATCAAACAGAACTCAGCAATCGCTCGAGATGCATCACAGCTCTAGCAAAAAGTGAGAACAAGATCGCATGCCTCCAGAATCTTCAATTAGCAAAGGATTAGTCGAGCCTTCCTTGCATCAGCATAGGTCAAGCCATGCACTAAACAAAGCTACACATTAGTTGCACACACTCAATCAAGTTACACTCTGTACATCCTAGCTACATACTGGCTAAACTCAAGGTGAAAGCCCCATCCAATACATTTAAGTCGCACAAAACATTGCACTTTAGCCGCATGCACTTAATCAAGTTGCACACTTCAGTATCACCCTATATGATCAAATTTCAGCGCCTTTCGGCCATATCAATATCAATCCGGCTAGTGCCTCTAGGCTATGCCTCAAATCTTTAAACATCCCGTGTGTACCTTTACAATGTACACCACCTGCATGTCCTCTTTGTGACACCCCCGTGTGTCCTCGACATCCCGTGTGTACCTTTACAGTGTACACCACCTGCATGTCCTCTTTGTAACACCCTCGTGTGCTCTCGACATTCTGTGTGTACCTTTATAGTGTACACCACCTGCATGTCCTCTTTGTGGTACCCCCGTGTGTCCTTGACATTCCATGTGTACCTTTACAGTGTACACCACCCGTATGTTCTCTTTGTGACATCCTCGTATGTCCTCGACATCCTGTGTGTATCTTTACAGTGTACACCACTTGCATGTCCTTTTTGTGACACCCCGTGTGTCCTCGACATCCCATGTGTACCTTTACAGTGTACACCACCTGCATGTCCCCTCTTTGTGACATCCCTGTGTGTCTCTAAACATCCCGTCTGTGTTGGCCAGGTAATGACCCTAAAGGGGGGTGAATAGGGTCTATGGCAGATTTAAAACTTTCAAATTCAAAAATACGGAATAAAATTAAATATGCAACAAGCTAAACTATAGAATATTAAAAGAAAGAGAGAAGAAATAAGGAGAGTGTAAAATCAAGATTTGTTCACGAGGTTCAGCAAACCAGCCTACTCCCCACCTCAGCTTCCAGCTAGAGAATTCACCACGATTCCTTAATCGTACAGGCTCCTTCACAGGTGGAGTCCAAACCCTTACAATCTCTCTTACAGGTCGAGATATTACCTTACAAGCTCTCTTTTAGGCCGAACTGAAACCTCTCAAGAGCACAACCCTCTCTTGATATAACTGAAGCAACAACTTCAGTGCAAGAATCCTAGATTCTTGACTAATCTCAATAAATGAGTTTTGAATTGAAAATCCGAAATGAAAACTCCTTAAATGAGCAGGATAAGAGTGAAATACAAACTCTAATAAAGTCTCTCAAAGAAAATAGGAGTTTAATGAGCTCAAGAGAGATTTTTGAAAATATTCTAAGTGTGAGAGTGAGTGAGATTCAATAGCAATGAATGAGGAATCAATAAGAGTTATTACTGTGATCAAGAGTTGTTATTTGTTCATAAATGAACTCCTTTTATATTATTTGATTCAATAAAGCCGTTATAGGCTCATTAAATGCAATTTGATCCATTGAAAAATAGTCGTTACAACGATTTTTCAGAGTCAGACAGGATTTCGTCGATGAAGTGGAGTTCCCACTTGAATTCGTCGCCGAATACAAAAGATAAAATTGAATTATGAAAAACCCTGTAATGACTTTGTCCCCGAATTTAAACAATCCAAAGAGTTCGTCGCCGAAATCAAGAGACAGAACTGAATTTGAAAAATTCTATCATGACTTAGTCACTGAATTCAATCTACCCAGAGAATTCGTCGACGAATTCAAAGTAAAAATCCTGAATTCAGTTTTGGATCAGACCAAAGGGATGTGATTGATTTCCTAGGTCAATTAGCTATACTCTTATCATGATATTATGATTAATTAGAGCTTTAGAATGATTTTCAAAAAGTATCCTTGGCTCCTATGGTCAATCTATGATTCTTGAGCTTTTCAACTTACCATTCTTTTGAAGACTTTTTACATATGTCCTATAAACTCTTAAAGATAAAAACTAAATATATTTAAATAGTTGAGAGATGAACTTGGCTTGACTTGGGTCTAGTGATTTTGCCTTTAATCTTCAATGGACCCAACTTGGACTATGGTCTAATTTTGAATCTTCATCTTGTATACAATGGGTTGAACTTTCTCTTAGGTAATTTCTATCATTTTTCATGATTGAAGTGCTGTCATTATGTGTATTTTGAAATGTTCAAACACTTTAAACAAAATTATTAGTACCAAATAGTTCATTTCATTGTTATGTAATTGTCAAAATTATTTAGGGTACCAATGGTTGTAACCCTGAGGCTAACAATCTCTCATTTTTTGATGATGACATAACAATGTAATGAAATGGGGTTAGGCATCCCCTTACATTGTGCCTTACACAAAAGCTATGAGGTAAGCTCCCCCTAAACATATGCAATAGAAATCATAGTTGATGTTTGAATCCATATTTTAGATGGACTTAAGGATATATCATCCTGTTTAAATACCAAGAGAAGTTCCACGAAGTTAAATTTCAGATTTAATTTTAATTCACAACATATTGGGTCAAGATAGATTTATTAGGGATAAAGATCAAGAGAAGTTCCTTGAATTTTAAGCAAGATGTCAATGTTTGAGCAATAAACAAGAATCATATTTGTATATACTGCCAAAGATGCAAAAAAAATGTTAAAGAGATTCTCATTCATTCATTTCAAAAAAATTAAACATACAAAGAATGTCATCAATTTTCATTACATTCCATTTCTCCGCCTATGTCAACATCAAAAAAAAATTATAATCCGTCTTTTTTTTGTTTCTTGATTAATTCTGCAACTTTGGAGAGATAGTCTTCTGAAGGTTCTTCTTCTTCATTATCTGGGGCCTTGGTTACTTCTTCACTGCTAGAGGGGATGGAAGATCCATCAGGAGAGTCAGAGGAAGAGGATTCTTCATCTGAAGAGGGAAGAGAGATAATGGGAGCATTCTTTTTGGAAGGAGTCTGCTTGGTTTTCATTGGCAGCTTGCCTTTGGAGGAAGAAAGTGGAGCTTGGGAAGGAGTGGCTCTACTAGCCAAGTTAACTAGAAAATTGTTCATTTTCTTCAACTCATCAGTAGCTCTCAAAATGGTGGAGGTTGATATGGGAGATGCTCTGCCATATCCAAAAGAAGCTTGCCTTGAGTCTTCAACTGAAGAGCTGAGGAATCCACTTGTCCTTGGATTAAATGGGTGACTTTCTCCATTTTCATGCTATCTTCAGAGTGAGCTACTGCCCAATCTATGAAGGAGAGAAGACACAGAGTCAACCCTATTTTTGGTGACTGATGAATCCATGTTGACTGTCCCCAAAACTGAGTATGTGGCATTAGCTCTCTCTCTTAGATCACCATGGACAGTAGCTAGAGAAGACTGTACTACCTTGGGAATATTGATTATTTCTGACTCGAGAGCTGTAAGCTTGGAGGAAGTATCTGACTGGAGGGTCTGAAAATGTTCTCGAGATTCTGATTGAATAGCAGCAAGGCTTGCCCTTGTCTCAGTCATGAAAGAGACCAGGGAGGCTCTCATCTCCTCCTGAAAAGCTTATTGGCTCATCCTCATCTCCAACTGACATTGTTCCAGGCTGGAGGACATGGAGGCAATTTGCCCTGCCATGATACTCAGCTGCTTGTTTGAGGCTGCTGGCCTACTAGGCACCTCACAAAACTGACTAGGGTGCTCAAAGTGAGGAGACACCTGCCTATGAGAGCTCTCTGGTATCTCTCCAGCATCCACGAAGTCAAACCAGTCAGGCATCTCATCCCTGGGGTGCTACTCACCCTGTAGCATATCTGCAGGATCCTCTGTTGGTACAGAAACTAGCTGCTGCTCAGCCTGGGCCTCCTCCTCTGACACTAATTCTGGCTACTGCTTAGCCAGGAGCTCGTCTGAAGGTGCAGCTGAAAAGGAAGGAATAGATGGAATGGGAGTAGAGGTAGGCATACCAGAAGTGGGAATAGGGATTGAGGAAGTAGGAGTAGTGGAGGACTGAGAGGCATAGGATTTAGGAATCCAAACCTTCTGGGTTTCATTCTAAGTATAGCTCATTCTTTGAATGGTTGCTTTGCTATAAATGGAGGAGTCATCAGGGGTGACAAAATCTGTTTGTGATGCTAAAGGAACATTAAAATGTTTAAAGATTTTAGTCAGGGCCTGACCAAAAGGGAGACACTCTGATTTTCTCTTAAATGCATCATCCATACAATGGACCCACTCTTTTGTCTTGTATGCAGGTTCATCAGAAGACACTTCAAGTTCTTCAAGAAATAGCATTCTAGTTTTCACGACAAACATCTAGAACCATCACATTGTGGATCCATTTTTGATCGCTCAGTTTCTGGATAGAAGAGGATTCTGAGACTGCTAGGTTTGTATGATAATGTGCTTGTTTCTACAAATCATAATAGTATAAATAATGAAAGATTGGTAAATATTAGATATATATGAAAAGCAAAGAAAGCAACATTCTCATTTTTTTAAACTGGACATCTTGCAACTTCATTACTCTATTATTATTAGTGTTCCAAAGGTCAGAAACATCATCACTTGCAGACCAAGGCATTGGGAGCTTTGGAGTGTGTATAGCAGTCTTCACCATAGTTACCAAGCAGAATTTCAAGAACTATTCAGCTGGGTAAATTTTCGGGAAAAATTGGAAAAATGTAGGTCAAGAAATGAATAAATAATAAATAAGATTTTTAATTATGTAAACTTATGAAAAATTTATATATTAGATATTGGTTCAAGAACTCTTCAAAAAGTCGTGTATTTAATTCGCAAAAAAATGACTTGAAAAAAAAGTTGCAATATTTTTAAAAGGTTGTGAATATTTCATGAATTAAAAATCAATGTAAAAGTTGCGACTTATTGGGGACCTTTTTTGAAGAAATCGAAATACTTTGTTATTGTCTACTTAACTAGGCAGCAATTACAAGAACACCAATGGATCTTATTTCAAGAAGGGAAACCTTTGTTTGAAAAGGGGTAGTGAAATCTTGGTCCAGGCACATCATTTTTAGTGTTACCACCACATCAAATCCTTCATCTCTGGTCCACTGACCATTCACAAAGGTTTGAAGGTTGCACTGAGGGATTTTCAAATGGAGTGCAATTGGTTTAGGTGAAAGGAGATATGTTTGTATAAGACAAAAGAGGTTATAAGTGATTCAGATTAATTGAAGTGAAAGTGAATGTAAAAGAGTTTAACCAACTCAGGAAACATTGGTTCGTTAGATTCAAGAAATTTATCCCATTTTAGGGCAGAGAAGAGGGTTTTTATAGGTTCTAGGCCAAAGGCATCAAGACTTATGAAATTTATGACCTTACCGTAGAGAGGAGAACGAGGTAAGAATTTTTCTCTGAAAACCTTCTCGAATTTGGCTTCCTTGAATTTAACAGCGACTGGAGAGGAGCTTGAAGTCGGCTCTTTCCCTTTATCCGTTCTTGATTTCTTCTTAGGTGGCTCTACCGAAGCATTCTTCATTCTAGGAGGCATCTTCTCACAGATTGGAAGTAGTTGGAAGATTTGGAAGAAGGTTTTGGTGCGAGAGCAATGGAATAGGAAATTTGGAGGGAAAGATTAGGTTTAAAAGAATTGGATTTAGGGGTAACTATTTATACTCACGACTTAATTCGTCGCCGAAATGGATTTCGTCTCATAATTAGTCGCCGAATTAGAGTCAGGAAACCTACTGATTTTAATTTCAGATTGACTTCGTCGATGAAATGGATGACTCATCTAGGTTCATCACCGAAATGGGTACAGAAAACATTTTGTTTTCTATATTTCTCAAAAATTCGTCGCCGAAATCACATTCTAGATTGAATTCGTCGCCGAGTTCAATTCTGAATATGAAGAATTGATTTTTCTTAAATTTTCACATATTTTCCTTCAAATTAAAGATTTATCAAGACATCTAAAATCATGATAATGTATTTAATTCAATCTATGAAACAATCAAATAAGTTATAGGCATATCAAATCAAAGATTTTAATTTTTGATTGCTTTTGATCTTGATTCAGTTAAATCACTCAAACTAGTCATTTCTAATTCTCTTCTTAAAGCACTAAACCTATCAGATTGTAGTGGTTTGGTGAAATTATCAGCAAGCCGATTAATTGTATCCACAAATTCCAAGATTACATTTCCACTTTGCACATGATCTCTAATAAAATGATATTTTATTTCTATGTGTTTAGTTCTTGAGTGTTGAATGAGATTCTCAGTCATGCAAATTGCACTTGTATTATCACACTTAATAGGGATTTTAGTATAAGTAAGTTTAAAATCTTCTAGCTATTGTTTCATGTAGAGTGTTTAAGCACAACAAAATCCAGCTGCCATATATTCAGCCTCTGCTGTGGATAAGGCTACTGAATTTTGTTTCTTACTAAATCATGAAACAAGATAATGTCCTAGAAAGTGATAAGTTCCACTAGTGCTTTTTCTATCTACTTTGCATCCAGCAAAGTCTACATCTGAATAGCTTATTAGATCTAAGTTTGTGTTTTTAGAATACCATAAGCTTAAATCAATTGTTCCAAGTAAGTATCTGAAAATTCTTTTTACAGCAGTTAAGTGAGATTCTTTAGTTAAGTGAGATTCTTTTGGACAGGATTGGAATCTTGTACAAATGTAAACACTGAATATAATGTCAGGTCTACTTGCAGTGAGATACAAAAGGCTTCCAATCATGCCTCTATAGAGTTTTTCATCAATACTTTTCCCTTTTTCATCCTTATCAAGTTTAGTTGATGGACTCATAAGAGTATCCATTATTTTAGTATTTTCCATTCCAAACTTTTTAAGTAGTTCTTTAGTATATTTAGCTTGATTAACAAATGTTCCTTATTTGGTTTATTTAATTTGAAGTCCTAAGAAGAATGTCAATTCACTCATCATGCTCATTTTAAATTCTTTTTGCATTGTTTTAGCAAACATTTTGCAAAGAGATTCATTTGTTGATCCAAATATGATGTCATCTACATAGATTTGAATTATTAGCATATCATCATTTTTGGTCATTATGAATAAAGTTGTATCAATTTTATCTCTTGTGAATCCATTTTTAATTAAGAAGCTACTTAGCCTATCATACCAAGCTCTTGGAGCTTACTTTAATCCATATAATATTTTAGTTAACTTGAACACATGATTAGGAAATTTATGATTTTCAAAGCAAGGTAGTTGATTTACATAAACTTCTTTATTAATATAACCATTCAGAAATGCACTTTTCATATCCATTTAGTATAATTTAAATTCTTTATGACTAGCAAATACAAGTAGCATTCTTATAACTTCTAGTCTAGCAACCGGGATAAAAGTTTCATCATAGTCTATCCCCTCTTCTTGTTTATAACCTTGAGCTACTAGTCTAACTTTGTTTTTAATCACATTCCCATTTTCATCCTTTTTATTTCTGAAGACCCATTTTGTACCAATTATAGATTTATTATTTGGTCTAGGTATTAAATCTCAAACTTGATTTCTATTAAATTGATTTAATTCTTCTTGCACAGCAATGCCCCATGATTTATCTTCAATAGCTTCTAAGGCATTTTTAGGTTCAATTTGACTTAGGAATGCAAGGTACATTAGATTTCTTCTTGTTCTAACCCCTTGTTCCATATTACCAAGTATTAGATCTTTAGGATGATCTCTTATTAGTTTCCAAGCTTTAGGAAGTTGATAAGATTCTTCATCCATATTTTCTTCTTCATTTTCTATTTCAATGGATTTATCTTTGAATGTTCATTTTCTTGATCATCTTTGTTTTCTTCATTAATTTTTAATTTGGATATTTCATTTTAAAAAATTTCAATTTCATCAATATCATCATTTTTGGAAGATTTCTTAAATGGATTAGATTCATCAAATACCACATGGATTGATTCTTCAACAATTAAAGATTTCTTATTAAATATCCTATAAGCTGTGCTATTTGTAGAATATCCTAGGAAAATTCCTTCCACAGATTTAGCATCAAATTTCTTAAGATGTTGTTTATCATTAAGTATGAAACATTTACGTCCAAACACCTTAAAATAGCTTATATTAAGAATTCTTCCATTCCAAAGCTCATAGGGAGTTTTATTTAACTTGTTTCTTATAACAATTTTGTTAATTACATAACATGAAGTGTTAATGGCTTCAGCCAAAAAATAATTAGGTAATTTGTTTTCATTAAGCATTGTTCTAACCATTTCTTGAATGGATCTATTCTTTCTTTTTACTACACCATTTTGTTGTAGAGTTCTAGGTGCTGAAAAATTATGATTGAAACCATTTTCATCACAAAATAATTCAAGCTTTTTATTTTTAAATTCTCCTCATCTATCACTTCTTATGTTGTTAATAGAATAACCTTTTTCATTTTGAACTCTTTTACAGAAAATTTTAAATAGAGAATGTACTTCATTTTTGTGCGAAAGAAATAGTACCCATGAGTATCTTGAAAAATCATCCACTATAACAAAAGCATAAGTTTTTCCAGCTAGGTTAGCTACTTCATTTGGATAAAAAAGATTCATATGCAAGAGTTCTAAAGGCCTAGTGGTAGAAATTATTTTTTTGGGTTGGAAAGAAGATTTTATTTGTTTTCCAAGTTGACAAGCATCACAAATTTTATCTTTAATAAATTTAGTTTTAGGTAATCCTTTAACTAATTCATTTTTAGAGAGTTTAGATAAAAGATCCATACTAGCATGTCCTAGTCTTCTATGCCATAGCCAACTAGCTTCATCTATAGTTGAAAAATACATCATGTTTTGAGATTTATGTTCATCAAACTCTAAGGTGTATACATTTTCATTTCTATGTACTACAAACAAAGTATTCAAATTATCTTTGTCCTTAATCATGCAAATATTTGATTTAAATGAGACGTTCATTCCCTTATCACACAGTTGACTAATACTAATGAGGTTATGTTTAAGACCATCAACAAGTAGTACATTCTCAATAAAGACAGATTTATTCTTACTAATGTTACCTATACAAATGATCTTCCCTTTAGCATTGTTTCCAAATGTTACATGACCGCTGTCCTTTGGAGTGATTGATGCAAATAGCTCCTTGTTCCCGGTCATATGCCTTGAGCATCCACTGTCCAAGAGCCATGTTGTCTTGAAAGTCCTTGTCTTGAAACATACCTACACATTCAATTCAAGTAACTCTAAGATACTTTCCCCCGATACCCAAACTGTTTCAGATGGAACCCAATGTGATTTGGGTTTTGATTTGGGAGGATTAGTTCCCTTGGGAACCTATATCATTCTTGATCCTTTATGATCAGTCTTTGAAAGAGAGGTTGTTCCTTTTGGAACCCAAACTTTTCTAACTATTTTACCATTATAAAATGAGGTAGATGGTAGAGTTTGGTAATTACTTAATTTTGAGAAGAAGTTTTGATACTCTTTTTGTTTTGAAAAAGTATTATAACCAAGTCCAGCCTTCTTAAAAACACATCTCTGCTGTCCTAAAAGTCTTTCTAGGTTCTTTTGACCATTTGTGAATGTGAAGACAGTATTAGTCAAGTCCTTGACTTTAGCTTTTAACTCATCACATTCACAAGTGGAGTCATAAGGAATATTTTGAATATCATTTAATTTCTTACTCAAATCCTCATTCTCAATAGCTAACATACTCTTTTCTATTTGCAGAGTTTCACATGATTGTGAAAGAGTGTGGTTTTCCTTTTTAAAAGATTTATTTAATTTAGCTATTCTACCAAATTCAATATAAAGTTCATCAAATGCTTCTCTTATTTCATCATATGAGAGAGAATCATTTGGGGAAGAAGTTACCTCATCCTCATTTGTCATGAGGCATAAGTTTGCCACCTCTTCATCACTTGAATCTTCTGACTTACTTCCCTCTGAGTCATCCCAAGTCATCATCATAGCATTTTTCTTGTACTTTTGGCTCTTTTTGAGTAGAGGCCAGTCAGTCCTTATGTGGCATGGCTTCTTGCATTCATAACAAGTGAGAGGTTCCTTCTTGCTAGATTCAGCTTTGTTTACCTCTTTTGAGAACTTCTTCTTGTATGGTCTCTTTTCGAAGTTCTTTTTATGCTTGAGGAACCTTTTAAACCTTTTTGCCATCAAGGCTATATCTTTATCATCACTGCTGGATTCTTCATCACTATTTTCAACTTGAGTGGTTTTGAGAGCCAGCCTTTTCTTGGTTCTGGGTTCATTCGGCAATTGATCCTTCATTATGACTTCATGAGTCATAAGAGATCCCAGTAGCTCATCTATAGGCAGTTTGGTAAGGTCCTTAGCTTCTTGGATTGCTGTCACTTTCGGAGTCCATTCCTTGGGTAATGATCTTAAAATTTTTCTCACATTTTTTGCATTTGAATATACTTTACCCAGAGATTTAAGACCATTTAAGATGTTAGTAAATCTGGTGAACATATCACCAATAGATTCTTCTTTTTCCATTTTGAATAGGTCATACTTATGAACAAGCATGCTTATCTTTTCTTCTTTAACCTGATTAGTCCCTTCATAGGTGACTTTCAGTTTATCCCAAATTTCTTTAGTAGTATCACACCCGGAAACTCTGTTAAATTCTTAGGGGCTTAAAGCGCAGTAGAGGTTGCTAATAGCTTTAGCATTGATTTGAATGAACTTAATGTCTGCTTCATTCCATTCTTCCTCTACCTTGGGGATTCTAACATCATCCACGGTTTTTGTGGGAAGATGAGGGCCATTGACTATTACTTTTCAACACTCATAATCTAGAGCTTGGATGTAATACATCATCCTAATTTTCTAATAGTTGTAATTTTCTCCATTAAACAATGGTGGTCTAGTGGTGGACTGTCCTTCTCCTAGGCTTGTTGTAAAAACTTTGTTTGCCATAATAAAATCGATTACTCAAATTGTTTAGATTTATTTAGAGTATTAGGCTCTGATACCAATTGTTGGCCAGGTAATGACCCTAAAGGGGGGTGAATAAGGTCAATGGCAGATTTAAAAATTTCAAGTTCAAAAGTGCGGAATAAAATTAAATATGCAACAAGCTTAACTATAGAATATTAAAAGAAAGGAAGAAGAGATAAGGAGAGTGCAAACTCAAGATTTGTTCACGAGGTTCAGCAAACTAGCCTACTCCCCACCTCAGCTTCCAGCTAGAGGATTCACCACGATTCCTTAATTGCATAGGCTCCTTCACAGGTGGAGTCCAAACCCTTACAATCTATCTTACAGGTCGAGATATTACCTTACAAGCTCTCCTTGAGGCCGAGCTGAAACCTCTCAAGAGCACAACCCTCTCTTGATATAACTGAAGCAACAACTTCAATGCAAGAATCCTAGATTCTTGACTAATCTCAATAAATGAGTTTTGAATTGAAAATCTAAAATGAAAGCTCCTTAAATGAGCTGGATAAGAGTGAAATACAAACTCTAATAAAGTCTCTCAAAGAAGATAGGAGTTGAATGAGCTCAAGAGAGATTTTTGGGAATGTTCTAAGTGTGAGAGTGAGTGAGATTCAATAGCAATGAATGAGGAATCAATAGGAGTTATTGCTGTGATCAAGAGTTGTTATTTGTTCATAAATGAACTCCTTTTATAGCATTTAATCCAATAAAGCCGTTATAGGCTCATTAAATGCAATTTGATCCATTGAAAAATAGCCGTTACAACGATTTTTTAGAGTCAGACAGGATTTCATCGACGAAGTGGAGTTCCCACTTGAATTCATCGTCGAATACAAAAGACAGAATTGAATTCTGAATAACCCTGTAATGACTTCGTCCCCGAATTCAAACAATCCAAAGAGTTCGTCGCCGAAATCAAGAGACAGAACTGAATTTGAAAAATTCTGTTATGACTTCGTCGCCGAATTCAATCTACCCAGAGAATTCGTCGTCAAATTCAAAGTAAAAATCCTTAATTCAGTTTTGGATAAGACCAAAGGGATGTGATTGATTTCCTAGGTCAATTAGCTATTCTTTTATCATGATATTATGATTAATTAGAGCTTTAGAATGATTTTCAAAAAGTATACTAGGCTCCTATGGTTAATCCATGATTCTTGAGCTTTTCAACTTACCATTCTTTTGAGGAATTTTTACATATGTCCTATAAAATCTCAAAAATAAAACTAAATACATTTAAATAGTTGAGAGATGAACTTGGCTTGACTTGGGTCTAGTGATTTTGCCTTTAATCTTCAATGGACCCAACTTGGACTATGGTCTAATTTTGAATCTTCATCTTGTATACAATGGGTTGAACTTCCTCTTGGGTAATTTCGATCATTTTTCATGATTGAAGTGCTGTCATTTTGTGTATTCTGAAATGTTCAAATACTTTAAACAAAATTATTAATACCAAATAGTTCATTTCATTGTTATGTAATTGTCAAAATTATTTAGGGTACCAATGGTTGTAACCCTGAGGCTAACAGTCTGTACCTTTACAGTGTACACCTGCATGTCCTCCCCTTCGATACCCCGTGTGTCCTCGACATCCTGTGTGTACCTTTACAGTGTACACCACCCGTATGTTCCTCTTCGACACCTTGTGTGCCGTCGACATCCTGTGTGTACCTTTACAGTGTACATCACTCGCATGTCCCTTTTCAACACCCTGTGTCTTCTCAATGCCCTGTGTGTCTTTTCGATCAAATTTGATCAAATCCCTCTAGCTAGCACCTCCGGGCTGTACCATCCTTGCATCCATCAATCCTCAAAGAGTAGACTAAACTACTCGCTCTCCTCCAGCAGTGGCCATACCACTTCATTGCACCCACCATTTGCATTGATGCATACATGTCATCATACTGCATCCTCAAGATCTGAGCTTAGTGTAAAAATAGGAAGATTCCAGTCTTTGCCGTTCAAATCACCAATCTTGGCATTCTCCAGCAAAGAGGGGTAGCTGTAAGCACCCAATTTTTACACCCTTGTCTAACCATGGTTAAGGTCTTTTAACCATGGTTACCCCTTGCCAAGTCCCCTAAACCCTAGGTAAGCCTCTAGTTAGTCTTAGGCCTCACCCTAAGTCGAACCCTAGAAAACCCTAGAACCAAACCTTAACCCTAGCTAGACCCTAGCTAAACCCTAGGTAAACCCAAGTTAAACCCTAGTGCAAAACCTATGTCAAAACCCTAGTGCAAAACCTATGTCAAAACCCTAGCCCTAGGTAACCCAAACCAATGCCCTAGCCTAGCCCTAGAGCCCTTAGGGCTTGAACCCTAAGTCTATGGTCCTTAGGGACCTAAATCCTTCGGTCTGGGCCCATAAAGCCCAAAAACCTTAAAGTCAAACCCCCCATACATGTATGTGCATGGGCCAGGCCCAAATTTAAAAAATCTCAGATTAGCGGCAGATGATCTACTGCCAATTAGTATTTTGCCTGGTTGAATAACGGTAGTAGATCATCTACCGCCATTGTGTGATCTTCAGTTTACAGACACTGCACGTCCCCCTGCACTCTCCACCTTCACCTTAAGCATTTCACTCAACCCCCACCAGGTCCAACCACCTTCCTTGCCTTCCTCTTTATTCCCTTTGTGTCCCTGAAAGCTTCTCTAAAAACCACCATCCATGGACGGTAAACACGGTCTAAAAATCCCCATTCGAACTGTTGTTGCTACATCACCTCCTAACCCTCTTAGAATTCCTCTAAAACACTCCAGGGAGCACCTATAGCTTCCCCAGCTGCTGCAACCCCATCACCGTAGCACCACCACCACTGTTACAGACACCACCACCTTCAGCAAGAACAGAGCATAGGGTAGGGCACTCCCTACCCCATTTTTTTCCTTGCTTTATCATTCATGTGAGCTCCTGGTCATTTCCAGGGGACTTATTTACATTCCTTATTATTGTTTGTTGTTCAACCCCCATACAGGGTGTTCACCCACCTTGATCATAGGTGTGGTGAACCCCTACAGGTATATCCAATCCCCTGAGCTTCAAGACCATCACAAGACCCCGTGGGGGGTTCCTCAACTTATGAGGGAACCCCTGGGATCCCTGGTGCGCAGTCCCTAAGGACACAACCTCGGTTTTAAGCAAAACCAAGAATGACGGTAAACTCAGTACCACCATTCCTAGCCTTTACTGTTGCAGCCCTGGTTAACCCCTATATATGGGCCCTCGTCCATATCCAGGGCCTGGGTTGAACCCCCTTCCTCATCTGGAGCTTAACATAGTTGGTCCAGGTCCTTGGGTTAGCACTAACCATGGTTAAAATTAAAAAAAAAATAGACTGTGCAGAGTGGCAGTAGATCATTTATCGCCATTCTTTAATTTGCCTATTTTGGTAATGGCGGTAGATCATCTACCACAATTCTGTGTTTTCAGGTGCAACACCTTTGGATCTCTGTGGGACCCACTCCAGGCCACCCCTGGGGCCCACACAAGGCTTAAACTCTTCACTGGAGTCTCCTATTCAAATCCCTGCTTTCAGAGCACTTTAGGTTAACACCTAACTCGAGATATCAGTGTGCAAACCACGGTTAAAACTACAGTTATAATGTCGGTAATCCAATTACCGACATTATGCTTTTTTATTCTCAGCTTTTGCAGGGGTCCAGGCCTGGTAGGAGGTCACTTTAGGCCCTGCCTAGCCCCTTGGGCCCACTTTGGACTTAACCATATCCTTAACCATGGTTAAACGTACCATCGGTTAACTTTTAAGGTTAAGCACCCCTTAACCCACCAAATCTTGAAAAAATTCCTAACAATCAATTTGTATCATAAAACTGACTTCGACCCATTTTCAACCCTGATTAATAACCCTAATCAAGGTTAGACCATCCTTTAAACCCCAGTTAGCAACCCTAACTGCGATTTCCCTTCGGTTTTGGCCTATCGAGCCTAAAACCAAGTCAACCAGACTTATCCTTGGCCTACCGGGCCTCTCCTTAGCCTACTAGGCTTAATCTCATCTCCCTTTAACTATGGTTAGCAATCCCAACCATGGTTAGTTTGGCCTAACCCCGATTAGCAACCCTAACCCTAGTTAAATTCTGGTCTAGTCTACTTCACTACCCTTAAGCCTACCGGGCTTAAACCTTACACTTGACTAACCTTGGTCAAACAAATCCTAATCTATTAGACTAGACCATGTTAGCCACCCTTGATGCACACACACATACCCTTCGCCTTTGCATAGGCTCAGGTGCTAGAACTATGCTCGGTCTAATATTATTTTTGTGAATACGTAGGTAACCCAACCCGGGTTCGACCCCAATTAGCTTTTCTTTTTTGGATTAGTGTTAACTTAAACACTCCGGTATTTTGAAGAAGATTAACTTTAATTGGCTTATACCTAGGGAGTACAAAACCGTTGTAAAATGGAAGCCTCGGGGTGCCTAACACCTTCCCCGGACTTAATTGAACCACTTACCCTGATCTCAATCGTAGACCAAGACCTTATCCAACTCTTGGGAACTTCTCCCTTCTGAATGAATAGGTGGCGACTCTTTTCCCCGTGAGTAAATTTTTGTGCTCACACTCACGAGAGAGATATCACAGTTATGCAAGCAAAGTTAGATAGTGTTTTGGAATCCCTGAAGATTCTTATTGGTACCCGAATCGGAGAACCCTCTAGTTGAAACCCTACTGGAGAAACTTCCGAACAGCCTCATCCAGAACCACATCAGTCTATCCCTATCATCATTCTTAATCCTGGGCCTGCAACAGGCAGAGGAGAAACAGAGTATAATCAATATGATGAGCAGCCCAAAGCCTCCCACGTTAACCAAGACAGGCCGTCATCTTCCGACCCCACTCTATCCCTCAGGAACCAGTACGAGGAGATTAAACAGATGAAGAAAGAAATAGGACGCATGAAGGGGGCATCTGCCAGCCCCTGTCTATCATTGGAAAACCTGACTTTCTCATCCAGGGATGCAGTATCCCCAAGTTTCAAGGTGCCAGACTTTGAAAAGTATGACGACACATGCTGCCCAAAGCAACATCTACAGTTATATCTAAGGGACATGCTCTAGCACAACAAGAACCAACCTCTGCTCATTCAGTACTTCCATAAAAGTCTGAAGGGAGCAACCTTCACTTGGTGGATATCGGTCGACAAGTAGCGAATCAAGACTTGGTAGGATACCATGGATAGCTTTGTGGAGCAGTACTCCTTTAACCAAGAGCTTCGGCCTCAAAGAAGTTAGCTGGAGCAGATGAGCCAACGTAACAACGAGTCATTCCTGGAGTATGCCACCCGCTGGAGGGAAATGGTAGCTAAAAGATCTACTCCGATCCCCAAGGAGGAGTTAGCGAACATATTCATGGGCACTCTGAAGCAGCCCTACTTCACTCTGATGGTAACTTTACAAGCTATAGACTTTGATACTATTGTCAAAACCGATGCCCGTATCGAGACAGCCATTCAGAGCGGAGCCATCCATTCCAGTCTAGGGCTTGCTCCCCCCAGAACGGCAACACCAGCAAACAAAAACAATGGTCCCCAAGATCAGAGAAGAAGGGAAGATATTCAAATAGTATCTTTTGCAGCACCTATCAGATTACCGATTCTAATCGCTCAGTCTTAGCTAGCGCCCGGAAACACCCGATCAGTCAGACAAAATCAGGGGCATAACCGTCCCCCCAGAAATTTTACCCCTCTTCCCTACACTCTTAGCAAAGTTGCTAGACTTCTTCACCAAGTAGGGTCTCCTCACCTTGAGAGGCCTTACCCCTCTCTTACCTCAAGACAAACAAAACAAAAATTACCAAACCGATCATCACTGCGCCTTTCATCGAGGCCCAGGTCAATTAACCGGCTTTTGTATTGGCTTGAAATACACCATCTAAGATCTTCTGGATAAAGGAAAGGTTGAACTGCCCCCTGAAAACACCAGTATCAACTAGGCACCACTGCCCCCACACAACAATCAAGTCAATTTTATTGAGTGGGAAAAGCCCGGGGCAGGGCAGCCGAGACCCAGAGCACCCGCAGTTGATGACAGTATTATCAGGCCTTTTTACCAGCCTCCAGTCATAATCCCATCTCCCCAGTCAAATATACAGATCATCTAGTCTCTGGTACAGATCCCTATCCCCGAACAGATTATCTACACCATCCCTTGCCCAGCAAACTGGCCCACAGCCCCAGCTTAAGCCTCCACCTCTACAGGCCCCATTCTGATTCCTTACATCTCATCTCTACCTTTCAACCTTAACCATGTATCCGCTCACGCTCTCTCATCCTTGAGAGTGAGAGCATAGCCTACCTCAGTAGGAGTGCAGGTCTGCAAACTGAAGTTCAGGTAATGGCGGTAGATGATCTACCGCCATTGCCAAACCAGGCATAACATGAATAGTGGTAGATCATCTGCCACAAATTCTAGATTTTTAAAATTGGGCCTGGCCTATGCACACCCATAGTCTGGGGGTTTGGCTTTTGGACTTTTGGGCCGATGGGCCCAAGCTACGGGTTTAGGCGCTAGGGGCCTTGGACTTAGGGTTTATGCCCTAAGGGCTCTAGGGCTAGGCTAGGGCTATGTTTTAGGGTTACCTAACATTAGGGTTTGGTCCTAGGGTTACCTAGGGTTCAACTAGGGGCTTACCTAGGGTTCAATTATGGAGTTAACCTACAGTTTGCCTAGGGTTTAGTTAGGGTTGAGTCCTAGGTTTGATGGGAGTTATCCTAGGGTTTGCATAGGGTTAAGGGTACTCGACTGGGGATAATCATGGTTAAAGACCTTAACCATGGTTAAGAAAGAGGTGTAAAAATTAGGTGCTTACAGCTGCCCCTCTTTGCCAGAGAATGCCAAGGTTTGCAATTTAAACGGTAAAGACTGGAATCATCCTATTTTTACACCGATATTGGATTTTGGGGATGCAATATGATGACATGTATGCATGCAGTGTAAATGGGGGGTGCAATGAATTGGACGGACATTGCTGGGAAAGAGCGAGTATTTCAGTCTACTCACTGGGGATTGATGGATGCAAGAATGACATAGCCTGGAGGTATTAGCTGGAGGGATTTGATCAAATCGATCGAAAGGCACATAGGGAGTCAAGAACACATCAGGTGTTGCAAGGGGACATGCAGGGCTACACAAAGCCCGATTGGCCCGTTGGTGCGGCTCGGCTCGGCTCGATTCAGCCCAAAATTTTGGGCTCGAACAAGCCAAGCCAAGCCTAATAAAAAGCCTGAAAGCTAATTCAAGCCAAGCTTAAGCCCACCCCTGTGCGGCTCGGCTCGGCTTGAAGCCCGACTCGATTGAGGTTCGGCTCGGCTCAAAAATTATTTTTAAAAAAAATAAAAAAAATATATATATTATTTATATATATCATTATTATATATATAAATAATATAAAATTTTATTTAAAAAAAGAAAGGGATTCAAGCCGAGCTCAAGCCAAGCCAAGCCCGGCTTGAGCTTGAATCAATTCGGGCTGAGCCGGGCTTCAAGCCAATTTTTTTTTTCAGGCCGAGCTTCGGGCCATACAATCGAACCTGTTTTTAGGCCGAGCCGGGCTTCAGGCCTTGATCAAACTACTTCAAGCCGAGCCGGGCTTGGCCAGTCGAGCCTGACCCGAATACAGCCCTAGGGACATGCAAGGCATCAACAAAGTGTGTTATGTCGATGCTCACTTGGGATGTTGGGGACACACGGGGTGTCGGAGGGGAGACATGCAGGAGGTATTATTGCGGTATGACGAGATTGTCAAAGAGCACACAGGATGTTGAGGACACATGGGGTGGTCGAGGGGAGGACATGTGGAAGGTAATACGGTGGTGTGATGAGATTGTTAAAGAGCACGCAGGATGTCAAGGACACATGGGGTGTCTAAAGCGGTGACATGCAGGAGATAATGCTATGATATGACGAGATTGTCAAAGAGCACACTGGATGTCGAGGACACACGGGGTGTCGAGGGGGTCACATGCCAGAGGTAATGCTACAGTATGACGAGTTTGCCAATGAGCTTATAGGATGTCGAGGACACACGAGGTGTCAAAAGGGAGATATGCAGGAGGTAATGCCGCGGTATGACGAGATTGTCAAGGAGCACACATGATGTCGAGGACACACGGGGTGTCAAATGGGAGACATGCAAGAGGTAATGCTGTGGTATGACTAGGTTATCAAGGAACATGCATGATGTCGAGGACACACATAGGGGTGTCGACATTGCGGCATGTCCAAGAGGCACTAGCCGGATTGATTTGAAATGGCCAAGAGGCACTGGATTTTGATCAAGTTGATTGATGCTGAGGGCTTTGGTCATATGGGGTGTGACGCTATGATGTCATGCAAGGGATAGAGATGAGGATGCTTTCTCATGACTTTGTTGATTGTGATTTGCAGGGATGCACGGTGTCAGCTTCTTCTGCTTTGTCTTACCGAGGCTGCTCGGTACAGGTTGGTATGACTAAGTCTGGATACTGGAAGCTCTGTTTTGAAAAATGCTTTTTAGAAAAGTGTTTGGACTTTTGCAAAGAGTTTTTGACTTTGATGAAAGAAAGCTTAGCTTAGCTTTTTAGATTTGCCAGGGAGTTTTCTTCGTCAGTGCTTGGGGATTTGTAATTTGTCTTTCACTCTCGGAGAGTGGAGCATGACCCAGAAGAGGTTTTGTCACCGTCAGGGATGTTCATGGGTAGATCTATTTGTCTTGCCATGATTGGACTCTGGCTGGGGAGAAGCATACTGGGGAGCAGATTGGATGCTTCTATACTCTAGCTGGGGAGAGCGCTTGTAGAGAGCAATTGGAGGCTTCTAGTGGGGATCTGCTAGGGAATGGTGACACCGTTGAAGACTGCTATTGGGGATCTGTTGGCTGGAGCCTGAACTTTAGCCTACCCGGGACTCTGTTTCTCAGCTCCATATGTTGGGGATTACTGCAGGGATATCTATTTTTTAGTGCCATCTACCGGTGACCTGTAGGGGATTATCAGGAGTTCGAAGAGACTGTTTGTTACCAGATTCTGTTTCCAAACTGCTTCCATACCATAAGCCAGAGAAAATGGTGTTACCCCAGTTGAAGTTCGGATGGACGTTCTGTAGGCCATGAGTGCGTAGGGGAGCATCTCATGCCCGATAGAGTAATTAGTTGATATCTTTTATATGATCTTCTTCATATTTTTGTTGGCGGCTTTAATTGCACAATTGGTCTGTGGCCTGTATGGCTTAGTGTTATGATGTTGTATCTTGAATTTCTTGTAAAGATCAGTCATCCCTTTGTTGCAGAAGTTGAGAGTATTGTCTGTTACAATCTCATATGGGACTCCATATTGGCAGATGATATCCCTTTTGAGAAAATGCTGAACCACAGAAGTTATGACATTAGCATAAGAGGTTGCCTCGACCCATTTTGTGAAGTAATCGATTGCTGCTAGAATGAATCGATGTCCGTTTAATGCTTTCGGAGCTATGGGTCCGATGACGTCGATGCCCCAAGCTAAGAATGACCATGGAGCAGTGAGATTGTGCAACCTAGTTGGTGGTGCATTGACCTTGTCGGTATAGGTTTGGCACTGGTGGCACTTCTGCACATGCTTGCAACAGTCGGATTCCATTGTAGACTAGTAGTAGCACAGTCTGAGTATCTTCTTATACAGCATTAATCCGTTCATGTGTGGACTACAAGTTCCTCCGTGAACTTCTTCGACTACCTGTGCTGCTTCACTGGTATCTAGGTATCTGAGCCAGATTAGGTTCGGTGACCTTTTGTACAAGATTCCTCTAGAGAGGACAAATTGAATGGCCAGTCTTCTGATTGCCAGACGGTATCTTTTGGTAACGTCGAGTGGGAAGGTTCCGTCCTCGAGGTACTGCTTGATGTCCGCATACCAAGGCTTGTTGTCTGATACTTCTTCGATCTGAAGGCAGTAGGCAGGCTGATCTTGTTGCTGAATCTCAATTGGCCAGAGTATGATGCCTATAGGGATCTGAACCATGGAAGCGAGAGTAGCCCGGGCATCAGTAAATTTATTGTGGTTCCTGGACCTGTGATTGAAACTGATTCTTCTGAACTGAGTGATTAGCACATTGAGGTAGGCTAAGTACGGGACTAGTCTTGCTTCTTGGATAATCCAAGATTCATTCGCCTGACAGATTACCAAGGATGACTCACTGTAGACGTCTACCTCCTCGATTCCAATGTCCAGGGCTTCTTTTAGCTCGACTATGCATGCCTCATATTCTGCTTCGTTGTTTGAGCATATGAACTTTAGTTTGACTCAAATAGGGAGGTGTGCTCCTTTGGGAGAGATTAGGATTGCTGCTGCCCCATGCCCATGACTGTTAGTAGCTCTGTCGAAGTATAACTCCCAACCGAGGTACTGCTGCTCTTTTGTTTCTGCATACAGGATGGCTTCGTCTAGAAACTGATCATGTACTGAAACATAGTCTTATGCTGGACTGTGGGCAAGGTGATCTACAATTAACTGCCCCCCTTGGTTGACTTTTTAGTCATGTACATGATGTCAAATTCAGACAACATCATAAGCCATCGGGCTGTCCTCTCGGTGGTGGCTGACTTTTCTAGTAGGTACTTGAGTGGATCCATCCGGTAGATTAGTATTGCCGGATAGGAAAGCAGATAGTATTGTAGATGCTGAGTAGCCCAAATCAGTGCCAGACAAGTTTTCTCGAGCGGGCTATACCTCTCTTCATACTCTAGTAAGCGTTTACTAATATAGTAGATGGTTTGCTCTGTTCTGGTTGTTTCGTCATATTGTGCTAGGACGCACCCCATGGAGGTTTCTTGTACTGAGATATAGAGTAGCAATAGCCGTCCTGATGTAGGAGGCATAAGTACTGGAGGATTGAGGAGGTACTTCCTTATTCTGTCAAAGGCTTCCTGACACTCAGTTGTCCAGAATGTAGGTACATTTTTTTGGAGAACCTTGAAGATCGGCTCACACATCAGAGTGAGCTGAATGATGAATCAGCTAATGACTGAATTCTACCTAGGAACCCGTGGATTTCCTTTTCAGTTTGGGGAGTCAGCATTTCAATGTTAGCCTTAGCTTTGGCTAGATCGATCTTGATGCCTCTCTTACTAACTATGAAGCCAAGGAGCTTTCCTGATGATACTCTAAAGATGCATTTGGTTAGATTTAGTCTCAGGCCGAACTCTTGGAGTCTGTCATAGAGTCTCTTCAAGTCTTTAGGGTGCTTCCTGGCAGTAAGTGATTTGACGATCATGTCATCTACATAGATCTTAGTAGACTTGTGGATCATGTCGTGAAACAGTGCGGTCATGGCCCTTTGGTAGGTTACCCCTGTGTTCTTGAGTCCGAAGGGCATTACCTTGTAGTAGAATGTGCCCTAAGGCGTGATGAGGGAGGTTTTCTTCATGTCTTCTTCCGCCATTTTGATCTGGTTATATTCGGAGAAGCCGTTCACGAATGAGAGTGTCTCATGCCCTGCAGTGTTGTCGACCAGAATATCGATGTCCGGGAGAGGGAAGTTATCTTTAGGGCTTGCCATGTTCAGGTTCGGTAGTCAATGTACATCCAAACCTTACTATCCTTCTTGGGTACCAGTACTAGGTTTGCTAACCATTCAGGATTGGTTGCTACTGTCAGGAAACCTACTTCGATCTACTTCTCTACCTCTTGTTTGACCTTCTGTGACCATTCGGGCCTCATTTGTCTTAGTTTCTACTTAACTGGTCTGACTTCTGGGTTAAAGGGCAGTCTGTGTACTACCAATGCTGGGTCTAGGCCGGGCATGTCTACATATGACCAGGTAAAGATGCCACTGTAGCTTCTCAAGAAGCTGATCATGTTTGCTTTCTGCTACGGGCTCATAGTTGTGCCGATCTTGACTAATTGGGGACTGTCCGTGGATCTTAGGTTCACTATCTCGGTGTCCTCAATGTTCGACTGCAGTAGCCCTTCACTGTGCCCTAGGAGGTCCAGAATTTCCAGAGGCGGTTCCTCTTCCTGTTCTGAGTCATACTCCACTTTGGAAAGTTCAAGGAGGGTTTGGGTAACCTAGTTAGAGGTGATTTTCTGATAAACCAATTAGCTTAAGTTCAGCATGCTTATGTTGTTTTTGTTGTTGGCTTCAAGAAACTAGGCCTTCCAGGGGAAGAGTTCGTGTGATTTCGTCATCAGCCGATATAAAATATATTTTTTTAAAAACATGATTTTGAGTAAAAAACAATTGATTTTAATTGAAAAAATAGATGACTGCTTTCAAAAATGACTCAAGCAAAAAAAGGTCGATAGTGGCCTGACAATTTGGATTTTATAATGGGAGCAAAAGAGAGATAGATAAAGGAGAAGGGTGTGCTTGGTCACTGCTATCTTGGACCAACCTGTCCTGCCCTGTGCTTGCCCCAGCCCTAAATAGCCTCAATGGTGAGAGCCTCGGTCCACCAATGGATTAGTGGTCGGTAACAGGATGACAATTCGGCGCTGTTAGAGAGGGTGCAGACCTGCTCTCTCACTAGATCTTCTACTTCGGTAAAATCTTTGATAGTCAACTCGTCAACCATCATGGCCGTGTTAAATACTTCTGGATCTGGAATCGCTGAATACTCAGCACTGGGCTAGGGGTTTAAGGCAACGGGTGCAAAAGGTGTAGTATCCAGGTAGGATTGGAAGGTTCCAACTGGGAAAGTTATGGAGATGTGGGGTCGGGGTTTTGGTTTTGCCGATCGGCTGTTCTTTCGTGTTAGCTTGGAGAGATAGTCCTCAAACTTGATTTTTTTAATCCAATCCAAAGGCCGGAGTGTAGCGAGGTGGCAAGTATCTCTTTTTCTTTCCCTCATTTCTACTTCCCAAGCTTGACCCAGGTTGGTAGTTCATCTTGACCATTATTCTGATAAATGGCGGTAACTGCTTCCTGTTCTGTTATTCTATTTAGGCGATAGAACTGACCTGCTCAAATTGATACGTCATGAAGGTAGTGCCCTATCCCAGCTCCTGGAAGTCTCTGAGGGTACTTGCCAACTCTTCTGACCGGATCACGATCATGCGGTCATCCTGGATAAACTTGATTCTCTGGTGGAGAGAAGAGGGAATGGCTCTGGCCTTGTGGATCCATGGGCCTCCCAAGGAGTAAGGTGAATGAAGCAAGTACATTCATGACCTGAAATTTTTTAGTAAAATGATCAGGTCCGACCCTGATGGTCATGTCGATGTCGCCACAATTCTATCTTGTCGAGTTGTCAAAAACCCTGATTGTCATGGGTCTCTTCCTCACCTGATTGAGATCTATACCCAAGCTGTGGAGTGTGGATAAAGTGCAGACATTTAGGCCAGAGCCGTTGTCGATGAGCACTGAAGATAAGGTTCTGTCCATGCACTGTACTGTGATGTAGAGTGCCCAGGTATGGTCTCTGTCATCTTCTAGTATTTCTTCTTCTATAAAGGAGATAACTCTTGGCTCTAGCACTTGCCCCACCATATGCCCTAGTTTTTCGGGCATAATGCTTGGTGTTACATAGGCACTGTTAAATACCCGGAGAAGTTGTTTTCGATGATGCTCGGATGTTAGAAGATGACCCAAGATGGAGATCTGGGCTGGTGTCTTGCTCAACTGTTGTGCCATATTAAATTCTTCCACCTTCTCTAATATTTTTAGCAGGACTGCAGAGTCTGCTGCTTCCTTCTCTGGGTCTGATACCTTTACTTTTTTCTTTCTTCTTTCCTTTCTATTTTGCCAGCTCAGTTGCCGGAGGTTGGTACACTTGGCCAGATCGGGTGAGATTGGTTATGCTTTCACTTTCCATGATGAGAGAGTGAGGAGCAGGTATATTGTTGAGGGTGAAAGATTAAGGGGGGATGTAAGGGATCCTGATAGGGCTGATAGAGGTGGAGGCTTGAGCTGGTGCATTGGGCCAATTGGCGGGACAGGGGATTGTGTAGATAATCTGCTCTTCTTCAGGTTCAAGAGCGGGGATCCGTACTGGGACTTGGATGGCTTGGACGTTTGACTGAGGGAGAGGGATTATGACAGGGGGTCGGTAAGAGGGCCTGATGATGCCATCATTGACTGTTGGTGCGAAGGGTCTTGGCTACTCTGCCCCGGGTTCTTCCCACTGAGTAAAATTGACTTGATTGTTGTGTGGGGGTAGTGGTGCCTGGTTAATACTGGTATTACTGGGGGCTAGCTCAACCCTTCCTTCATCCAAGAGATCTTAGATGACACACTTCAGGCCAATACAGTAGTCAGTGGCATGGCCTAGGCCTTGATGGAAGGCGTAGTGATGATCGGCTATGTAATTTTTGTTTTGTTTGTTGGGGGCAAGAGAGGCGTAGGGCCTCTCAAGGTGAGAAGACCCTGCTTGGTCAAAAGGTCCAGAAGCTGGTTGAGTAAGTGAGAGGAGTAAAATTTCTGAGGGGTCTGTCTTGTTAACGGTTTTGCCCTTGGTTAGGTCAGGCTGGCCAGGTGTTTCTGACAACTGGCTGATGTGGAGTTACTGGAGTTGGTAGTCTGATTAGTGCTGTGGAAGCAACCATATGTACATCTTCCCTCTTTTTGTGGTCCCTGGGACCGATGTTCTTGCTGGATGAGGTAACTGTCTTGGGGGGACCAAGCCCTAGACTGGAGTAAATAGCCCCACTCTTGATGGCAGTCTTGATGCGGGCACCGGTCTTGGCAATGGTGCTGAAGTCCACTACTGGTAAAGTCACCATAAGTGTAGAGTAGGGCTGCTTTAGAGTGCCTATGAATATATTTGCCAGCTCTTCCTTAGGGATTGGAGTTGAGATTTTTGCTGCCATCTCCCTTCAGCGGGTGGTGTATTCTAGGAATGATTTGTTGTTGCGCTGGCTCATTTGTTCGAGCTGGCTCCTCTGAGGTCGAAGCTCTTGGTTAAAGGAGTCCTACTCGACGAAGCAGTCTGTGGCGTTCTGCCAAGTCTTGACCTTCTGTTTGTCCACCATGTAAGGGCTACCCCCTTTAGACTTTTCTAAAAGTACTGGATGAGTAGGGACTGGTTTCTGTTATGCTGGAGTATGTACCCCAAGTACAACTGCAGGTGTTGTTTCGGCCAACTTGTGCCATCATATTTATCAAAGTTTGGTACCTTGAAGCCTGGGGGAATAGCATCCCCTTATGAGAAAGTTAAGTCTTCCAAGGATAGATTGGTATTGGTAGACGCAGCCTTCATTCTCCTCATCTCTTCTCTCATTAGCTTGATCTCCTCATGTTCATCTCTAAGGGACGGAGTAGTGTCTGAAGATGATGGCCGGTCCTGATTGACATGTAAGGCTTTAGGCTACTCTTCATATTGATCATACTCTTTACCTCCGCCTGTTACAGGTATAAGGTTAGGTATAATGAGGGGGATAGGGTGAGGCTTTGGAACAAGTTGCTTGGATGGTTCACTGGTCGGGATCTGAGTAGAGGGTCATCGGTTCGGACACCAATTAGAATCTTCAGGGATTTCAGAACACTGTCAAGTTTTGAGTGCATAGCTGCAATGTCCCTGTCATAAGCTTGTAGGATTTCACTAGTTTGCTGATGTTGATCTATAGGTTCTGCCATTGAGTTTGAGCTGCTCTCTAATTGGGCTTTGTAAGAAACTATCTTTGTGATTGGTACCTTTGTCAGGACTGCATCCACGGCTACTGCTTCTACGAGAATTGTAGTCATAGAACGAGTCACTGGAATACTCATGCAACTGAAAAAAATGCAACAGCTAATCACGAATATGTATAATTTGTAAGAGAGAATGCAAGGAAAGATTTTTCATTGATGCATGATTGGTGAGTACAAGGCAGTGAGACTCAAAGAAGAGAAAAAGACTCGATCCTAGACAGGCCCATCAGGGATCGTGAAGTCAAGTGGTCGGGGCACTCCGTTAAGGTCCATGATCTATTGTTGGAGGGACATGATCTCAATCTCCATGTTGTCAATTATTTTCGAAGCGTTGAACATTCGAAAATCGAACTGTCGAATCCGATTGGTCATCTCAACCTTTGTACTGTCAAGTTGCTCTTGGTAGAAGTACAGCTGTGCCCTGATGATGGTTGTCTCTTTGGCATCGCCCCTACGTCTCCTTTTATAGAGATTGGATTGTTTGCTCGAGCTGCTCAATCTGTTCTTGCATGGCTTGAAGTTTGCGGCCCTGTTTCGCTTCTTGTTTCCTGAATGCTTGCTGGGCTTTCCATAACCTTTTCTCCTTTTGCTGGATCTGGAGCTATCTCTCCATTAAGATGTATCTCCAGGGGACCACCATTTTAGCTAGGGGTATGGTTTCATGTGATAGAGCTGAGACTAGTGTGGGCAGTTCCCTAGGAGCAAGTATACTAGGTAGAATGTCAGGATTATCCACCCACTATCGGTATGCTGAATCGATTGGTGGTCCTGATGTAACCACGAAGTCAGGGTATTGATCTTATCTAGAGCTTCGCCAACCTGATTGGAATCGGTGAGTGAGGCTGTCAAAGTGCAATGAGAAGGTGATCCAATCATTTTCTGACCGATCTATCACTGGAATGGGTTGAGGGAATCTAAACTGTCGGAGGACTCGAAGTGGTGTATAGACTATAGAGCCTGTTAGACCAGCAAGAATCATGCATCTTCTGCTGGTTATGACGATATGAGGTAGCCTTCTCAGGACAAGCCGCTCGCATTGCCATATGATCTCTTCTGCTGTCAGGGTTTGGAGAAGCTGGTAGAGCTTCCTAACGTCTGTAGTCATTATCGGGCCCTGATTCTGAGAAATCATCCACAGTAGACTGTAGGCATCACTGAGATTGACTGGTATTGCTATGATTGTAGGCATGTGGCTTACCAACCATAAGTACATGAGAGGTGTACTGGCATGGAAGATGCCCTTTTTACTGTCTACTGACTAGTTGAGAGCCCTGAGAAACTCTACTAGGATGACTGGTACGACTGAACAGGAGTTATGCATGTCCTCGATGATTCCTACCAGAACTGATTCGATAAGTGTAGGGGACCCCGTGAATACTAGCTGGGACATTGCTATCAGTGCAAGGGTGTTGAAAACGGGAAGTTCTACTTTAATGGAGTTAGGGTTCCACTTGCGCTTGTATTTTTTTACAAGATATGATACGAGTATCCGATCAAATGAGCCATTAGGGCCGGGCTGCAAGCAGACAGGCTTGGTATGAAAGAACCTGGATAGGTCTGCCTGATATGTTGTCTTGTAGCGCGGTACTATGGTTTCGCCGTCCATGTTTAATCCTAGAATGCGCTAAATCTATTCCAGTGTTGGATACAGTTCGTTTTTTCCAAAACGAAACACCATGTGATATGGATTCCAACACTGGATAGCAGTGTTCATGAGGCGAAGGTTTGGGTTAACCATGGATAGGTTTAGGATAATCCTGATTTTGTAATACTGAACCTAAGCAAGACGCTGACTCGAAGTAGAGGCCTCAATTATTTTCTTGAGGTTGTCATCACATGCCCCTTAAGAAGTTAGATGCACGGGCCGTGACGGTCGACCCATTGATGGAACAATCTTTGAAGGACCTGCCATCTACCTGGACAATATACAGACTTTGTGAGTGTACCGTGTATGAAGATGGAAATGCAAAATGATAATGTATTTTTTTGAATTATTTTTTATTTGATTGGGTGTGACAAGGAAAATGTGATCCGATAGGGAAGTCGAACAGAGGTTCGATGTGCTTTAACCCGGGTTGTTAGGAACCGGGGAATCTATCAGGTCAAGGTTGGGGACAGGTCCCGTGAAGGCCTGTCCACCTGGGATTTGAACCCCATATGCTGTGTCAGGAAACAGGGTTGGATGTAATTTATTAGAAGCACAAGTTTGGCTTATTACATGCCCCTCGGTGGGTGTTTATCCGGGTAGAATATGCTCGGATAATCAACCATGATTATAGACTAGTATAGGGTGCAAGCAGTTATAGCTCAGAGTACCCTCCCTAGGTGGGCTGCTTGTAGACTATACCCTAGCCTAGGCTATATGTATGAATGCTGGTTTGATGTAGGTGTATTCTTAACAGGATGGGAAGATCAATTAACACTGTATATGCGACTCCCCGGTATAGAACATACCTAAAAAGAGACGATTAGTGAAAAGAGGGAGTGTTCAGAATCCTTTCCTGAGGGTAATCACCCAACATGAGTAATTTTATAGACCTCGAAGACTTTTAAGCCTCTAACACTGAGAATGATCATCTAGCAGCCATAAGCGTAATAAGCTTATCTACTGGGTTTGATAGGACAATTACACTACTATGACATGTATGATATGCACAGTACACAATTAATCCGAGAGATGTAAAATGATTAGTATTAAGTTAAATACTTAGGTATTTTGAACAAGATTGAGGTTTGATTGGCTTAAACCTAGGTTCCAGGTTGAATCTTAGAGTCGTTCCCCAGCAGAGTTGCCAGAGCTGTGAGCACGGATTTCAAACTCATGAAATATGTGGTATACCCTCTCGGGTGTGAGGGTTGATTTAGAGTTGCCACCTATTCATTCAGAAGTGATAAGTCTCCCGGGAGTTGGATAAGGTCTTGGTCTGCGATTTAAGATTGGGGTAAGAGGGTTGGTTAAGTCCAGGAAAGGTGTTAGGCACCCCAAGGCCTCCGTTTTACAACGGTTCCCTACTCCCTAGGTATAAGCCAATTAAAGTCAATGTTTATTCAAAATGCCTGAGTGTTTAAGATACTACTAATCCAAGAAGGAAAAAGCTAACTAGGGTCGAACCCGAGTTGGGTTGTCTACGTACTCACCAGAGTGAGATCAGACTGAGCATAGTTTTGGCGCGTGAGCCTGTGTCGAGGCCAGAGGTGTGTGTTTGTGCCCCAAGGGTGGCTAATTGGGCTAGTCCGGTAGAATAGGGTTTAGTTGACCGAGGTTGGTCAAGTGCATGGTTTAAGCTAGGTAGGGGCAGTCTGGTAGAGTAGGGTTAGGACTCCGTAGGCCAAAAGAGAAGCCCGATAAGCTAAGGCGGAGTTTGACCGAGGTTAGGATTGCTAATCAGAGTTAGGTCAAACTAACTATGGTTAGGGTTACTAACCACAGTGAAAAAGAGTATGGTCAAGCCTGATAGGCTGAGAAGGGGCCCGATAGG
Source organism: Tetracentron sinense (assembly GCA_015143295.1). NCBI lineage: Eukaryota > Viridiplantae > Streptophyta > Magnoliopsida > Trochodendrales > Trochodendraceae > Tetracentron > Tetracentron sinense. The sequence continues at coordinate 4,292,392 of CM026566.1, read as the reverse complement.
CCAAGGTTAAGTCCGGTAGACTGGATTTTAGGCTCGATAGGTCAAAATTGAAATTAAGCAAGGTTAGGGATGCTAACCGAGGTTAAGGGTGGTCTAACCATGGTTAGGATTACTAACCAGGGTTTGAAAATGGCCAAGATCAGTTTTATAGTCCATTTGAAATTTTTAGGGATTTTTTCAGATTTTACCAAGGTTAAATGAGTTTAACCATGTGATCGTCAATTTAATAAATCTCGTAGTAGCTATAATTCCATAGAATAGTGACTAATATGGGATGTCGAACCATAGAGGACTGCGCTGGTTTGATTGCTTTTATCTCAAGATTGATTGTAAGTCAAGGGGTAATAAGTTGATTTGGTTGGATTGATGTTTAATCTAAGAGTGGAAATCAAACTAATAAATTCTATTTTAACTAATTAAACTAAGAGTTTTTATGAAATATCAGTGAGAGAAGATCTAGGGTGTTCGAATCCACCACTAGTTGCATAACTGGTCCCTAATGTATTTATTCAAGTCCATCACAATGTAAACAATAGAGATGAGAGTGACTATAAGACTCCACTCATCCATCTAGAATAATTCAAGAGATTAGACCTTAAGCATATCCTATCTTCGGTTAGCACGAGTGATACACTCTAAACTAGGGTTACGAAATCACTCGTCTTCCCTTAGCATAAAATATCCGACGATTTAATTCCTCGACAGTAAAAAACCATTACATAAAATCCATATTAATAATCACAGAAAATCAAGATGGATGGTTTCAATTTCAATATAATAAAACCTAAGACAATGATAGAATCACACTGAAATCGAATATGATTAATAAACTCTGGTTATAAATAACCCTTTTAAAAATTCAATCATTGTTTACAATTGAATAAACTAAAACAAAGTACATAGAGACACAGTTACTTGGCTAGGGTTTCATCTAAACCCTAGAAAAAGGAATTAGTTCATAGCGAGAGTAAGGAACACCGCTTTCGATGAAAAACACGAAGAACGCGAGCAATCCATCCTCCAACCTTCACAGATCTTCAGAGTTTTCTCTCTTTTCAATCTCCAAATTCTGAACCTTTTGCATGGAAGGATGCTTTTCTTTTTATAAAGAGAGAGTCCCCATGAATTGTAGCTTTAGAAACATCCAAAACAGACCCAAAATTCCACTTTTCGCACTTTGCAACATTACCAACGGTCGCCAATTGCTCGGCCAAATGGCCACCGATCGATCAGTGAGTTCAGATTTTGTAGAAACGTCCTTGACAAAAGTTGTAGAGCTTTTTGAGCCGGTCGTTTTGATATATTATGGGCCTAAATTGGAGCTACGGTTAAGGAGTTATGCTCCGAACACTAAACAGGGGTCGATTTTGTATTTTTACTTCTCTTTAGCTCGAATCTTTGCTCGGTAGCGATTCACACAGAACTTCAAAGTTTGTAACTGATCAATTTTGTCTTATTTTCCTCGCATGAACCTAAAAAATAAATACACGAAAGTGAAGTATTATATTGGATAAATGGGCTAACAAGAATTAACAAAAGAAGTTAAGATGCGCAAATGTGTAACAATTAGCACCGATCACAACCCCAAACTTACATATTGCTAGTTCTCGAGCAATAAAAGTAAAACTAAGCTAAGCTAAACTACATCCCCTTTTGTGGGATCCCCGGTTGCATTTGGCATATGCAACAAGGCTTTAAAACCCCTAGGTGGCCCTAGTGGATGAGTGAAGTCTCGTGAGGGTTAACCAGTGACGATACCCACAAACATCAGTATTCCCCTGCAACTCTGCACCTATGCTCAAGTATGACATGCATTAGTAAAAATATCATGATACACACAACATAATTCTCTCATTATTAACCGGTTTTATTCTTGACTCTCCACATTCTCAATTTCACACAACCTTACACAATTCTGAACATTTATGCTTATTTAAAGATTGGTCATTTGTCTCATTTGATGTGTAGTGTGACTATCAATTGAATATGTGATCTCAACATTTTTTTTCAATAGATGTTTAATCACCCCTTCTATTATCAGATTTCTCATCAATTTAATGACCGACCCAAGGCTTTTTCTTGACACTTTTCTTTCTTTTTATTGATTGAGTGAACTGTGCAGAGTCTAAGTTCATTAAGCTTTCTAGACAACCTGTGTAGCAAGTGTTAGGCCAGTGACTCTCAAACCAGACGGTCTTAGGGCACCAGCTGTTAAGACACCCCTAGGGCTTATTAACTTGAGTCAAATAGGATCCGAACTCAGACTTGTCACTCTTGATAAATGTTTGCTCCAAACCTCCACTGTTTGACGCGAACACTCTCTGCTTAACAAGGCAAGAGGCCCGGTTACTAGGTAGGAGTTCGGTTCAAAGATTGAATAATATTAGTGGAGGTACAACTTTTCTGTGGGTTTTTTAAAAACCTTTCCAGAGTTCACACGGTTTGACGCGAACACTCTGCTTAGTGAGGCAGGAGGCCCGGTTACTAAGTGCAAACCTAGTCAGGTAATCATTTGTGTCATAAATTTTTTTTCAATTTAGCCAAGGGTGGTTTTCAATTTATAGGTCACCTAACTTCTTCAGAGGTTTCAAAAACATTAATTGATTGATTCAGTTTCATACCCCACAAGACAATGTGGTGGAGTGCTCGTGCAATTTCTCAAGGTGACTCATGACTTCATAAATTTTCAGCATGCAAAGTTCAGTCAATAGTAAGAATTGTATCTATTTGGGATCATGTGTTCTCAAATAAAGCCAATCAACAATGAGTGGATTATAACTGTAACGGCCCCAAAATCCCACAAGGCTAAAATAGGACTTTGGAATCGCCACATTACTTAAACCTGCTTAAAACCATGCATACAAGGCTACTACACTAGTCTTCAAAAATGAGAGTAATAAAATTTCCGATATATATAACCCAAACCAACTGAATAACACGAGTCTAAAGTCAACAATTACAACTACTAAATCCAAAGAGTCTGATACACAACCATAAAAGTCTACTAAGCAACATCTACTCAAGCCTAATACAACTCTCTCAATGAAAAGAAATGTAAACTAAGAGGTGTAGCCGCCCAAGTCTCCGGCTCCCTCCTCAGAAGGCTCACCTTCACCTCCTTCCTCGAGGTAAGTCTCCTCAACCCACGGCTCCGCCGTGTACTCCTGCTCTAAACCTGCCAAGACAAAGTCCGGCTGAGTACGAAGGTACTCAGTGTATATAAAATCCAACCAACAATAATAATATACATGCACTTAGTCAGAAACATATCCAATAACATAATAACATAATCAGAGTGCGGAAGAACGTGTGCGTATATACATCATATCATCACCTTGACTCGTGTACTTGTGAGAATCTTAGACTTGGAAGACAATACACTTATAAGGTACTTATGCTTACGAGACCACGTGCTTGTGAGATGCTTATGCTTATGCTTATGCACTTATTCAGATCATACAAGGATGAGACATGCCGTTCTTGGCGGATACGAACCATGCCTTATGCACTTATTCAGATCATACAAGGATGAGACATGCCATTCTTGGCGGATACGGACCATGCCTTAGAAATCATGTGGTTGACATGCCGTTCATGGAGGATACAGACCATGTCTAAGAATCAGGTTGACATGCCGTTCTTGGAGGATACGGACCATGTCATGCTTATGCTTATTCAGAATGTCATATGTATGCCATGCTCATGCTTGTGGTCCACATGTGTGACTTGTGAGACTCTTATCTTAACATACACGTGCTTATGTGCTTAAGTGTCGAAATTAACGTTCGAGTCGGTAATTGCTTAGATTCCGATTTCTCACCATGGAAACTCCACTATATGTCCCATACCAAATAGTTAGAGAATTCCCGGTTTGAGAGATGTTCCTCTAAGTTCTTACCTTCCCGACTATCAATTCCCATGCAAGTAATTAAGTATACTTAACAAACAATCACATATATATTTATTATCATAATTCTTAACATCATTTATAATCCATTTACCACCATTTCATAAAAGTATCATAGCATTTATTCTCACAGACATTTTCACAAACACCTTGAGTACACATAATATGAATCCATTGTTTCTCTACCTTTTCATGCATTCATCAAATCATAATTCCATCCATACAATCCATATATTCATCCACATCCATAAATTAATCCCATCCTCCATACATTTCCCATCCTCCATACATTCTATCCACATTTAATCCACATTTTCAATCCACATATCCATCCATAATTAGCTTGCTTCTTAGAAAATTAGGGAAAATGCATCAAACATCTATTTCTACCATTCCTAGCATCTTAACATTCACAAAACCTTAAAATAAAGTTGATTAGGATAGTATATCGACCTTAGGAATCCTTCCCTTGGATTCAAAATGCTCCCGAGGAGATTTGGAGAAGCTTTGAGGACGATCTCCAAGCTTTCCTCTCAATCTTCTAGCAACCTCCTTCTTCTCCAAGCAACCCTCTCCCTCAAACCCTAGGTTTTCTCCCCCTTTTTGCCAAATTAGGTTAGAAATAGGTAGAGTATTTTAATATTTCGAGTAGGACCCCCTATTTATAGCCTCAAGGTCTGAGAACAAAAAGACCAAAAAGCCCATACTAAAATTCTGTAAAAATCACGAAAGACCGAGCGATCGGTGGTTATGACCGATCGATCGGTTCTCAACCGAGCGATCGGTGCTCTTGACCGGGCGATCGGTAAAAAAAAAACTCTCTGAAAATTTTCCCTATACAAAATTTTGGACCAGTCGATAGATACCGATCGATCGGTTTTGGACCGATCGATCGCTGCTTCTGACCGAGCGATCGGTGCTTTGTTTCGACTCACTTTACTGTTTTGGCCATAACTTTTGACTCGTTCGTCGGATTTTGACGATTCAACTTGGGTTGGATTCGTCTTTCGAAAATGAACATTTTTGGTGTTTTAGAATTTCCAAATTCCACTTAATTTATAGACTAAATTGTCCCCAAAGTTGACTGATCTGTAATTCCATTATACAAAACTCACTATTAACTTGACTTAAACTCAAAATAAGGAAAAACATTAAACATGAACCTCGAAGAGGGTTCCAACACCTTTCTAATGGTTCAAGAATCACATAATTCCAGTAAACGGTGCCAAAACTAGAGCTTCCTAAAGTTTAGGGTGTGATATGACATCCCTCCGTTACAAGTTTGATTAAGCCTAGTTCACACCACACCAAATAAATATATAATACAATAAACATCAAAACATCATAAGGACTATAATACCCCTAATACAATGAAGTAAAAACATGAAAAAGATTCGGGTCTCTACAATAACATATATACCATAATTTAGATTCAGAAATAGATCAAATTTGCAATTTTACTTGTTTGCACGCCCTATCCTCTTGCATGGATGCCTAGTTAGCAAATAATGATAGTTATTTCCCAACCCCAAACTTAACCTTTACATTGTCCTCAATGTGAAAAGAAATAAAGCACAAGTAAGGGGGAACAATAATACCTAACAGAGGGTGGCAATCCATGCATCAAAGAAGAAAAAGGAGGAAAATGAAGAAGAACACAAAAAAAAGAAAAAAAAGATGTAGCAAGCAAAGATCACCCCAAACTTCATTAAGACTGTATCGAGCAAGGTTAGTGAGACAAATGGCACACAGTAGGAGAAACCACAGATGTCAATATATATATATAGATAAGTGAAATAAATACATCTGAACACAGCAAAAGATAAATAAGGCTAAATGAAGAGAGCGCAGATCATAACAGAAGGTACAACATAGTCGAATGACGAGAAGAAGGCGTCACTGAGGGCCTAGAGGCGGAGGAAAGTGAGAGAGATGAAGAGCGCGTAGCATGGTTTGGGTCTCATCGATGGTCTCAGACATGACAGTGGTGTGCTCGTGGATGTTATCGAGAGTATACTCGAATAGTTCATGAAAGGCATAAGTGCGGTCATGAAAGATGTCAAACTCGTGCCGGAAACTAGCCACGTCCCCCCGCAATTGGTCATATCAAGAACACAGATTCTCATAGTCCTCGTGGCTCCTGGAAGAGGAAGCTTGTGGTGGAGCTGGATGGCGGATCCTAGGGGGAGGGATAGCAGGAGCAGTGGGAGCGGCATGCATGGTGTGGACACTCTTAACCCATTGGCATGGCCGAAGGTGGGCAAAGTGGAGTCGACGGGTTCATCCGCAGATATGGCATACCCGGAACGGGCCACAATGGAGCAGAAAAGATTGGGTAACGGAAGAGCCCATTTCTTGCTAGAGGAGCTCTGAGTATTGACTAGTTCATCCAACACTCGCGCAAAAACGTCCGTAATGGCGGATGGTGCATCAAAATAAAAGCCCTCAGGGATAGCAAATAGAGCCTTGAGAAGAGGGCCTTGGCGTTCTAACTTATGCCCAAGCGAATTGAGATTGCGACGAAAGATGGAGTCAACTAACCATAGATGTGGTGGAAGGAACGTGCGTGTAGTGCAAGTTCGATTATGGTCGCCGTACCGACCAACACACATGGTATCAACAATCTCTTGCATTATGACCGAAGGTGCCTCATCAGCATACACAATATCGGGGTCACGGGGCAAGTGGCATCCTAAAATCTTTGCGATATCATGGCCACCAAAACGGATATCATGACCATTAATAGATGAGCAAAGCATATGAGGAAAGTCCTCATCTTGACGTAAATTTTTATAAAAAATACGCACCAACCTAGGATAAACAGTGGAAGAAGGGCAGAAAAGGCCACCCAATTGGCGAGATTCCAATTCAACGATAGCCCTGACGGTGTCTTCGTGCGAGCGGAAGTGAGAGTTGACCTCAGAACAAGTTTGATAGTTGAACTACCGAGAGCCCCAAAAAGAGTCAAGCACTTCGGCGGGGGCACGAGGGCATTTTTGGGAGGCTCGAGAACGCCGTATAGTGAGCAAGGAGAAAGATAGAGAAGAGGAAGAGGAAATGGGAGTGATAAATGGGGAGTGGAGAGAGTGAAAGGTGTGAAAACAAAACAAAAAAAACCAGAATTTATAGACTCCTGCCGGGCACCGATTGATCGGCGCCGAGTGGGCCGATCGATCGGCCCCAACGGTCCTCTAATGGTAATAAAAACAACTCTTTTTTTTTTGGCTATCGGACGGCCCAAGATCGCCGATCGATCGGATGATGAAGGGGGAGGCGGATTGTCGATTGGGCGATTGATCAGCCCAAATTTGGCCGATCGATCGGAAGGCGAAGATGGAGGTGGATCGTCGATTGGGAGATCGATCGGTCCAAATTTGGCCGATCGATCGGAAGGCGAAGATGGATAACCGGCTTTTCAACAATCGAGCGGGCCTGAATGGGTGATCAGGCGGGCAGCAAGGGGCGATCGATCGACTACAAGGCTGCTGATCGATCGGTGAACTTTTTTTTTTTTTTGGGTAACGGGTACCACCCCAAACTTGAAACTAATGAAATGGGAAAAATGTGAATCCTATAGTGAAGGGTTGCCTCCCTACTAGCGCTAAGTTTATCATCTTCAGCCAGACGGCCTCACGACTAAAGGTTGAGATAGGCAGGATCCAACAAATCAATGGCCTCAATGAGATTGCCAGTCGTAATACCCTAAATATAAGGTTTGAATCTTTGGCCGTTCACTTTGAATAAACGCCCATCTTTGGGGTCTTGAACCTCAACAGCTCCATGAGAGGCTACAGATATAACAATATAAGGACCATCCCATCGAGAGCGAAGTTTGCCAGGGAAGAGACCCAATTTAGAGTTAAATAACCAAACCTTTTGATTCGGAATGAAGGATTTCTGGAAAATGTGTTTGTCATGAAAGATTTTGGTTTTTGACTTGTAAATTGTTGCGCTCTCATACGCATCATTGTGTAACTCCTCTAATTCAGAAAGTTGGAGTTTTCTATTGGAACCGGCGGTGACTATGTCGAAGTTGAACTTCTTGATGGCCCACAGGGCTCTGTATTCCAGTTCAATCGGAAGGTGGTAGGCCTTTCCGAAGATGAGGCGATAGGGAGACATACCAATTGGGGTCTTGTAGGCGGTACGATAGGCCCAAAGGGCGTCATTGAGTCGTACAGACCAATCCTTCCGATCTGTCCTCACAGTCTTCATTAGGATATTCTTAATCTCCCTATATGAAACTTCGACCTGACCACTTGTTTGTGGGTGGTATGGTGTGGCAACCTTATGAGTGATGGAGTATTTGAGACATAAAGTCTCGAAATAACGATTGAGGAAGTGTTTTCCTCCATCACTAATAATAGTACGCAGTGTGCCAAAACAACAAAAGATGTTTTCTTGAAGAAACTTGACCACAACCTTGTGATCCTTTGTCTTAGTAGCAACTGCCTCCACCCATTTAGAAACGTAGTCCACCGCCACCAAGATATATTCAAAACCGAACGATGGCGGAAAGGGACCCATGAAATCGATACCCCACACATCGAATATCTCTACTACTAGGATAGGGGTGAGAGGCATCGTATCTCGATGAGACATCGTGCCCAACTACTGGCACCTAATGCAAGCTCGACAAAAATCATAATAGGTGGTCAGCGACCACATTGTCAGACCCTTTTTTGTCTCGAATTTCTAAGTCAAACTCTTAAAGAAGGAGGATCCACCTAATCAGTCTAGGTTTGGTGTCCTTCTTGGAAAGAAGATACCGCAAGGTGGCGTGGTCAGTATAGACCACGATTTTGGATCCTAAGAGATAAGAACGGAATTTGTCCAAGGCAAAAACGATGGCTAGTAATTCCTTCTCGGTAGCGGTGTAATTCAATTGAGCATCCGAGAGGGTCTTACTCGCATAGTAGATGGCATGAGGGGTCCAATTCACCCTTTGCCCTAAGACTGCCCCGATGGCATAATCCGAGGCATCACACATCAGCTCAAAGGGGAGAGACCAGTCTGGGGGCTGCATGATTAGGGCTGTAGAGAGGAGATGGCGGAGGTTGTTGAAAGCTTCTAAACAGGCTTTATCAAAGGAGAATGGGACATCCTTGGCAAGAAGATTGCTTAAAGGTCTAGAGATTTTATTGAAATCTTTGATAAAGCAACGGTAAAACCCCGCATGGCCCAAAAAAGAACGAATTTATCGCACCGTGGTCGGTGGAGGGAGACTCGAAATCAAATCGATTTTAGTCTTATCTACCTCAATTCCCTTTTTGGACACGATGTGTCCCAGAACAATGCCCTCTTGAACTATAAAATGACTCTTTTCCCAACTCAAGATAAGATTTGTCTCCTCACATCTTTGTAAGACTAATGTCAAATTGTGGAGACAATCATCGAAAGAGGTTCCAAATACTGAAAAATCGTCCATAAAGACCTCGAGAAACTTCTCCACCATATCAGAGAAAATGGGCATCATACACCGTTGAAATGTCGTCGGTGCATTGCATAGACCGAAAGGTATGTGCTTATAGGCAAATGTACCAAAAGGACATGTGAAGGTGGTTTTATTTTGGTCCTCAGGGTAGACAGGCACTTGGTTATATCCAGAATAACCATCGAGGAAACAGTAGTAGCTTTTGCCCGCTAATCACTCTAAGATTTGATCAATGAATGGGTGTGGGAAGTGATCTTTCCTAGTCATGGAGTTGAGCTTCCTATAGTCAATGCAAACATGCCACCCAGTAGTGACACGATCAGGAACCTACTCTCCTTTGGGATTAGACACAACGGTGATACCGAACCACTTGGGTAGGACTCACCCATTTGCTATCTGAGATAGGGTAAATGATACCCGCATCAAGCAATTTAACAACCTCTTTCCTGACCACTTCCTTCATGTTAGGATTTAACCTCCGTTGTGCTTCTCTAGAGGGTTTGACATCCTCTTCAAGATGGATGCAATGCATGCACACGGAAGGGTCAAGTCCTTTTAGATCAGCAATGGTCCATCCTATAGCTCCCTTATGCTTTTGAAGCACAGTCATTAACCTCTGCTCCTGCTCGATTGATTAGTCTGCTGCAATGATGACCGGGAGAGTTTCTTGAGCCCCTAAGAAGGCATATTTAAGTGAATCTGGGAGTGGCTTCAATTCAAGAGTAGGAGGTGCCTCAAGGGATGGAATGGCCAGGATACCAGATGTGATCGGAAGAGGTTCACTCCGGGATTGCAAAGGGGGAGAGTTTTAGTAAGAGGGGATGAACTTAGCAATTGATTGACCTCTGCAATGAACGTTTCTATATCAAAATCATCAGTGTTGAAATGAGAGAGACATGCCTCGAATGGATCATGAGATAAGGTGTAGGGAAGGGAATCCCCAACCATCTCGTCAATAGTGTCGACTATGAAGCATTCTTCATCATTAAATGGTTGTTGAGATGTGTTGAAGATGTTTAACCAGACTTTCATGTTTTCAAAAGATACATCCATCACCCCGTTTTGACAATTTATACATGCATTGGCTGTTGCCAAAAATGGTCGACCAAGGATCACCGGAATTCGCTTTTTAGGATTGGGGACCGTTCTATATTAAGGACTAAAAAGTCAACAGGGAAAAAGAATTTGTCAACCTTGATGAGGACATCTTCAATCATCCCCCTAGGCATTTTTACCGACCTGTCAGCTAACTGCAAGATGACTGATGTAGGGCGGAGCTCACCCAAACCAAGTTGCTCATAAACCGAAAAAGGTAACAAATTAACACTCCCTCTTAAGTCTAGGAGTCAATGGAGTGGTTTCCAATGATGCAGGAGATAGTGGGAGCATCGGGATCCTTGAATTTTGGTGGAGTGGAATGTTGGAGAATGGAGCTTACCTGTTTGGTTAGAAGGACTTTCTTGGAGACATGAATCCTAGATTTACGCTTTTAGGAGCACAAGTCCTTGAGAAATTTGGCATAAGCAGGAACTTGCTGGATAACATCTAAGAGGGGTAAGTTGAACTTAACTTGCTTGAAGACCTCAATCATATCATCCATTTTTGCTCTCTTTTTAGCAAAGGGTGATGGGTCCTTCAAACAGGTTGGGAATGGGGCTTTAGGCCTGTAAGGTGCCTCAAAAATAGGAATTGGTGATGATACAGAAGACCCTTGATCCTTTGTATTTGTGTTCCCTTCCTTGCCCTCAGAGTGAGATGAACCTATAGTGGACTCTTTAAGGTTATTCCGCTTGTCACCAATAAAATTGTCTACCACTTTCCCATTCCTTAAGGTTGTAGTGGCCTGAACATGTTCACAATTGTTATCATTGACCTGATTTACACCTCTAGGATTGCTCACAGGTTTGCTAGGGAGCGTTTCCTCAGCTCTCCTATTCATGGCATTAGCTAGTTGACCCATTTGAGTTTCTAGCTTTTGAATTGATTTAGAGTGCGAGTGGAGCAATTGAGTGTTGCTTTCCAACCCTTTTAGAGCATTCAACACTTTATCCTCGAATGATGGATTCCTTGGAGGAAGGGGATTGGGGTGTTGGAATTGTTGTTGAGATTGGTAATTGGACTGAGTTTGGAAAGGTCGATTGTTTGACCTTTGATGTTGGGAAAAAGAGTTTCCTTGAGCTTGGAAGGATGTGTTCCCTTGAGCTTGTGGCTAGCATAAGATATTAGGATGATTTCTCCACCCCGGATTATACGTGTTTGAGTAAGGATCATTACCCGGGCGAGCATAGGCAGCATTAGCATACTCTTGAACAAATTCTGGAAATTGATTTGTAGCAGGAAACTCATGCACATAATGGGAAGGGCTAGAACAAATAGGGCACGCCTCTCTGATTGGGAGTTGGTTGAGAGGGTGTGTAGAAAGATTGCCCAACAGCCATTAGTTGGTCTAATGTTTGAGACAACTCATCCACTTTAGAAGAGACATCATTAGAAGTGCCCACTTCATAGATGCCTCGCTTTGGATTAGGAGTGGAATTTTGTCTCTTGGAGCGATTGGAGGAAGCATGGTGTAAGGTGTTTTCACTCAAATTGTCGAACAATTCCCATGCTTGCACCTCGCTCTTTGTTATAAACATCCCCCCACATGAGAAATCAACCATCTGTCGGTTGAATTGAGATAGACCATCATAGAATGACTGGACAAGTTACCATTTAGGAATCTGATGGTGGGGACATTTTCTGAGGAGATCCTTGAATCTCTCCCATGACTCATGAAAAAGTTCACCATCAATTTGAGAAAAACTCATGATGGTTCGCCTTATTTGATTGGTTTTGCCAATGGGAAAAAATTTCTTTAAGAACTCCTGATGGAGTTGTATCTATGTGTGGATAGTGTCGGCCTCAAGAGAGTTAAGCCAATATTTGGCTTTGTCCTTCAGGGAGAATGGGAAGAGGCGTAACCTGAGAGCATCATCTGTAAAATTCTGCAGCTTAAAAGTGGTACAGATTTTATTAAAATCATTCAGATGCTTATAGGGGTCTTCATTACTAAGTCAGTGGTAGGATGAGAGCATCTGAATTGTACTGGACTTACTCTCATAATGGGCTGCCATAGTGTCTGGCAACCGGATGCATGAAGGAGAAGAGTATGATGACGGAACAAAGTATTCCTTCAAAGACTTGGTTGGTGTAGAGCCCCGGACCTTTTCACAGTTAATACATGACACTCTCGTTGTCATTTTTGCCTTTTTATGAGGTATAATTAATAAATAAGGAAGAAATTGGAAATTTTGAAATGTCAGAAATGTTCCTCTTCGAAGTACGAACACAACGCAAGTTGAATCGTCAAAATCGGATGAACGAGTCAAAAGATAAGGCCAAAACAGTCTGAACCTGTAGGAAAACGTAGCTCGGTTATGCACTGAGGACGTAGCTCGGAAGGCACTAAGGACATGCTCTGACGTCGTACTCTGATAACGTAGCACAGACAACGTACTCTGATAACGTATACTGTGTGCATCCGTTGTACAGCTCACAATGGGCACGCTGTACATAAGACAACGGACTATTCACGGACCACGAGTTGACACTATTCACGGACCACGAGTTGGCACTATTCACAGCACCACGAGTTGGCACTATTCACAGCACCACGAGTTGGCACTATTCACGGACCACGAGTTGACACTATTCACGGACCACGAGTTGGCACTATTCACGGACCACGAGTTGACACTATTCACGGACCACGAGTTGGCACTATTCACAGCACCACGAGTTGGCACTATTCACAGCACCACGAGTTGGCACTATTCACGGATCACGAGTTGACACTATTCACAGCACCACGAGTTTGCACTATTCACAACACCACGAGTTGGCACTATTCATGGACCACGAGTTGACACTATTCACAACACCACGAGTTGGCACTATTCACGGACCACGAGTTGACACTATTCACAGCACCACGAGTTGGCACTATTCACAGCACTATTCACAGAAATCCCAGTAAGGGTATTACGGTCTTTTGGTCAGTTCACTCTTACCTTAAGAGTTTAACCCGAGCCTTTAGGGCTTCATTCGACACTTAGAGAGTTTGAGAGAATAGGAGAAAGGGGAGAAGGCGATTCCAACCTAGGGTTTCCATTTTGGAGAGAAATCAAAGGGTTTTGAAACCCTAGATCAACCTCCAGCCCATTTTTCTTCAAGATCAAGGCACAAACTCGTGAGGAGCATCTCCTCAAACTAGGGCAGCAGCTACACAGTCGTTTTGGAAAGGGGTTTCTTCCTCATTTCTTCAAGGTCGGTGCTTCTTACTACCCTCCTAGTTATAGTTCCTCTTTCCCCTTCTTTTCTCTTCATTTTCTTTCATTTACACATGTGCTATGAGATGGATGAATGGTAAATGGTAAATGGTGAATGGGGAATGGTGAATGGAGATGGAATGGGCGATTGGATGCCAATGGTTGTGTGTGATGAACAAATGGGGAAGGGCATTGTTCCAATAATGAACGTACATGTATGATTTGAGTAAAACCCATCTAGAAAAGCATGTTGTAGGGTAAATCCATAATGAACACACCATGTTTGATGAAATGCCAAGGTGAACACAGTGAGCTGAAAATCTGGAAATGCATGCCTAATAAATTATGAATATTGCTAGGGACTATGATAGTGTGCTTCCTGCTTTCCCTAAATGCTATGAATATAGAATTGCTCAATCTTTAATGTTATGTGTGTTGTGAAATTTCCCAAATGTCATGTTTAAATTTAAATGCAAGTATGTACACAGTTCCCACGAGCACGGCATGCATGACATGATTTATCGAGGTTTACAAGAACATGGTTAGAGGTGGGACATATCTTCCGATATGTTTTACCTCGTTCATGACAAGACATGGCATGACAAGCATAAGCATTCTAGGAAGAAGGGTCTCCCTTCCCTCACAAGTAGTTTACTCTTCCAAGCAAGCATGACAAGACATGGCATGACAAGCATAAGCATTCTAGGAAGAAGGGTCTCCCTTCCCTCACAAGTAATTTACTTTCCAAGCAAGCATGACATGGCATGACACGCATGATATGACAAGATAAGACAAACATGACAAGTTTCAAGTACGAAAAGATATTTCAAGTCAAGTCAAGTGCACGATATTTTCAAGAGGATTTATCGGTTTTCTACGAATTACAAGCATGATTATAAACTGCTTACTTCCTTGTATGATATGAACTATTTCCGTTTGACATATATAAATTGCTCCTGATTATGTATTGCCATTTTTATGCTATAATCGTTGGTTAGTATTTAGTACCCGCTGAGTATTCCATGCTCAGCCGTACTTCTTATGTCGGCAGGTTCTGAGGGAGCTGCTGCTTCATTTGATGTTTGTGCTCCTGGTCCATGGGTGAAAGAGGAGTACGTCGAGGAGCCTTTGGAAGAACCTCCCGTAGAGGGTTACCAATAGGTGGTTGTAGATTCTGAGTGGATTAGCTGTGGGTGAGATGAGAGTTAGATTTATGTATTTTGGCGGGCATGTCCGCACTTTCTTACGGTTACCTTTTGTATAAACTTGGATTTGCGTAAGTATATACATAGAGGTTTGTTTAGAATTCCGCTGTGCTATATTAGAGTATGTTTCCGCTGTTTTTGTCCTCTATTGTATATGCTCTGTGGGTTTTGCAAGTTAGTTGTCAAGCAAGTCATGATTAGTCGTCCAAAGTTCACTCTAACTCCTAGGGTGGGTTTTGGGTCGCGACAGTTGGGTCTTGATTTTCAGCCATTTTAGAGAAAGGAGTAGTCTCTAGGTTTGTGTAAAATCGGGCCGAAGCCTAGCGGTACGCTCTAACTCTGAATTGATAGGGATTAACTCTGGTTTACAAGACCGTCTACCGTGCATACACTCTAGAGGCAAACTCTATGTTCGACAGACACCAATTTGTAAAATAATTCACTCCAGATGAGAGAATACTTACAGTGCTTTCGGCAATTTAAAATTTGGTAAGCCTTTATTTTCGCAGAATAATCAACTTCCCTGTTAATTTTTTTTTATCTAAGCACTATTTTCAATCCAAGCAATTGGTACCTGCAACACAAAATTTTAGAGATCAGTAAAAGAAATTTTTTTTTTAATTTGAAGAAAATGACTCAGTTTTAATCTTTTGATTTAAGCAACTAAACTGTTCCAGCAATTCCCGACAACGGTGCCAAAAATTGATCATCAATTTAATAAATCTCGTAGTAGCTACAATTTTGTAGAATAATGACTAGTATGGGGTGTCGAACCATAGAGGACTGCGCTGGTTTGATTGCTTTTATCTCAAGATTGACAGTGAGTCAAGGGGTAATAAGTTGATTTGGTCGGATTGATGTTTAATCTAAGAGTGGAAATTAAACTAACAAATTCTATTTTAACTAATTAAACTAAGAGTTTTTATGAAATATCAGTGAGAGAAGATCTAGGGTGTTCGAATCCACCACTAGTTGCATAACTGGTCCCTAATGTATTTATTCAAGTCCATCACAATGTAAACAATAGAGATGAGAGTGACTATAAGACTCCACTCATCCATCTAGAATAATTCAAGAGATTAGACCTTAAGCATATCCTATCTTCGATTAGCATGAGTGATACACTCTAAACTAGGGTTACGAAATCACTCGTCTTCCCTTAGCATAAAATATCCGACGATTTAATTCCTCGACAGTAAAAAACCATTACATAAAATCCATATTAATAATCACAGAAAATCAAGATGGATGGTTTCAATTTCAATATAATAAAACCTAAGACAATGATAGAATCACACTGAAATCGAATATGATTAATAAACTCTGGTTATAAATAACCCTTTTAAAAATTCAATCATTGTTTACAATTGAATAAACTAAAACAAAGTACATAGAGACACAGTTACTTGGCTAGGGTTTCATCTAAACCCTAGAAAAAAGAAATAGTTCATAGCGAGAGTAAGGAACACCGCTTTTGATGAAAATCACGAAGAACGCGAGCAATCCATCCTCCAACCTCACAGATCTTCAGAGTTTTCTCTCTTTTCAATCTCCAAATTCTGAACCTTTTGCATGGAAGGATGTTTTCTTTTTATAGAGGGAGAGTCCCCATGAATTGTAGCTTTAGAAACATCCAAAACAGACCCAAAATTCCACTTTTCGCACTTTGCAACATTACTAACACGGCGGCCGCTGATTGATCGGCCAAATGGCCACCAATTGATCGGTGGGTTCAGATTTTGTACAAACTTCCTTGACGGAAGTTGTAGAACTTTTCGAGCCGGTCATTTTGATATATTATGTGCCTAAATTAGAGCTACGGTTAAGGAGTTATGCCTCAGACACTGAATAAGGGTCGATTTTGCATTTTTACTCCTCTTTAGCTCGAATCTTTGCTCGGTAGCGATTCACACGGAACTTCAAAGCTTGTAAATGATCAATTTTGTTTTTTTTCCTCGCATGAACCTGAAAACAATAAATACACCCAAGTGAAGTATCATAGTGGATAAATGGGCTAAAAGGAATTAACAAAAGAAGTTTAAGGTGCGTAAATGTGTAACAATTAGCACTGAAAAGGACCAGGGCCCACCTATATGGGCTTACAGAGGCTGCAACATAAAATGCTAGGAATGGTGGTAGTGAGATTACTGCCATTCCTGGATTTGCTTAAAACCAGGCTTGTGCCTAATCAAGGTTGCGCTATATGAGTTCCAGAGGATCCCTCATGGATTGAGGGACCCCGGAAATGATGAGGCTAGCTGGAGTGGTTCAGGGAAGTGACTGTACCCATAGGGCTTCCCCTTACCTATGATCAAGGTAAGGGATGACCCTATTTTGGGGTTTTGAACAATAACTAAAAGCAAGAAACAAATAATAAAGTCCCCTGGAAATGACCCGGGGCTCATAGTGATCAAAACTAAAGCTTAGGGGAGAGGGGTAAGGCCCTACCCAGATGCTCTGCTCCTTATAGAGGTGATGGAGGCTGACTGTGGTGGTGGTGCACCAGTGGTGCTGCTGCACAGACACAGGGGGGATCTTAGTGGATTCTTGATATTCAGGGACTTGAGAAAGGGCTAAGGCCTTGGGTTTTTTTCAACAGGGATTCAGAATGGGTATTTGCCGATCGTTTCAGGCTGTGGGGGGGTTGAGATTTATAGGGAGAGATCCAGGGGACACCAAGGGGATTAATGGGAAGGTCTGGCATATGGTTAGACCTCCCAAAGGTCGAATGTGGAGGTTGAGGTGGATGGTGGAGTGTGCAGGTTGCAAACTGAAGTTTAGGTAATGGCGGTAGATGATTTACCGCCAATTCTGGATTTGTTTAAATTGGGCCTGACCCATGCACACCTATGATCTGGCGGTTTGACTTTTGGACTTTTGGGTCCAATGGGCCTAAGCTACAGGTTCAGGCCTTAGGGGCGTTGGACTTAGGGTTTAAGCCCTAAGGGCTTTAGGGCTAGGCTAGGGCTATATTTTTGTAGAGCCCCGGACCTTTTCACATTTAATGCATGACACTTTCGTTTCCATTTTGCCTTTAAAGAGGAATAATTAATAAATAAGGAAGAAATTGGAAATTTCGAAACACTAGAAATGTTCGTTTTCGAAGTACGAACCCAACGCAAGTTGAATCGTTAAAATCCGACGAGCGAGTCAAAAGTATGGCCAAAACAGCCTGGACCTGCAGGCAACTGATTGCTCGGTCCATGGAGCGATCGATCGGTCCAAAACCGATCGCTCGGAGGCTATCGACTGGTCAAGATTTTTGTATGGGGAAATTTTCCAGAGAGTGAAATTTTAACCGATCGCTCGGTTATGAAACCGATCGATCGGTAGGCAACCGATCGATCGGTCATTAACACCGATCGCTCGGTGCTCGCGTTTTTGCAGAAAATTTAGTAAGGGTGTTTTCGTCTTTTGGGCGTTTCACTCATACCTTAAAGGCTTTGCCCGATCATTTGAGGGTTCATACACAACCCTTAGAGTCTTTTGAGAGATAGAGAGAAAGGAGAAGGGTTTCCAAAACCTAGGTCTTCATTGGGACAAATCAAAGGGGTTAAGACCCTAGATCAACCCCAAGCCCGTTTTCTTCAAGATCAAGGCTCAAGCATTCGAGGAGCTCGTGATCCAAGCTAGGGCAGCAGCTACACGGTCGTTTTTGGAAGGGGTTTCTTCCTCATTGTTCAAAGTCGGTACTTCTTGCTACCCTCCTAGTTATAGTTCTTCTTTTCCTTTATTTTCTTTGTGTTCCTTTATACATCCATGTATTATGAGATGGGTTGTGAATGGTGAATGGTGAATGGTGAATGGAGATGAATGTGGGCGATTGGATGCCGTGTGTATTGATGTGATGGATGAACGGGGAGGGCATTGTACCCATAATGACATACATATGTGATGTGAGTAAAACCCACCTAGAAAAGCATGTTGTAGGGTTAATAAATAATGAATGCACCATGTTTGATGAAATGCCAAGGTGAATAAAATGAATAATAAATTAAGAAAATGCATGTGTCAAGGTTTATGGAAATTGCTAGGGTCATGATAGTGTGATTGTTCGCTTTCCCTAAATGACATGAATATTAAATTGCTCAAATCATTGATATTATGTGTTATGAATTATTCAAATGCCATATTTAGTTCCAAATGCAAGTATGCACACGACCTCACGAGCACGCATACATGACATGATTTACCGAGGTTTTCAAGAATGAGATTTAGAGGTGGGGCATATCCTACGATATGTTTTACCTCGCTCTTGGCAAGGACAAGTCAATCATGCATTATCATAAGAAGGGTCTCCCTTCCCTCGCAAGTACATACATATCATAAGAAGGGTTTCCCTTCCCTCGCAAGTACATTTCACAAGGACATCTCACAAGTGAAAGGACATGACATGAGCATTTTAGGAAGAAGGGTCTCCCTTCCCTCACAAGTAGATTACTTTTCCGAACAAGCAAGCATGATACATGACATGACAAGCATGGGCATTTAGGAAGAAGGGTCTCCCTTCCCTCACAAGTAGTTTACTTTCCAAGCAAGCATGACATGGCATGACACGCATGATATGATAAGATAAGACAACATGACAAGTTTCAAGCACGGAAATGGTATTTCCAATCAAGTCAAGTGCACAAGGTTTTCAAGGGTTCTATCGGCTTTCTACGAAATACAAGCATGATTATAAATTGCTTTTACTTCCTTGTATGATATGAATTGTTTCCGTCTAACATATATGAATTACTCCTGATTTATGTATTGCCATATTTATGCTATGACTATTGGTTAGTATTTGGTACCCGCTGAGTATTCCATGCTCAGCCGTACTTCTTATGTCGGCAGGTTCTGAGGGAGCTGCTGCTCCATTTGATATTTGTGCTCCTGGTCCATGGGTGGAAGAGGAGTACGTCGAGGAGCCTTTGGAGGAACCTCCAGTAGAGGGTTATCAGTAGGTGGTGTTAGATTCTGAGTGAATAGCTGTGGGTGAGATGAGAGATATACATTCATGTATTTTGGCGGGTCTGTCCGCACTTTCTTTTGGTTACTTTTTGTATAAACTTGGATTTGCGTATGTATATTCATAGAGGTTTGGTTAGACTTCCGCTGTGTTTTATAGTTATGTTTCTGCTATATTGTCCTCTATGGTATATGCTCTGTGGGTTTTGCAGGTTGGTTGTCAAGCAAGTCATGATTAGTCGTCCAAAGTTCACTCTAACTCCTAGGGTGGGTTTTGGGTCGCGACAATTTTAGGGTTACCTAAGGTTAGGGTTTGGTTCTAGGGTTACCTACGGGCTTACCTAGGGTTTAACTAGGGAGTTAACCTAGGGTTTGGCTAGGGTTTAACTAGGGTTGAGTCTTAGGTTTGATGAGAGTTGTCATAGGGTTTGCCTAGGGTTAAGTGTACTCGGCTGGAAAAGACCATGGTTAAAGACCTTAACAATGGTTAAGAAAGGGGTGTAAAAATTGGGTCCTTATAGGAACAAAGAAAGAGAAAGCAAGGGTGTCAAACCTAGAGAAAGAAGCGGCAAACTCCGCAGTTCTGCTAAAAATCCTGGAAAGGGCAGAAGAGTTCAACCTGATGCAGCAGTTGAGTAAAGTCCTAGCATAGATCTCCATCTTGAGTCTCCTTCTGACTTCCGAGCATCACCAGAAGCAGCTGCTCTAGGTATTTAACAATGCACATGTAACACCAGATATCACGCCCGAGAAACTGGGGCATATGGTGGGGCAAGTACTTGAATCCAGAATCATCTCCTTTACAGATGAGGAAATACCGGATAGCGATAGAGATCACACCCGAGCTTTATACATTGCAGTACAATGCATGGGCAAGAAATTATCATCAGTGTTAATCGACAATGGCTCTGCCCTAAACGTTTGCACCTTGTCAACACTGAAATGTCTGGAGCTTGATTTCAGTCAGGTGAAGAAGTGACCCATGACAATCAGGGCTTTCGACAACTCAACCAGGTAGAATCTAGGTTACATTTACCTGACCATCAGGGTCGGACCTGCTCAATTCATAACAAAGTTTCAAGTCGTGAATGTGCCAGCCTCATTCACCTTGCTCCTTGGGAGGTCATGGATCTATGCGGTCGGAGTCATTCCCTCATCTCTCCATCAAAGAATCAAGTTTATCCAGGATGACCATTTAGTTGTGATCCCCTCAGAGGAGATGACTAGTTCCTTTGGGGACACCCAAGAGCTGGGAAAAGGTACTGCCTTCATGACATACCAGTTCGAGCAAGTCAGTTTTATCGCCAGGGTAGAAGAGCAAAGCAGACAAGGAGTACTGTCATTTGTCAAGATAATGACCAGAATGAACTATTAATCAGGATCAGGCCTGGGAGTTAGAAATCAGGGGATGAAGAAAAGATACGTACCTCCTTACTACACTCCGCCATTTGGATTAGGGTATAAGCCCAAGTTCGAGGACTATCTCTCCAAATTCTCCAAGAAGAACAAGTTAGCCTAAAGCTTATAACTGTATGACCCTTAATTAGTTTTAATGATAACATAAATAATGAAATGGCTCTTGAGAAACTAATGTCTTCCATGAGCATCTTTGTCTACAATATTCAAGATTGACTTCAAGCAAAGATTCAAGAACTTTCAATGCAAAAGATCAAGTTAAAGTTATTGATACGGGTTTTTATGGCAACAAATATACTTGGTGCAATAATCAATAGGGTTTACATAGAATTTATGCCAGATTGGACAGGTTTCTCTATAATGCAGATTGGAGTATTAAGTTTCCTTCTTCTCATGTTTCTCACTTATGGAGGTCTTGCTTGTGGGCCTTCTTCTTTTAAATTTCAGCAAATGTGGACAACTCATTCAAATTTTAGAAGGTTAGTGGAAGATTCTTTGTCTCTGCCTATTTATGCTCAGCCTATTCTTGGTTTTTTTTCTGAAACTTAAGAGACTTAAAACCTCTCTTAAGACTTGGAACAAGGATACTTTGGTTATCTTCATATTAGACTGTATGATTTGGAGAATAAAGTTTGTGAAGCTGAAATTAAATTACAAGACTCTTGGAGTGTTAGATAAGAAGAATTGCTTTCCTCTCTGAAAGATGAGCTCCAACAGGTTCTTATTCAAGAAGAAATTTTTTGGAAACAAAAATCCAGAATTAAATGGCTCAAGGAGGGGGACAATAATACTAAATTCTTTCATTTGGTGGTCAACCAAAGAAGACGAAATAACAGTATTTACAAAGTTAAGAATGCTTTGTGTGTTTGGTTAGAAAGCCAAGAAGAAATTGCTAAATGAAGCAGTTAATTTTTTCCAGGATCTTTTAACTTCTTTTCGGAATGTAGTTGATCAGAGCATTATTGACCATATTCCTCAGTTGGTTTCAGAAAATGATAACTGTTTTCTTACTGCTATTCCTTTGATGGAGGAGGTTAAAAAGGTGGTTTTCAGTCTTGATGAAGATAGTGCCCTTGGTCCAGATGGGTTTAGTGGTCATTTCTACAGAAATTGTTGGAATATTATTCAGAATGACTTGTTTATGGCTGTTGTATCCATTTTTCACAACCCTTTTATTCCCAAGTCAGTTAATGCTATAGCTATTGCACTGATTGCCAAGCGTGATGATCCTTCTACATTTGCAGACTACCGTCCTATCAATTTATGCAATTTCTTTTATAAGATTTTCTCTAGAATCTTGACAGATCGACTTGCTTTTATTCTTCCTAAAATTATTTTTGAGGAACAAAGTGGTTTATCAAAGGGAGAAATATCACATAAATTATCACCATTGCCCAAGAAATGGTAAATAACATTGAGAGGAGAACTTTTGGAGGGAATCTTATTATTAAGCTTGACATGGCCAAGGCTTACGATTGTATGGAATGGAACTTTCTTTTTGCTGTGTTAAAGAAGTTTGGTTTCAGCGATTATTTTATTAGTCTTATTCAAGGATGTCTTTTAGAACAAAGCTTCTCGATTATTATAAATGGGGCTCTTCATGGTTTCTTTACTAGCACTAGGGGTTTGAGACAAGGTGATCCCCTATCTTCGGGTCTTTTTATTTTGGCTGAAGAAGCTCTTAGCAGGGGTCTCAAAAATACTTAGTCTTTGCAGAGAGATAAATTCAATATTGGGAGAAATGGTTTTGCGGTGTCCCATCTTCTGTTTGCAGATGATACACTTATTTTTTGTAATGGGAGCCCTATAAGTATAAAAAAAATCCTTGACTTCCTCTCCAAATACGAAGCTTCTTCGGGTTAGATGATCAATAAAGAGAACAGTTGTATATATTGCGCAGACAAGGTTCCTTCGGCTCGGAAAAGGTCCATTTCAAGATTATCTGGATTTCACTTTAAACAGTTTCCAATCTTGTATCTCGGAGTTCCTTTGATCAAAGGCCGGCAAAAATTTTCGCACTTCCTTCTTCTTATTGAGAAGATCCAAAGGCGTGTTTCACGATGGTCTGGTAAGCTTCTTTCTACTGGGGGTCGCTTAATGTTGATTAAACATGTTTTATCTTCCATCCCAGTTCAAATTATTGCTGGTATTAGTATTCCTAAGGGCATTGCTAGTATGATTGATAAGATTATGGCCAGATTTTATTGGAATAACTCTGACAAAAATAAGCTTCGTCATTGGGTTAGTTGGTCCAAATGTGCTCTTCCTTATAAAGAGGGTGGTTTGGGTATTCGTAAAATGAAGGATTTTGCTCTTGCTTTTCGAGTTAAACAGGCTTGGAAAATTTATTCTTCGAATTATCTTTGGGCTCGGTTCTTTAAAGCCAAATATTGCATTAATCATGTTTGGAATGCTTACCCTAGTAGGGGATCTTCGAAGCTTTGGGCTGCTATATGTGGGGTTTTCCAATTTACGCTTAATCATTCTTTTGTCCTTGTCGGAAATGGAACTAAAGTTGATTTTTGGTTTGATCGTTGGTTCAAAGATCAGGCTCTCATTTCTTTGGCCAATATTCTTCATTCAGATGGTGAGTGGGATTTTTCTCAGATTAACAACTTATTATTGCCTACGATTATTGAAGATATCAAAGCTGGGGGTATTCCATTTCAGATGAAAATGAAAAATTTATTTGGACATTATCTCCTTTGGGAGAATTTTCGATTCACTCGGCTTGGAATCTATTGAGGGAGTCCAAAAGTGATCTTATCTGGACTAATTCAGTGTGGAATTCGACTATTCCTACCAAAATCAGTGTTTTTTGTTGGAAAATTATGCATAAAGCGCTATCTACTGATTCAGATATTCAAAATTTGGGTATTCCTATGGTTAGTAAATGCGACTGCTGCAACTCTCCTTGCATAGAAAGTTCAAATCATCTTCTTCTTAGAAGTGATATTGCTGAATTTCTTTGGAGAGAGTTTTCTTCCCATTGCTATATTCCTTATTATACTCATGATACCATCCAATGTTGTCTTTATAGATGGTTCAGTGCGGCAAATAACAGGCATAATAATCTTTTCATTCTTTTGCTTGCTTTGATTGTATGGGAGTTATGGTCGGAAAGATGCAAGAGGAAGTATGACTCTAAGATTCGGCATCCTAGAGTTTTGATTAATAATATTCAACGAAAGATTTGGGATATTGCTACTTTTAGTGCGAATAACCGATTGGATATATATGGTTATTTCCACTCTAACTCCTTCTTGCTTGATCGGAATAGGAGTATTTTTGTTAAATGGTTTTCTCTGCCTCGAGGTAAATTCAAGCTTAACATTGATGGTGCCTCTAAAGGCAACCCAGGTATTGCTGGAGGTGGTGGTATTATTCGAAATCAGCAAGAAAATTTTTTAGCCTGTTTCTATTCTCACTATGGAAATTGCAGTAACTACATTGCTGAATCGCGCGCTCTTCTAGATGGATTGATGCTATGTAAGAACCTTCATATACAAAATGTTATTATTGAATCAGACTCCAAAATTTTGGTTGATATGTGGAATGGGTCAGCTACCATGTCTTGGAAGTCTTGGTACTGGGATAAAAAGATTAAGAAGCTTCTTCACGATGATAACACTTTCAATCATATTTTTAGAGAAGCTAATGTAGTAGCTAATGGCCTGGCTAACATAGGTTGTGATAATTTGGATTTAGCGGTCTATCATTCTTTCATCTCTATCCCGAGGAAAGTTAAAACTCTTCTTTATATGGATAAATTGGGTTTAGGGAACTTTAGAACAGTCAGGAAATAAAGGTTAATATTATCTTTGTAATGTCATTGAGTCTTTAGAGGTAAGGTTTTATGTCCCCCCCGTCCTTGTAAGTAGGGGTAAGGTTTTATGTCCCCCCCTTTTTATTTTATTTTTTGTAGTGTCTGTGCATCTTTAGGGGTAAGGTTTTATGTCCCCCCCGTCTCTGTCTGTAGGGGTAAGGTTTTATGTACCCCCGTTTCATATTTATTAATAAACCAGTAGGGGTCTGCCAAACCCCCCTCTCCCTCTAAGAGGCTTTTTTAATTTAATCATCTATAAGCAAAAAGGATTCTCGAAGATTGTTTTTGAGGCACTGCTATTGAAGACCATAGAAGCAAATGATCAAATCCATCAAGGTCTAAGTTTAGGTAGTCAATGATCTGTCTAGGATTTTTTTGTAAAAATCCCCTTGTGGTGATTTGGTGAAAAGCTCAAAATACCTTAGATTGACCATAGGTTCCTTAAACCAATATAAAAATACAATTAACGACCTTAAAACATGATCATCTTTCTCATAAAGGTTAAGTACAAAACCTTGGAATCAAATCCTATCTTAAAGGTTTTGAAAAATTGATTCTGTAAAGAAAATGGTCTATCCAGTCGATTAGATAGACCATCCAGCTGATCAGGCAGACCATCCAGTCGATCAGGCAAGTCCTGTAATCGACAGGATAGAACAAATTTTGTCAAAATTTGTCTGCATGTACTGATCAAGTTGAAACTCTTTATGAATTCATATTAGTTCATTCAAAAGATCATTATGAGATGTTAATCATGTTTACTTAATATGTTAAAAGACTTTGGAAATCGTGCAAATCATTAAAGTCTAAGAAAACCAAAATCTGAATCTTTTTTGGTCTATCTAGCTGATCAGGAGGACCATCCAGCCGATCAGGTGGTCCATCTAGTTGATCACTCAACCCTTCTAATCGACTGGATAGAACAAAGTGCATAAAAATTGGTTTTTACCATCTAGTCGATCAGATGACTGATCTAGCCAATCTGGTGACCATCCAGCTGATCAGAGGACTCATCTAATCGATTGGATTACTTGGATAAATCAGAAACTCGCCTTTAATGCTCAATGGCTATATTAATAACAGGTGATTTTTCATTTAATGCTCATCAATGGTAATAAATATTAGAATACTATAAAAAGAGATGATCTTTGAATCAAAAACATATACAACAAGAAAAGATTACACTGTTATATTGAACAATCATTCACTTAAGCCAAAAATCCCAATCTTGAAAAACGGTACTCTGTTTTTCTCTTTGAGCTAAATCCGAATCATCTTCTTGAGAGATTTCTTAGAGTTTGTTATTTCATTCAAATTTAACTCAAAATGAGTTATTTATTTCGGATTGTAAATCCAACACCTCCATTTGTATTCAGTCAAGAACTTACGTGTTCTTACAGTGAAGCTGTTTCTTCATTTTCGTTAGAGAGTGTCGCGACCTAAAACCCACCCTAAGAGTTAGAGTGAACTTTGGACGACTAGTCATGACTTGCTTGACAAACCAACCTGCAAAACCCACAGAGCATATGCAATAGAGGACATCGTAGCGGAAACATAACCATAAAGCACAGCGGAAGTCTAAACAAACCTCTATATATATATATACAAATCTAAGTTTACACAAAAGAAATCCAAAAGAAAGTGCGGACAGACCCGCCAAATTACATGAATGTATATCTCTCATCTCACCCACAGCTCTATCACTCAGAATCTACCACCTCTAACCCTCGACCGGAGGGTCCTCCATAGGCTCCTCAACGTACTCCTCCTCCACCCATGGGCCAGGAGCACATACATCAAAAGGAGCAGCCGCTCCGCTATCACTTGCCGACATAAGAAGTACGGCTGAGCATGGAATACTCAGCGGGTACCAAGCACTAACCAACAGTCATAGCATACGGATAGCATACATAAAGCAGGAAACAATTCACACATATAAAGCATGAATAATTCATATCATGAAAATAAAGTAAAGCAATACAATTCATCATGTTTGCATTCATAAAAGCCGGTAAAACCCTTGAAATCTTGTGCACTTGACTTGACTGAAATTACCCTTTTTATGCTTGAAAACTTGTCTACCGTGTCATGCGTGTATCATGCGTGTCATGTCATGCCATGCGTGTATCATGCTTGCTTGTTCTGAAAAGTAATCTACTTGTGAGGGAAGGGAGACCCTTCTTCCTAGAATGCTCATGCTTGTTATGCTATGTCATGTCATGCTTACTCGGAAAAGTAAACTACTCGTGAGGGAAGGGAGACCCTTCTTCCTAGAATGCTCACGCTTGTCCTTCCACTTGTGAGATTCACTTGTGAGATGTCCTTGTGAGATGCCCTTGCGAGGGAAGGGAGACCCTTCTTTATGCTATGCACTTGTGAGTGAGGGGAGACCCCTTGTGAAATGTTTGTTCTTGTTTTCTTGTGAAAAGTGAGGTAGAACATATCGTAGGATATGCCCCACCTCTAAATCCCATTCTTGAAAACCTCGGTAAATCATGTCATGTATGCGTGCTCGTGAGGTCGTGTGCATACTTGCATTTGGAATTAAATATGGCATTTGAGTAATTCATAACACATAACATCAATGATTTGGGCAATTTAATATTCATATCATTTAGGGAAAGCGAACAATCACACTATCATGACCCTAGCAATTTCCATAAACCTTAAACATGCATTTTCTTAATTTATTATTCATTTTATTCACCTTGGCATTTCATCAAACATGGTGCATTCATTATTTATTAACCCTACAACATGCTTTTCTAGGTGGGTTTTACTCACATCACATATGTATGTTTATTATGGGTACAATGCCCTCCCCGTTCATCCATCACATCAATACACACGGCATCCAATCGCCCACATTCATCTCCATTCATCATTCACCATTCACCATTCACCATTCACAACCCATCTCATAATACATGGATGTATAAAGGAACACAAAGAAAATAAAGGAAAAGAAGAACTATAACTAGGAGGGTAGCAAGAAGTACCGACCTTAAAGAAATGAGGAAGAAACCCCTTCCAAAAACAACCGTGTAGCTGCTGCCCTAGCTTGGATCACGAGCTCCTCGAATGCTTGAGCCTTGATCTTGAAGAAAACGGGCTTGGGGTTGATCTAGGGTCTTAACCCCTTTGATTTCTCCCCAAATAAAAACCTAGGTTTTGGAAAACTCCTTTCCTCTTCTCTCCTATCTCATTCCCTCTCAAAATATGGCTAAGGGTGTTTATGAACACCCTTGGCTCGAGCCAACCCTTAAAAATAAGGGTGGAGTGGCCAAAACACCAAAAAACCCCTAAAATTTTTTCTGAAAATCGCGTAGGACCGATAGATGACCGATTAACCGGTAGTGGACCGATCGATCGGTGCTTATGACCGATCTACCGGTAGTGGACCAATCTCTCGGTCTTGACTGGTGCTGCAGAATGTACTTCAGTAAGTTGGCCATAACTTTTGACTCGGTGCTCCGATTTTGACGATTCAACTTGTGTTGAATTCGTCTTTCGAAGAGGAACAACTTTTGTGTTTTGAAAAATTCTAATTCTTCTTTATTCATGGACAAAAATGCTCCTAAAGCTGACTGGTCTGTAATGGGTTGTGACAGCCCAAATTTGCAGCCGACCCGATTTTGGAAATCCCACTTTTGACTCAACCCCGACTCAAAATCAAGGAAAGTGATCAACATGAACCTTGAAGAGGGTTCTAATACCTTTTCAAAAATTCAGTAATCACTCAATTATGAGCAACGATGACTAAACTAGAGCCCTTTAAATTTGAGGTAAATGCCGAAACATACCTTTTTGACACCTAGAATACCTCGAGTGTTTTCACACTCTTTTCCCCTTGTGTCCAACACCCTACTCACACCTCATAAATCATTCTCCATAAGTCTTTAACCCACCTCAATGATCATTAAATTCACACCGACATGCATGAGAGGCTCCGGCTTCTCTATGCCTCATGCATTAGCACTATTCACCAACAACCCATTGAAACACTTAGGGTATTTGTACCTTGATTTCACCTACTTAGAGTATCTTTACACTCTCTTTTTACGACTCAAACCATGTACCTAAAACCCTCAATTGACTAATCATAATATCAAGAACACAATGGGAGGCCTTAGGCCTTCACACATACCATACGAGGGCACCTTTCACTGGCACTATTCATAGTATAGTGAACTTGAATTTTCGGGGTTCTACAGAGAGGGTTCTACTTTGACGGTGATAGGTTCCATCCTGACCTGAAGAGGGATTGTAAGGTTGCATCTCGACCATAAGAGTGATTGTAAAATGTGTTAAGCTTACCTGTGAAGAAGCTTGTATGATCATGGCTCGTAGTGGAACCTCTTACGGTTTCCAAAGGCGGGGAGTAGGCTGGAGATTGTCGAACCTCGTTAAAAACTGAGTTTGCACTCTTTTCTCTCTCTTCTATCTTTTAGATTATCTTGCTTTTAGATTTCTATATCATCTATTAGCTGTATTTTTCTTTGATTTTTAAATTCCGCAGTAAAAGGGAAAACATCTTTTAAATCTGCCATTGACCCTATTCACCCCCCTCTAGGGTCCATATCTAAGCAACAGAGCAGCCGGTCGGCGAAGCCAGAACCCTGACCCCACATCTCTGTAACCTTCCTGGTAGGGACATTAGAACCCTACCTGGATACACCTCTTGCACCAGTTGCCAGTATCTCAAGCCTCTAACCCAGTGTTGAGTCTTCAGGGATTTCAGATCTGAAATGTTTAGCATGGCACAGATGTTCGATGAGCTGACTGTCGAAGATGCCGTATAAATGAAAGATCAAGCGGGAGAGCAGGTCTGCACCCTCTCCAACAGTGTCGAGGCATCATCCAGTTGCCGTCCACTGATCCGTTGGTGGATTGAGGCTCTCACCATTGAGGCCATTTAGGGCCGGGGTAAGCATAGTACAGGGCAGGTTGGTTCGATCAAGCAGTGACTGAAGCACCATTCTTCTCCTCCTTCTATCTTATCTTTTGCTCCCATTTCAAAATCAAATGTTGGCCTCTTTTTGTTGAGTCAACAATTTTGTAAGCAACAGTCATGTTTTATCTATAAAATCTGATACTTTGACTCAAAAACATGTTTTGCATATAACATTTCATCTTGCTGATGACGAAATCACATGAACTTTTCCCCTAGAAGGCCTAGTGTCCTAAAGCCAACAAAATTAACAAAAGCATGTTAAACTAAGCTAAATGATTTGCCAGGAAATTGCTTGCACTAAGGCCATCCCTGAAACCCTCCTTGAACTTTCAGGAGTTGAGTATGACTCAGAAGAAGAAGAGGAACCACCTCAAGAGATTCTGGACCTCATAGAGTACAGTGAAGGGATTCTGTAATCTAACATCGAGGACGCTGAGACCATAAACCTTGGATCCAAAGACAATCCTCAGCTCGTCAAGATCGGCAAGACCATGAGCTCACAACAGAGAACAGACATGATCAGCTTTCTAAAGAGCTACAGTGACATTTTCGCCTGGTCCTATGCAGGCAAGCCTGGCCTAGACCCAGAATTGGTGGTACACAGACTACCCCTGAACTCAGAAGTCAGACCAGTTAAGCAGAAACTGAAACGAATGAGGCCCTAATGGTCGCAGAAGGTTAAAAAAGAGGTAGAGATGCAAATCAAAGCAGCCTTCTTGGCAGTAGCAACCTATCCTGATTGGTTAGCCAACATCGTACTGGTACCTAAGAAGGATGGCATGGTTCGAATGTGTATCAACTTTCGAAATCTGAACAAGGCGAGCTCTAAAGAAAATTTCTCACTCTCGCACATCGATATTCTGGTCAACAATACAGTAGGGCATGAGACACTCTCATTCATGGATGGTTTCTCCGGATATAACCAGATCAAAATAGCAGAAGAAGACATAGAGAAAACCTCCTTCATCACACCATGGGGCATGTTCTGCTACAAGGTAATGCTCTTCAGGCTCAAGAATGCAGGGGCAACCTACCAGA
Organism: Tetracentron sinense; assembly: GCA_015143295.1. NCBI lineage: Eukaryota > Viridiplantae > Streptophyta > Magnoliopsida > Trochodendrales > Trochodendraceae > Tetracentron > Tetracentron sinense. Next base: position 4,261,352 of record CM026566.1, on the reverse strand, counting down.
GGGCCATGACAGTACTATTCCATGACATGATCCACAAGTCAACTAAAATCTATGTGGATGACATGATCGTCAAATCACCTATTGCCAGGCAGCACCCTGAAGATTTAAAAAGACTGTGTGATAGTCAGAGAGTTTGGCCTGAGATTGAATTCGGCCAAGTGCGTCCTTAAAGCCTCATCAGGAAAACTCCTCGACTTCATAGAAAGCAAAAGAGCCATTGAGATCCATCTAGTCAAAGCTAAGGCCATCATTGAAATGCCAAATCCCCAGACTAAAAAGGAAATCCACGGGTTCTTGGATAGAATTCAGTACATCAGTCGATTCATCTCTCAGCTCACTCTGATATGCGAGCCGATCTTCAAACTTCTCTGGAAGAACATACCTACAGTCTGGACAGACAAATGCCAGGAATTCTTTGACAGAATAAAGCAGTATCTTTTCCATCGTTTAGTACCGGGAGCACAAACATCAAATGGAGCAGCAGTTCCCTCAAAACCTGCCGACATGAGAAGTACGGCTGAGCATGGAATACTCAGCGGGTACTAAATACTAACCAATAGTCATAGCAAAACCATAGCAGTATAGGAAGCAGGAAGCATTTCACATATATAAAGCAGGAGCCATAGCCATCAATATCATGACAAGGAAATAAGGCAATTTATAATCATGCTTGCATTTCATGAAAAGCCGATAACACCCTTGAAAACACCGTGCACTTGACTTGACTGAAAATACCATTTCCGTGCTTGAAAACTTGTCATGTTTGTCTTATCTTATCGTATCATGCGTGTCATGTGTATCATGCCATGTCATGTTTGCTTGGAAAAGTAAACTACTTGTGAGGGAAGGGAGACCCTTCTTCCTAAATGCCCATGCTTGTCATGTATCATGCTTGCTTGTTCGGAAAAGTAATCTACTTGTGAGGGAAGGGAGACCCTTCTTCCTAAAATGCTCATGCTTGTCATGCCGTGTCATGTCATGCTTGTATCATGCTTGGAAAAGTAAACTACTTGTGAGGGAAGGGAGACCCTTCTTCCTAAATGCTCATGTCATGTCCTTTCACTTGTGAGATATCCTTGTGAGACGTACTTGCGAGGGAAAGGAAACCCTTCTTATGATATGTATGTACTTGCGAGGGAAGGGAGGCCCTTCTCATGATAATGCATGATTGACTTGTCCTTGCCAAGAGAGAGGTAAAACATATCGTAGGATATGTCCCACCTCTAACCATGTTCTTGAAAACCTCGATGAATCATGTCATGCATGCCGTGCTCGTGGGAACCGTGTACATACTTGCATTTAAATTTAAATATGACATTTGGGTAATTTCACAACACATATAATATCAATGATTGAGCAATGTAATATTCATATCATTTAGGGAAAGCAAGAAACACACTATCATAGTCCCTAGCAATATTCATAATTTATTAGGCATGCATTTCCTAATTTACAACTCACATTGTTCACCTTGGCATTTCATCAAACATGGTGTGTTCATTATGGATTTACCCTACAACATGCTTTTCTAGATGGGTTTTTCTCAAATCATACATGTACGTTCATTATTGGAACAATGCCCTTCCCCATTTGTTCATCACACACAACCATTGACATCCAATCGCCCATTCCATCTCCATTCACCATTCACCATTTACCATTCTCCATTCACCATTCATCCATCTCATAGCACATGTATCAATGAAAGAAAAATCAAAAGAAATAGAGGGAGAAGAGGAACTATAACTAGGAGGGTAGTAAAAAGTACCGACCTTGAAGAAATGAGGAAGAAATCCCCTTTCCAAAACGACTGTGTAGCTGCTGCCCTAGCTTGGATCGCGAGCTTTGCATGAGCTTGGGCCGAGATCTTGAAGAAAACCGGACTGGGAGTGATCTAGGGTCTCAAAACCCTTTGATTTCTCTCCAAACTGGAAACCCTAGGTTTGGAATCGCCTTCTCCCCTTTCTCCTATTCTCTCAAACTTTCTAAGTGTCGAATGATGCCCTAAAGGCTCGGGTTAAACTCTTAAGGTAAGAGTGAACTGACAAAAGACCATAACACCCTTACTAAATTTCTATAAAAACACGAGTGTTGAACTCGTGGTGCTGTGAACAGTGCCAACTGGTGGTGCTGTGAACAGTGCCGACTTGTGGTGCTGTGAACAGTGCCGACTCGTGGTGCTGTGAACAGTGCCGACTCGTGGTGCTGTGAACAGTGCCGACTCGTTGTGCTGTGAACAGTGCCGACTCGTGGTGCTGTGAACAGTGCCAACTCGTTGTCCGTTGTCAAGGGTGTCGAACCCGTTGTCACGTTGTGTCGTGCATAGTGCTGAGCCCGTAGTCCGTTGTGTTGTGCATAGTGCTGAGCTCGTTGAGCTGTGAACAGTGCCAAACACGTTGTCCGTTGTGGACAGTGCTGAACACGTTATCCGTTGTCTTATGTACAGCGTGCCCATAGCAGTATCTTTTCCATCGTTTAGTACTCGTGCCTCCTATATCGGGACGACCACAGCTACTATACATTTCAGTACAAGAAACCTCCATGGGGTGCGTCCTGGCACAGCATGACGAGACAGGCAGAACAGAGCAAGCCATCTACAACATCAGTAAGCGTCTGCTAGAGTACGAAGAAATGTATAGCCAGCTCGAGAAAACTTGTTTAGCACTGGTCTAAGCTACTCAGCGTCTACGATACTATCTGCTTTCCTACATAGCAATCCTGATCTCCCGGATGGACTCGCTCAAATACTTACTGAAAAAGCCAGCCACCACTGGGAGGACAGCCCGATGGCTTATGATGTTATCTGAATTTGACATCACGTAAATGACTCATAAGTCAATCAAGGGGCAAGCGATTGTAGATCACCTAGCCCACAGTCCAACACAAGACTATGTTTCAGTACATGATCAGTTTCCAAATGAAGCCATCCTGTATACAGAAGTAGAAGAGCAGTAATACCTTCGCTGGGAACTGTATTTCGACGGAGTCGCTAACAATCATGGGCACGGGGCAGGAGTAGTCTTGATCTCACCTAAGGGAGCACACCTCCCCATCTCAGTCAAGCTACGATTCAGATATTCAAACAACGAAGCAGAGTATGAGGTGTGCATAGCCGGATTAAAAGAAGCCCTAGGCATCGGAATTGAAGAGATAGACGTCTACGATGACTTATCTTTGGTAATCTATCAGGAAAATGAATCTTTGGCCATCCAAGAAGCAAAGCTAGTCTCGTACCTGGCCTACCTTAACGTGTTAATCACTCAGTTCAAAAGAATCAGCTTCAGTCACAGGTCCAGGAACCACAACAGATTCGCCGATGCATTGAGCACCCTCGCCTCCATGATTCAAATCCCCAAGGGCATCATGCTTTGACCGATTGAAATTCAACAACAGGATCAACCAGCCTACTGCCTTGAGATTGAAGAGGTATCAGATAACAAGCCTTAATATACGTACATCAAGCAATATCTCGAGGATGGGACCTTCCCACTCGATGCCACCAAAACAGACCACCGGGTAATCAGAAGGCTGGCTATTTAGTTTGTCCTTTCTAGAGGAATCTTATACAAAAGGTCATCGAACTTCATCTAGCTCAGATGCCTCGACACCCATGAAGCCACACAGGTAGTTGAAGAAGTTCACGGAGGAACTTACGGCCCACACATGAACGGGTTAATGCTTTCTAAGAAGATACTTAGGCTGGGCTACTACTGGTCTACAATGGAATTTGACTATTACTAGCATGTACAGAAGTGCTATCAGTGCCAAATCTATGTTGACAGAATCAATGCACCGTCAACAAGGCTGCATAATCTCACTGCTCCATGGCCATTCTCAGCTTGGGGCATCGATGTCATCAGACCAATAGCACTGAAAGCATTAAATGGACATCGATTTATTCTGGTACCAATCGATTATTTCACAAAATGTGTCGAGGCAGCCTCTTATGTAACCGTCACAGCCTCTGTGGTTCAGTGTTTTCTGAAAATGGATATCATCTACCGATACGGTGTCCCATTTAAGATTGTAACAGATAATGCTCTCAGCTTCTGCAACCAGGGGATGACAGATCTTTGCCAGAAATTTAAAATATAACATCATAGCTCTACACCATACAAGCCACAGACCAATGGTGCAGTTGAAGCTGCCAACAAGAACATGAAGAAAATCATAGAGAAGATGAAAACTAATTACTTTGCCTGGGATGAGATGCTCTCATATGCGCTCTTGGCCTATAGAACATTCATCTGAATTTCAACTAGGGCAACACCATTTTCTCTGACCTATGGTATGGAAGCAGTCATCCTTATTGAAGTAGAAATTCCATTACTCCGGGTGCTAATGGAAGCAAACATCTCAGAAGCAGAATGGGCATAGACCCGGTACGAGAAGCTTAATTTGATCGAAGAGCGGTGACTGAAAGTCATCAACCACTCTTAGGCTTATCAGAGGTGCACGACTCGGGCATTCAACAAGAAGGTCAAGCCTCGAAGTATCGAAGTCAGTGACCTGGTTCTCTGAAAAATGTTGCCAAACCGTCCTGACCTGAGGGGCAAATTCACACCTAACTATGAAGGCCCATATATCGTCCGAGATAAATTCTCAAGCGACGCCCATCAACTCAGATGTATAGATGACGAAGACCTCCCAAAACCCGTCATCATGGATAAATCCAGACGATACTATGCTTAGGATCTAGATCTGATAGGTGTTATGCACTCAAAGATTCTCTAGGAAATGAAAGGAGGACATATTTGGCACACTCCTTATCCCTAACAATGTAAACCCATTTGCAAATCAATGAAATCTGCTAGTTAGCCCCCTTGAGCCTAACAACCCTTCCTTCATGAAATTTTTCAGGGACACCCTGCCTTGCCAATCCGTGGCATTTGCCTGAACTACGTCATGACCTGATCCTGCAAAGGGTATGTAGGCAACCTGAAAAATCAGGTGTGGTCACTAAAGGGATCAAGATATTTCTAGAATTATCTCCCAAGCAGAATCGAGACATCCCCTAAGCCATCCCCAGTGAAATAAAAGCCTCTCTGAAGTCTCCCCACAAAGTCAACCTTCTCCAAACAGAGCAAGAATCCTCTCGACTTCCCCAACTAAGTCGACTCATAAGGGTACAAAGTTTCCATCAAAGAAAATCCCAAAATAGAAGTTAAAAACATTTTCAAATTCAGAGGTCCCCATAGAGACAAGCCTCTCTAGATTCTTTCCCCAGCAAAAGTCTTCTGGGATAATCCGTCCAGAAGAATCCCCCCTAAAGCAGAGACAATCTCTCCCAAAAAATCTCCCCAGTAGAGACAACCTCTCTCAAATTCCCTAGTGGAGCAAAAAAAAAAACTCTGTCGGAAATCCCAAAGAAAAAATCCCCGGGAGAGTACAACGGGAGAAGTCCCCAAAAGATTAAAGATCAACTGCAACAAAGAGAAATCCCAGGGTGTCCTAAACACCGGTCCCCTAGTCTACATTTCATCTCACTCTAAGTCCTCCCAGATCCCCTAGAAACTACGAGTGCAAGCGCAGTATCACATCTATATCCTCAGCGGAATACAAATCGTCAGCAGAATGCCATTCAGGGTAATGAAAGGAGAAGATCTATTTCCCCTAACAAATCGCGAGCATGAGAGAAAACCAGCAACGGCCTCATTGTACAAAAACTATGTGACCTTAGACCTAGTCTTGCGACTAGGGGTAAAAAAGGGACAAAAATCAACAAGCTTCGCTGGCATGAGGAAAACCGGCAACGGCCTCATTATGCCATAATTTTACGAACCCCATGACTTGGTCATTCTAATGGTAAAAAAGGGAGAAAAGCTGAAGAGCAGTTTGACAATAAAATTCGACAGTAATCAGTCTCGCCAAACTCCTAATCATCCCCAGTAGATGGCATTAAGAAGCAAATTCTCTGGCAGTGGTCTCCAGTAGAGTTCTACTCCCCAACAGCGGTTTACAGCAGTGTCTAAATCCCCAGCGGATCCCTAGTAGAAGCCTCCAAATGCTTTCTACAACACTCTCTATAGGAAGAGCCTAGTCGCTTCCAATTGCTCTTCAGCAAATTTCTCCCCAACCAGAGTCCAATCTTTAGCAACGACAAGACAAACAGGTCTACCTCCAAACACCACCAGCGGTGATAAAACCTCTTTTGGGTTATACTCCACTTCCTGAGAGTAAAAGACAGACTACAAAATCCCCTAAGCCCTGACAAAGACAATTGTTTGATAAATCTAAAAGCTAGCTAAACATTCTTTGTATTAAAATCAAAACTTTTGCAATAAGTTCAACACTTTTCTAAAAACGTTTTTCAAAACAGAACTTTTGGTATCGAAACCTGGTCGTACCAACCTGCATCAGGCAGTCCCGACAAAGACAAGTAGAAAAAGCTGACACCGCGCATCCCCATAAGTCACAATCAAAAAAGTCAAGGGAAAGCATCCTCGCCTTTACACCCTGCATGACATCATCAAAATCTAGCGCCCTTCGGCCATCTTAGTATCAATCCCGCTAGCACCTTTTGGACATGCCACACCCTTTTGACATCCTGTGTGTGCTCAGACATCTTGTGTATCCCTTGACAATCTCACAATACTGTGATACCCCATGCGTGTCCCCTTCGACACCCCCGTGTGTCATTGACATCCTGTGTATCCCTTGGTAATCTCGTCATACCGTGATACATCCTGCATGTCCCTTCTCGACACCCCCATATGTCCTCGACATCCTGTGTACCCGTTGACAATCTCGTCATACCGTGGCATTACCTCCTACATATCCATTTGATATCCTGTGTATTCCTTGGCAACCTCGTCATACCGCGATACCCCCGAATGTCCTCCTCTGACAGCCCCATGTGTCCCCGACATCCTGTGTGCCCCTTGACAACGTCATCATACCGCGACATTACCTCCTGCATGTCCCTTTGACATCCTGTGTATCCATTGGCAACCTCGCCATACTGCGATACCTCTCGCATGTCCCCCTTCGACATCCCTGTGTGTCTTTGACATCTCAGGTGAGCATCGACATAACACACTTTGTCGGGACCTCGCATGTCCTTGACATCCCAGGTGGGCAAAGACATAACACACTTTGTCGGCACCTCATATGTCCTCTTTTTGACACCCTGTGTGTCTCTGACTCTTGGGCCGAATCTCGTAGCCGACCAGGCTACCCTTGACCTACCGGCCTAATCTTACCTATCGCTTGAATCAGTTTCCCTCACTGTGGTGATAAACCCTACCATGGTTAGTTTGACCTTAACCCGCGGTTAGCTAACCCTAACCTGGTTAAATCTAATGTTAACCTACCTAGTCGAATCACGTCTACTGGGACTACCCTTTGCCCTCCAGCTAACCCTAATCTACCGGACTAATTCCTTAATCTAACCGGATACCCTAAGCCTACCGGCTTAACCCTGTCTTGACCACCCCGATCACCAACCCTAGTCTATCGGGCTCATGTGCCAGAACTACGCTTGGTCTGATCTCACCCTTGTGAGCACGTAGGCAACCCAACCGGGGTTCGACCCTAGTTAGTTTTTCTTTCTTAGATTAATATTATCTTAAGCACTTAGGCATTTGAATAAAACTTGACTTAAATTGACTTAAACCTAGAAAGTAGAGAACAATTAAAAAATAGAAGTCTCGGGGTGCCTAACACCTTCCCTAGACTTAACCGAACCTCTTACCTAGACCTTTACTGCAGATCAAGACCTTATCCACATCCCGGGGACTTATCCCTTCTAAATTAATAGGTGGCGACTCTAAACATAAACCCGTGGTGCTAAAATCCGTGTTCGCACCCTAGAAACAGGAGAATTAGTTCATGGTAGGAGACAAAAACACCAATTTTGATGAAGAACACGACGAACTCGAATGCTCCATCTTCTAACCTTATTGATCTCTAGAGCCTTCTTTGCTTCCAAACTCCAAAATTCAGAGCCCCTTTGTAGTTTAGAGTTTTTCCTTTTATAGAGAATCTATTTCTAGGGTTCAATTTTCCTTTTTAGCAACTTCCCTAAGGGTATTCTCCTCTTCGCGCGCGGATTATGGAGCCAAAAAATGCCGATGATGATTGATCATCAGCTTTGGATGATTGATTGTCCTTTTCAAGTATTTTCAACTTTGGCTACGGGTTCTTGGACGATCAATCGTCCAAGATGCTACGATCGATTGTGTACACTTCAACCTGCGATCGATTGTCATCTAATTTTCTAGTTCTTTTCTTTCTTTCTTCTATTCTTCTTCTAACTGGAGGTCTTTCTGAAGCTTTTCATGTGTTATTTGTTTTGTTTTACCTTGTATTTCTCTCATAGTCCTATCATAACAAATACAACCAATTATCGTATCATGCTTCACAAGGGAACTAACATCTGTAGTTTGAGGTACATAAATGTGTTACAATTAGCACCAATCACAATCTCAAACTTACATATTGCTAGTCCTCGAGCAATAGATATAAAGAAAATAAAAATAAAAATCTAATTACTTAACAATACATCCCCTTTCGTGGGATCCCCGATTGCATTTAGCATATGCAACAAGTCTTTTAAACCCCTAGGTGCCCCTAGTTGACAAGTGAAGTCTCGTGAGGGTTTACCAGTGATGATACCCACAAACATCAGTGTTTCCTGTAATTCTCAAAATTCATGCAATGGTTTTCAGATTAATTGATCTTTCTGAAACCCTGGAAATCATGATACACACAGCATAATTCTCTCATTATTAACCGGCTTAATTCTCGACTCTCCACATTCTTAATTTCACAAAACTTTTCCCTAATTCCAAATATTTATGCTCATTAAAATTGGGCATCGGTCTCCTTTGATGTGTAATGTGATCATCCATTGACTATGTGATCTCAACCTTTTGTTTTAATAGATGTTCTATCGCTTCCTTGTCATCAGATTCTCTTTTCATTTTAATACCGACCCAAGGCTTTTCTTGACACTTTTCTTTCATTTAATTGAATGAACTGTGCAGAGTCTGACTTCATTAAGCTTTCTAGACAACCCGTGTAGCAAGTGTTAGGCCAGTGACTCCCAAACCAGAAGGTCTTAGGGCACCAGGTGTTGAGACACCCCTAGGGTTTATTAACTTGAGTCAAATAGGCTCCGAACTTAGTCTAGTCACTCTTATGATGCCTATTTGTTCCAAACCTCCATTGTTTGATGCAAACACACTCTGCTTACTGAGGCAGGAGGGCCCGGTTACTAGGTAGGAGTTCGATTCAAAGATTGAATAATAGTAGTGGAGGTCTAACTTTTTCTATGATTCTTTATCGTTTCTAGAGTTCACAGGGTTTGATGCGAACACTCTCTGCTTACTAAGGTAGGAGGCCCGGTTACTAAATGTAAACCTAGTTAGGTAATCATTTGTGTCATTTAAAAGTTGTTTAATTTAGCCAAAGGTGGTGTTTAATTTTTTGGCCACCTGACATCTTAGAGGTATCAAAAACATCAATTGATTAAGTTGGTTTCAAACCCCACAAGATAATGTTGTAGAGTGCTCGTGCAATTTCTCAAAGTGACTTCTGACTTCCTAAATTTTAGCATGCATAATTCCGTGGAGGGTATAAATTGTATCTATTTGGGATCATGTGTTCTCAAACTAAGGTAGTCAATAATGATTGGATTATATCATATGTATCACAGTTCGATTCAAGTTCCAAATAGATCAATTATTTTCAGAGTTCAAACTTTTTGCATGTTCTACCCTTTAGTATCATTGCACATATATTGAACTAATTCCCAACCCCAAACTTAAACATTACATTGTCCTCAATGTAAAAGAAGAATAAAACAGAGGGGAGATGAAACGGTGTTACCGGGGGGCGCAGCCAATCATAATCAAAAGCCGAAGAATAAGAGAAAACAGCTAGCACACAAAAAGGAAACTGCTAACTTCGGGCAAGACAAAACAGGATGGTTAGGCACGTGGAAATGAACCGAAAGCTGCATATGACTAAAAAGAAAATCAGATGGGTCAACACAGTCATATAAAGATATATCCAGCAATAGACAAAACCGCAACGTTCATAGTACGCCCACATAAACAAAAATAGAGTAACGCAGTCAGTTTCCTAGGGCAGGGGAGACTCTCCCACATACAAAAAGAGCTAAGCATCACAAAAGAAAGCATAAGAGCTAATAGTCTACTGGGGAGGCGGTGGAGGGAACTGGGCATCATACATCACCCTCATCATGGAGCTCAGATCAAAAGTGCGTTGGGCCTGCTGCTCATAGAAAGCATCTGCTTGCGACCAAAATTGCCCTACCCACGCACGAAACTCTGAGCAATGCTATTGGAGAGACATCCAGGTCTCATCCATGAACTGGTAAGTATCACACTTGAACTGCTGCTGTAAGACCCACTGCTTCTCCTGGGTGGCCTGGAACTCTGCAAACTCCTGTCAGGACATGTCAACTGGCTCCTCGGCCTGGGGTGGTGGAGCATCAACATCATCCTCAGTCTCATAGGCTGGTACACCCTCCTCATCCTCATGAGTTGGCATCTCTGGTGCATCCTCATGGCCAGTCATCTCACGGGGAATCTGCGGGTCCAAATTACGGAGGTAGGCCTTATAGCTCTTGTTCACTCAAATCTCGTAAAGAGGAAGGGCTCCAAAGTCTCCTCAGAGCTACTGATCACATGCCCCTAATTTTCAAGAATGGAGGTGATAACAGACCCAAACAGAAGGGGCCAAGTGTTGCTACCCTGACTACCAATCATGTGAATCTCCCTGTACACTCTCTCCATCGCCTGCCAGGTGTAGCCGGTAACATCCAACCAAAAACCACCCCACATCTCGTAAAGGGCATCCAAAATGGGCTTCCAGAGTTCAGTTTTGTGACCGATAGGGCAGAGGTTGACCCGGAAGATGGAATCGACAAACCAGAGAGAGGGTGGAAGGTAGGATCTCCTTGTGCAGTTTCTCTTCATGTCATGGAACACTCCTTGACACATGGTTACAATAATGTGATGGGTAGAGGGGAACAGGTTAGGGTGGGATTTTACTCTACTCTGGGTGGTGGGGAAATAGGGCATCCAAGAGCGAGGGCAATAGACTCAATGCTGATGTCATAACTGGGCCCATCAATGGAAATTGTCTTCATGAGGACACCCTCATGCTCACCTTTTTTCATGTTCTGATAAAACACACGGATGAGGCGAGGGTAAACCACTATGAGTGGGGTGAGGAGAGCTGATAACCCACGCCTGTCAAATTCTACGATGGTGGCCACTGTCTCCGGAATGTCACGGAAAAGCTCAATATCAAAACTGGTAGGGGGTTGTACTTCCCAAAATTTGAAAGCCCCTTTCGGTTGCTCACGGTGTGGCTGGGGTCTTTTTTTCGGCAAGGTCTTGGTCTTAGAGGCACTAGGGTCGGAGGACTTCCATTTCGGAGGCATGATTTGGCTCAAGGGTCACTTAGGCAAATTGTCAAACACAGGGAGGGCGGTTAATAGATAGGTCACAACCATACAACACATACCCTTCTCTCCTGCAAAATAGAGCATTAAAGCCTCACGGCTTCACAAGCACATACAATTGGCCCTCCCGACCTCCCAAACCACACATCATTCGACCCTCCCGGCCTCCAAATCCACAAAACACAGAAAAACCAATCCACAAAACACAAAAAAAAAGGAAAGAGAGGAAAATACAAAGGGAAAGAAAGAAACAAAAAGAAAAAGGGGGAGGATTTACCTTGAGAACACGGCATGGGGGTGGTGGGCGAAAAACCGAGAGGCTTCCATAAGAGCTCAAGGGTAGGAACAGGGGAGGAGAAAGGGTGAGACGGGCATGATCGGACTAGCCTTTTTATAAGTTCCGGATCACTGATGATCAATCATCAAAGTAGGGACGATCGATCGTCACAGATTAAAATGGGCGGGGAACTTCTGCATGAGTGACACGTAGCAGAGACATAGGGCAATCGATTGCCCATAGAATGACAATCGATCATCAAGAAAACAGTAGGGTCAGATCAAAAAATTTTGAGCACCGAACGATCGATCGTCACGGGACCCAAGAGCAAAGTTAATTCTGGGTGATGGACGATCGATTGCTGGAATGGGACGATCGATTGTCGAGATATTCGAATGCCTCCTAAGATTCTGGAAGGTGGGTGATTGATAGTCAAGGGGACAGAGCAGAGGGATGTTTAGCAAACCACCCCAAACTTGGAATTTGTACTGGATTGGAAGAATTCATCGCATAAGATGATGGGTTGCCTCCCATCGAGCGCTAAGTTTATCATCTTCAGCCAGATGACCGCTCAATTAGGCATCGAGATACACAGGATCCATCAAGTTGATGGACTCAATAAAGTCACCTGTTACCATGCCTTCAATATAGGGTTTCAATCGTTGACCATTGACCTTTAGCAGATGCCCATCTTTAGGGTCCTGAAGCTCAACAACGCCATGGGGGGCCATAGATGTGACAATGTAGGGGCCATCCCATCGAGAGCGGAGTTTCCTGGAAAGAGGCGCAGTTTAGAGTTGAAAAACCAAACCTTTTGAGTTGGTATGAAGGATTTTCGGAGAATATGCTTGTCATGAAAGAGTTTGGTTTTGGATTTATAGATCTTTGCACTCTTATACGCATCATTGCGCATTTCCTCGAGCTCAGACAGTTGGAGCCTCTGTTTTTATCCGGCTGCGGCCATGTCTGTAAAGTCCATGTTTTATGTGTTGGCTTATTCGGTGTCAAAACAAGTGAGTCTAGCTGATTAGGTGTGTATCTTGTGTCATTGCCGTCAAACATCCACGACAAGTGAAGTTGAAGACCGTTGAAGACTCGGTTGATCATTTCATTCATAGGATGGTAAGTGACCTAGATACCATGCTACCATAGGTGGGAATTGACTTAGAATAATTCTAATATGATACCTTAGGTGGTAAGTGATCTAGACTAATCATATGGACCCTAGGTGGTGAGATATATAGTGCGAAACAAATTCAAAAGTCTGAAATTTTTCAAAAAACCAAGGTTGCTTGTAGGTGGCATATCTCCCACACCATAGCTCAAATTTTTCTCCATAATATATCAAATTGACCGCGTCGAAAAGATCTACAACTTTAATGAGGGGTGAGAGAGCCAAAAATGAAGTTTGAAAATCAGGTTTTAACCTCAAGGTCGACCCTGACCATTGAGGGTCGACCCTGAGTACAGAAAAATATATATGGGATAATTGGGCAGAGAGTTGATTTTTTGAGGGTCAACCCTGGAGGTTACTTGGATTGATTGAAGTGGGGAGTTAGGTCGACCCAAGTAACCCCCAGGGTTGACCCTGATATGGGAGTTTTGCAAAATCCAATTTTTTGCCTATTTTGGTTTTTTTAAACAACTTTAGCAACTTCTAAACCAAGTTTTTGATTCTCTGGAACCCTTCTAGTTCATGGAGAACAACTTTGGGAGAGTATAGAGAGAGTTTTTAACTCCTTCTAGAGTTCATAAAAACTCTGGAAACTAAGTGTTCTCCTCCCCTTTGTTAGTTACATTCAACTTAGAGTTTGCAAGCCAAAAGCTCCATTCTTGCTTGTTTGGACTTTTCTATTGAAGGAGTTCATCTAGGATTTGATTTTAATCAAACCATCAACCCATTCTAGATAGAAAAAAATGGCCGGAGTGTTCTGCAGCCTTTGTGAAGGACATCGATCCAAAAAGGATCGTGGATGTGTGATTTGGTTGCTGGAATCCGAAGCCATCATTCACGAAGATCGATCGGAAGGTCGTGGATTGTTTTCGAGACACAAAGAGAAGTATGAGCGGCTGTGGTTGATCACGGGACTTGTGAGTACATGATGACTTTTCGTGGCATGGAGGACTAAGAACTGAAGGATCATAGTGTCGAGTCCGAAGGAGTCAAGTTCGAGTCTTGTAAGTTCTTGTTAACTTTGTCTTAGTGGATTCTCATGGCTGGACTAGGTCCCGTGGTTTTTCCCGGAAGGGTTTCCACGTAAAAATCCTTGTGTTGTAGTTTGCTTGGTTTCCAATTTCCGCACTTAAATTTTATCATCCTTTAAGTTAATAACTTAATTGTTAAAATATTCAAAAGGGTAGATAGACTTTTAGGGAAATCAAACCATCCCTTTGAATTTGTGAGATTTTCAACTCAAACCCTAGATTTGAGGTTCATCGAATTTTTTCAATGTCGAAGTTAAACTTCTTAATGGCTTATAGGGCGTTATATTCTAATTCAACCAGAAGGTGGCAAGCCTTGCCAAATACAAGACGATAGGGAGATATACCAATGGGGGTCTTGTAGGCTGTGCGATAGGCCCATAGGGCATCGTTGAGCCGTACAGACCAATCTTTTCTATCTGGCCTCACAGTCTTCATGAGGATGTTCTTGATCTCCCTATTGGATACTTCCACCTGACCATTTGTTTGTGGGTGATAAGGTGTGGCTACTTTGTGAGTGATGGAGTATTTGAGGACTAAGGCCTTGAAATATAGATTGAGGAAGTGTTTTCCTCCATCACTGATGATAGCCCGCGGGGTGCCAAACCGACAAAAGATATGTTCTTGTAAGAACTTGACCATGACTTTCTGATCGTTTGTCTTGGTGGCAACTGCTTCCACCTACTTAGAGACATTGCCGCTCCCACCAAAATATATTTAAAACTGAAGGATGGCGGGAAAGGACCCATGAAGTCAATACCCCAAACATCAAATATTTTGACAAGTATCGGAGTAAGAGGCATCATATCTCTTTGGGACATTACGCCCAACTGTTGGAACCTTAGGCATGCCCGACAAAATTCATGGGCATCTTTGAAGAGAGAGGGCTAGTAAAAACCACTTTGTAAGGCGTTGGCAGTGGTCTTCTTCTCTCCAAAGTTACCTCCGCATGCAAGAGAGTGATAGAAGGTGAGAATACTATGGAATTCACTTTTCGGCACACATCGTCGGATCACTTGGTTTGTACAGTATCTGAACAATTCTGGATCTTCCCAAAAAAAGAATTTGATTTGGGCAAAGATCCGATATTTGTGTTGTTTGGACCAATGAGAAGGAATTTGCCCAATTGCGAGGTAATTAACGATGTTTGCAAACCATGGAGGTTGCACTTGGTGTACCTCGAACAATTGTTCGTCCGAAAAAGAGTCTTTGATGGGGCAAGGATCATGAGAAGAATTGACCACGAGTCGAGAGATGTGGTCGGCGACCACATTATCGGATCCTTTTTTGTCTCAAATTTTGAGGTCAAACTCTTGAAGGAGGAGGATCCATCGAATTAGCTTAGGCTTGGTGTCTTTTTTAGAAAAGAGGTACCGCAAAGCGGCATGATCAGTGTACATTAAGATTTTGGATCCAAGAAGGTAGGATTGGAATTTGTCTAGGGTATAGACTAAAGCCAATAACTCTTTCTCAATGGTGGTGTAATTCAATTGAGCATCCGAAAAAGTTTTACTAGCATAGTAGATAGAATGAGGGGTCCAATTCACCCTTTGCCCTAAGACTGCCCCAACTGCATAGTCTGAGGCATCACACATTAACTCAAAGGGGAGAGACCAATTTGGGGTCTGCATAATTGGGGCTATAGAGAGTAGATTACAGAGTTTGTTAAAGGCTTCAAGACATGCGTTATCAAAGGAAAAAGGAATATCCTTGGCAAGAAGATCGCTTAAAGGTCCAAAAATTTTACTGAAATCCTTGATAAACCAACGATAAAACCCCGCATGGCCAAGGAAAGAGCGAACCTGTCGCACCGTGGTTGGTAGAGGGAGGCTCGAAATTAGATTGATCTTGGCTTTATCTACCTCTATACCCCATTTAGACACAATGTGGCATAAGATAATGGCCTCTTGAATCATGAAATGGCTCTTCTCCCAACTCAGAATAAGATTTGTCTCCTCACAACGATGTAAGACCAATGACAAATTGTGGAGACAATCTTCGAAAGAAGTTCCAAATACAGAAAAATCATCCATAAAGATCTCGAGGAATTTTTCTACCATATCGGAGAAAATCGACATCATACACATTTGAAAGGTCGCAGGTGCATTGCATAGACCAAATGACATGCGCCTATAGGCAAAAGTGCTAAAAGTTCATGTGAAGGTAGTTTTCTCTTGGTCTTCTGAGTAGACAGGCACTTGGTTATAACTAGAATAACCATCTAGAAAGCAATAGTAACTCTTGCCTGCTAACCGCTCTAGGATTTGATCAATGAATGGGAGTGAGAAGTGATCTTTCCTAGTCATGGAGTTGAGTTTTCTATAATCAATGCAAACACGCCACCCAGTAGTAACACGAGTAGGAATCATCTCTGCTTTGGGATTGGGTACAACTGTGATACCGAATTTCTTTGGTACCACTTGGGTAGGACTCACCCACTTACTATTTAAGATGAGGTATATGATACCCACATCAAGCAATTTTACTACTTCTTTCATGACCACCTTTTTCATGTTGGGGTTTAACCTCCGTTGTGCTTCTCGAGAAGGTTTGGCATCCTCTTCAAGATGGATGCGATGCATGCACACGGAAGGGTCAATTTCCTTCAAATCAGCAATGGTCCATCCAATGGCCCCTTTGTGCTTTAGCAGTAATTCCATCAATTTACTCTCCTGTTCAACTGACAAATTGGAAGCAATAATGATTGGGAGAGTGTCATGCAACCCAAAGAATGTATATTTGAGTGAACCCGGGAGAGGTTTTAACTCAAGAGTTGGTGGTGCTTCGAGGGATGGGGTGGCTGGAATACTAGAGGTGGAAGGGAGAGCTCAGCCCGAGCTTGCCATAGGGGAGAGTCCAAAAGGGGAGTCAAATTCAAGAGATGGTTGACTTCCTTGATGGATTCTTCAATATCATAATCATTCGTGTTAAAATATGCCAAACAAGCCTCAAAAGGGTTAGTGGATAAGATGTAAGGAAGGGTGTCCTCAATCATCTTTTCGATAGCATCGACCAAGAAGCAATCTTCATGATTTGAAGGCTGTTGAGAGGTGGTGAAGATGTTTAACCGTACTTTCATGCTTCCAGATGAGATATCCATCACCCCGATTCGACAATTGATGCAAGCATTGGAATTTCTCAACTTTGATCAAGACATCTTTAATCATTCCTCTAGGCATTTTAATAGATCTATCAGCCAATTGGAGGATGACTGATGTGGGGCTGAGGTCTCCTAATCCTAATTTCTCGTACACTGAGTACGGAAGAAGATTAACATTAGCTCCTAAATCTAGGAGTACCCAATCAATGGAGTGATCTCCAATGGTGCATGAGATAGTGGGGGCACCTGGATCCTTAAATTTAGGAGGGGCAGAGTGTTGAGGAATTGAACTCACTTGCTCGGTGAGAAGGACTTTTTTTGACACATGGGTCTTTGATTTGGGCTTTTGAGTGCACAATTCCTTGAGAAATTTTGTATAAGCTAGCACTTGATTGATTGCATCAAGTAGAGGCAAGTTGATTTTGACCTGTTTGAAGACTTCAATCATATAATCCATTTTGACTCCCTTTTTAGCAAAGGGGGATGAGTCTTTAAGACAAGATGGAAAAGGGGCCTTAGGCATGTAAGGTGCCTCGAAGGTAGGGGTTGTGGACGATGAAGGACCTTGGTCCTTGTTATTAGTATCCCCTCCTTTGCCCTTAGACATGGAGTGATCAACTTTATCTATTGTACTTGTGCCTTGGGTTCCCTAACCGAATTCTCCATTATCTTTGTAGAACCCCGGAAATTCAAGTTCACTATACCATGAATAGTGCCAGTGAAAGGTGCCCTTGTATGATATGTGTAAAGGCTTAAGGCCTCCCATTGTGTTCTTGATATTATGATTAGTCAAGTGAGGGTTTTAGGTACATGGTTTGAGTCTTAAAAAGAGAGTGTAAAGATACTCTAAGTGGGTAAAATCAAGGGTACACATACCCTAAGTGTTTCAATGGGTTGTTGGTGCATAGTGCTAGTGCATGAGGCATAGAGAGGCTGGAGTCTCTCATGCATGTCGGTGTGAATTTAATAGTTTATGAGGTGTGAGTAGGGTGTTGGACACAAGGGAAAAGAGTGTGAAAACACTCGAGGTGTTCTAGGTGTGGAAAAGGTATGTCTCGGCATTTGCTTCAACTTTAAAGGGCTCTAGTTTAGTCATCTTTGTTCAGAATTGAGTGATTACTGAATTTTTGGAAAGGTATTAGAACCCTCTTCAAGGTTCATGTTGATCATTTTCCCGGATTTTGAGTCGGGGTCGAGTCAAAAGTGGGATTTCCAAAATCGGGTCGGTTGCAAATCTGGGCTGTCGCAACCCATTGCAGACCAGTCAGCTTTAGGGGTGTTTTGGTCTATGAATAAAGAAGAATTAGAATTTATTCAAAACATGAAAGTTGTTCCTTTTTGAAATAAAAATCCAACGCAAGTTGAATCGTCAAAATCGGAGCTCTGAGTCAAACGTTATGGCCAAAATACTGAAGTGCATTCTGCAGCACCAGTCAATACCGAGAGATCGGGCCACTACCGAGAGATCGGTCATAAACACCGATCGATCGGTCCACTACCGGTAGATCGGTCATCTATCGGTCCTATGCGATTTTCAGAAATTTTTTTAGGGGTTTTTTGGTCTTTTGGCCACTCCACCCTTATTTTTAAGGGTTGGCTCGAGCCAAGGGTGTTCATAAACACCCTTAGACATATTTTGAGAGGGAGTGAGAGAGGAGAGAAGTGGTTTTCACCCTAGGGCATCAACTTGAGAAAATCAAGGGGTTTTGAAACCCACGACCATCCCAAAAGCTTGGATCTCTCAATTTACGGCTCAAGCACGTGAGGAGCACGTTCTCCAAGCTCGGCAGCATCTTCCATGGTATTTTTCAAGGGTTTTCTTCCCCTATTCAAGGTTAGTACACCCTTCCTAGTTAAGCTTAGTGATAATGGTATAGGTTTTCCTTTAAGAATGCTTGGGTGTTGAACTTTTATATATTCCCTCTTCTTAATAATGCATAAAATGCCCTAAATGAACAAGATGAATTAAATGGTTATGGATGTATGGGATGAGGATGGTGGAGGCGCTTGGATGCCATGTAGAGGTGATGATTGTTGTGTGATGAAAATGGTGGAAGGGCAATGTATCCATAATGCACATACACTACATGTTTGATGAAATGCTTGATTTAAATATACAAATTAAAGGTTAAAAGAATTATCGCATATCACATGTTTAATGAAATGCATGAATGAGGACTAAACTAAGACAATGAAAATATGATTTTGGGGTTTCTCCCCAATTGAGAAACTTGAATGAAATGTTATACATGTTCCTCAAAAAAAAAAACTCACATGCTTATTGGGATTATAGTAATACTATATGATGTTTATCATTATATCACCAATTGTTATGCATGCATGATTATGTCACTATGATTTCCACAACTTGCTACACACAAGCACAGATATGTGAATGAACTAAGGTTTTTAAATGAGCATTAAGAAGTGAAACGAGTACAGGTAAATGTAAGGAAAATAAGTAAGGCCTCACACGCATAAGTTTGATAAATGAAATGTCAAGGAGGTTGGTAGCCCCGGTTAAGGGTGCTAACCTCTGGCTCAAAAGAAAAGTATTGGAATTGTCAAGGGGGTTGGTAGCCCAGGACTGTGCGGGTGCTAACCCCTGGCTCATAAGAAAGGACTTGAAAGTATTGTACTGTCAAGGAGGTTGGTAGCCCAGGATTATGCGGGTGCTAACCTCTGGCTCATAAGAAAGAAAATGAACTGTCAAGGAGGTTGGTAGCCCCGGTTAAGGGTGCTAGCCTCTGGCTCATAAGAAAAGTAACGGTATTGTCAAGGAGGTTGGTAGCCCAGGATTATGCGGGTGCTAACCTCTGGCTCATAAGAAAGGTGTTGTATTGTCAAGGGGGTTGGTAGCCCAGGGATGTGCGGGTGCTAACCCCTTGCTCATAAGAAATATATTACACTGTCAAGGAGGTTGGTAGCCTAGGGATATGCGGGTGCTAACCTCTGGTTCATAAGAAAAGAATTGAATTGTCAAGGAGGTTGATTAACCTCTGGCTCAGAAGAAAAGTAATGGAATTGTCAAGGGGGTTGGTAGCCCAGGATTGTGCGGGTGCTAACCCCTGGCTCATAAGAAAGATATGGAACTATCAAGGAGGTTGGTAGCCCAGGGATGTGCCGGTGCTAACCTCTGGCTCATAAGAAAAGTAATGAATTGTCAAGGAGGTCCAGTAACCTCTGGCTCATAAGAGAAGTAATGAATTGTCAAGGAGGTCGAGGAACCTCTGGCTCATAAGAAATATGGAAATGAAAACTCATAAGGACTCACATAATTCATAGACAATGGTTTGGTCTTCAGGAAAATTATGATTTGGTAAATGTTTATGTATTATGTTGCTTTACATAATTATGATCTGTACTATTCCATCACTTGTATATGTTATTTACTCGTTATTATAATGGTTAGCTAGGAGCTTGTACTCGCTGAGTATTCCATGCTCAGCCGTACTTTTATGTCGGCAGGTACAATATACGTTTATGTATTCTGGGTCCACGGATCGAGGTTATCAGGGAGAGTAGGAGCTTGATTGGAATTGTCACCAGACATTGAGGGCTTGGATATGTGGTACTATGGGGGGGTTGAGTGAGAGAGACATGTATTTTGGGATTTACTTTTGGGGGGATTTTCATGTAGGCTTGAATTGGTGATTCAAGCATTTCTACATCTGTATTATTGTATTTTATTCAATCGTTCGTTTTTGTAAACACTTGGGAGTACATTTATTTCAAAGAAATTTTATGTGTCACTTTTTGGCATGCCTTGTATGCTCTTGCAGGATGGTTGTCGTGGTAGGTAACGAGCTCAAATATCGCCTAACTCCTAGGGGGTGTTTTGGGGCGTTACAATCTTCCCATTCCTTAGGGTGATGATGGCCTGAACATGTTCTCGATTTGACTAATCTACTTGATTCACACCCCTAGGATTTCTCACGGGTTGGCTTGGAAGGGTTCCTTCCACTCTCCTATTGATGGCATTAGCTAACTGTCCCATTTGAGATTCGAGCTTTTGGATTGATTGAGAGTGAGGATGGAGCAATTAAGTGTTGATTTCCAATCCCTTAAGAGCATTCAACAGCTTCTCCTTAAATGATGGAGTCCTTTGATTAAGAGCAGGATGAATAGAGTGTTGAAATTGTGTTGGGCTTTGATAGTTAAATTTATTGTGGAAGGGCCGATTGTTCGGCCTTTGAGGTTGGGGAAACTGGTTGCCTCGAGCTAGGGGAAAAGAGTTTCCTTGAGCTTGGGGCTACCATTGTTGCCTAGATATGGACCCTAGAGAGGGGGTGAATAGGGTCAATGGCAGTTTTAAAACTAGTTATCCCTTAAAATACGGAAATTAATCAAAGGGAAATGTAGCTATCAGTTGTTATAGAAATTTAATAACTGGATAATCTAAGAGAAAGAGGAGAGAAAAATGATGTGCAAACTCAGTTTGTTATTGAGGTTCGGCAATCTCAAGCCTACTCCCCACTTCTGCAAACCGTAAGAGGTTCCATTACGATCCACAATTGTACAAGATCCTTCACAGGTGAAGCTTAAACTTTTAACAATCTCTCTTCTGGTCGAGATGCAACCTTACAATCACTCTTTAGGTCAGGATGGAACCTTATATAGTCAGAGCACAATCCTCTCTGACAAAACCGAAGCAGCAGCTTCACTTGCAAGAACACGCAGGTTCTTGACTGAATAAAAATGAAGGTTTTAGATTAACAATCCGAAATAATAAACTCCTTACAAGATAGATTTAAATGGAATAGCAAGCTCTAAGAAATCTCTCAACAAATGATTTGGATTTAGTTCAAAGAGAAAAACAGAGTATCGTTTTCTCAAGATTGGGATTTTTAGTTCAAGTGAATGATTGATCAATAGAACAGTATAAATGTATGTTTAGTTGTTCTTGGATCTTTCAAAGATCATCTCTATTTATAGTGATCCAATAGTTATTACCGTTGATGAGCATTTAATGAAAAATCACGCATTGTAAATATAGCCGTTGAGCATTAAAGACGGGTCTCAGATTTTTCTAAGCTATCCAGTTGATTAGAGGAGTCCTCTGATTGGCTGGATGGTCACCAGATCGGATGGATCAGTGTTTTGATCGACTGGATGGCGAAAACCAAGTTTTGTGCATTTTGTTCTATCCAGTCGATCACAAGGGTCTTCTAATCGACTAGATGGACCACCTGATTGACTGGATGGTCCACCAGATCGGCTAGATATACCAAAAAACATTCAGTTTTTGGTTTTCTTAGACTTTAATGATTTGCACGATTTCCAAAGTCTTTTAACATATTAATTAAAGATGATTAACATCTCATAATGATCTTTTGAATGATCTAAAATGGATCCATAAAGGGTTTCAAGTTGATCAGTACATGCAGACAAATTTTGGAAAAATTTGTTCTATCCAGTTGATCATAGGGCTTGCCTGATCGATTGGATGGTCTGTTTGATCGGCTGGATGGTCCATCTGATCGACTGGATAGACCAATTTTATTTACAGAATCCATTTTTTAAAACCTTTAAGATAGGATTTGATTCCAAGGTTTTGCACTTAACCTTTGTGAGAAAGATGATCATGTTTTAAGGTCCTTAATTATATTTTTATATTTGTTCAAGGGACCAATGGTAAATCTAAGGTATTTTAAGCTTTTCACCAAATCACCACTTAAGGATTTTTACAAGAAATCCTAGACATACCACTGACTACCTAATCTTAGAACTTGATGGAGTTGATACTTTGCTTCTTTGATGTTCAGTAGTAGTGCCTTAAAGACAATCTTCCAGAATCCTTTTTGCTTATAGATGAATATTTTCTTAAAGCTTTGATTTGGAATTGTCATCATGCTTTGACTTGATCTTTTTTATTGAAGGTTCTTGAGTCTTTGCTAGAAATTAATTCTTTATCTCTTGAATACTATAGACAAAGATGCTCATGGAAGACATTAGTATTACAAGAGTCATTTCATTATTTATGTCATCATTAAAATTAATTGAGGGTTATATCATTGTAACCTTTAGGCTGACAATCTCCCCCTTTTTGATGATGACACAAATAATGGAATGAGATGGGTTAAGATCCCCCTCAACATATATTTTCCATAAGATTTCTGAGGAGAGCTCCCCTTAAGCATATACATATATAAAAAAGACAGTAGATTAGAACCAAGAGAAGTTCCACAAAGGAATTCATTTAGATTTTCTTTTAAATACCAAGAGAAATTCCATAAAGAGAAATCATTTAATTTATAAGAATCAAGAGAAGTTCCATGATATTTTAAGTTGAATTAAAGTATGACAACATGAAGAGAGATATATAAAAAAAGTCATGTATTTCAACATCCATAAATCCATAACATCCGTACATAGCACTCATTTACATTCCATTCCATTAACTTTCTCCCCCTTGTCAACATAAAAAAAAAACCAATAAAAGCATCACAATAAAAAACAGAAACATCCCCTAGAGCTAAGACACTCTAATTGGACTCCTTCTTCTTCTTGACCTTCTTCTTGATTGCCATGAATAGGGAATCTTCATTGCTGGAGCTGTCCGAGGAGTCATCTGAATCTGAGGAGGAACTAGGGGGTATGGTTGGGTCTTTTTCTTCATCAGAAGAGGGAAGAGAAATGATGGGACCACTTTTAGAATAGGCTTCTTCTGTTTTCATTGGCTGTTTGCCTTTGGATTGAGAAGAAGGGCCTTTAGGTGAAGGGGTTTGAGAAGGAGGGGCTACAGGAGTGCTAGTTGGCAAGCTCACCAAAAAGTTGTTCATCTTTTTGAGCTCAGAGGTGGCTCTCAAGATGATGGTGGCTGACAAAGAATCTTGTTCAGCCATATCCAATAGCAATTTGCCTTGGGTCTTCATCTGAAGGGCTGAAGACTCTACATTGCTTTGGATGATTGAAGCTGCCTTCCCAATCTTAACAATTTCTTCTATCTGAACTGCTTCCAATCTCTGAAGAAGGGTGGTAACTATGTTAACTCTGTTTTTGGTGACTGAGGTGTCCAGGTTGACAGTCCCCAAGATGGAATCAGTCTCATCTACTCTCTCTCTCAAATCAGAATGAAGGGCTGCTAAGGAGGATTCAACAGAGGAGATCCTCTCTCTCATCTCAGATCTGAAGTCTGTAGAAGATCCCTCAAGGTATGCCAACCTATCTCTCACTTCAGTTTGAAGTCCAGTGGCTTGAGCTTCTTGATTTTCCATTCTTTCTCTTATTTCAGCTTGAAAACTCAGCATCCCAGAACTCAGAGAATCCAAATTTCCCATCATCGGGCTCAAGATATCATCATGAATGAGAGGTCTATGATGGAGTTCAGGTTGAGCAGAAGAGCCACCTACCTCATAGTGAGGAGAGGAAGCCTTGAAGGGAGAAGAATGAGGAGAGAAGGGAGGGGCTCTGGCTGGAGACTGAATAGGAGAAATAGAATAAAAGGAGTGATCCATGGGAGGATCAGCAGGAAGGGAATGATCCAAAGGAGGATCAGAAGG
Organism: Tetracentron sinense; assembly: GCA_015143295.1. NCBI lineage: Eukaryota > Viridiplantae > Streptophyta > Magnoliopsida > Trochodendrales > Trochodendraceae > Tetracentron > Tetracentron sinense. Next base: position 4,236,834 of record CM026566.1, on the reverse strand, counting down.
AGGTGGAAGAGATGAAGCAGTAGGAGTTAGAGCAATAGAGATAGAAGGGTGAGAAGTAGAGGATTTGGGGAACCATTTATGCAAATCCTTGTTCCACTGATATCCCATTTTAACTAGAGTTGTAGGACTGTAGATATCATAGTGGGAAGGATGGATGACTTCTAAGGTAGAATCAAAAGAAAGCTCAAAATGTTTAAAAACATTGGTTATAAGCTGTCTATAGGGCAGACATGCATTCTTCTTTGAGACACACTCAACCATGTTATGAAATACAAGATAACAGAGGTCAAAAGACTGGGTGGTTAGAACACACCAGATAAGAAACACATCAAAATATGATAGATAGTTTCTGCAACCTTTTCTAGGAAGAATATTGTAAGAAATGATGTGATGAATCAGTCTGGCATCAAGAGTTAGACTGTTGAGAGTAGGAAGGGAGGCTTGAGAAATTTCTTTATTTGAATAGATAAGCTTTAAGGCTTCAATAGGCTCAAATCCAGAATGGATTGGCCATTCTTTGGAAGCAAACAATTCAATGCTCCCATCTGGAATAGACTTAATTGAAGTGAGAACTTCAATGGACAGAGTAATGTCCTTTCCACAGACATAAGAAGTGAAGGAATTTGTGGAAGGATTGAAGTGAAGGTGAGAATAAAAGAGTTTGACCAATTCAAGATACATTGGTTCCTTGAATTTTAGGAGATGGAGCCATCCAAGAGCTTTAAAGAGCTCACAGATGTGACCTAGGCCCAACTCTTCTAGAATAAAGGAGTCAAGGAACTTACCATAGACAATGGGTCGAGAGTGAATGATGTCTCTGTATCTCTTGGTAGCATTTCTGGTCTTGAAGCAAGATGTTTGTGATTCTTCTTCAACAACAGCTTCCCTTGAGTGTTTCTGTCTTTTAGGGCTTGACCTTTCTTCACCATTCTTCATTCTTGCCATTAGGAATCAGTTAGGAATGAAATGGAGTGATTTTCAGGAGATTTTAGAGAGATTTTGAGGTTTGGAGAAGATGAAATAGGGTAGAATTGGTTTTGGAGGGAAGAGGTGAGTGCGAGTAGTAAACAGGGAATGTTTAAAGTGAATGGATAGTTTGGGGATTTGGAGTTTTTATAAAAAAATTTCTAAAAATTTCACTATCCAGTCGATCACAAGACCTATCTGATCAACTGGATTGTCCATCTAGTCGATCAGAACTCTTATGTGATTGACTAAATAGATGAAAACACAGTTTGAAAAGATTTTGGCATTAAAAATCACTTTTTACACTATCCAGTCAATCATGCGCCTCGTCTGATCGGTTGGATACATCATCCAGTCGATTAGAACATAGATGTGATCGACTGGATAGATGAAAAATTCTGAAATTTTTTAGATTTCTTCTAAATCCAACCGTCCATACATCAAACATTAAGCACTCATTCCAAGACATTAATTAATCATTATAATTCATATTAATCATTCTTAATCATTTAAAAATATATTTAATAATTTTTATTAAATTTAATAGATTTTTAACTTTCACTTTTATGATGATTTCTTTTGAATATTAAGCCTTGGTTTCGTACATTTTTAGATTATAAGACATCAGATAGCTTGCCTATGCCCAATTCTCTTCTTAAAGTACTAAACCTATCATGTTGAAGGGGTTTTGTGAATATATTAGCAAGTTGGTTGTTAGTATCAACAAAATCCAACACAACATCTCCATTTTGTACATGATCTCTAATGAAATGAAATATGATTTCTATATGTTTAGTTCTTGAGTGTTGAATAGGGTTTTTAGTCATACATATGACACTTGTATTGTCATATCTAATTGGAATATTAAAATAAAAAAGTTTATAATCTTCCAATAGCTGTTTCATGTATAGATTTTGATCACAACAGCTTCTAGCAGCTATATATTCAGCCTCAGCTGTAGATAGAGCCACAGAATTCTATTTCTCACTAAACCATAAAACAAGAGAGCATCTTAGGAAGTGACAAGTGCTACTTGTACTTTTTCTATCAATTTTACATCCGACAAAGTTTGCATTTGAGTAGCTTATTAATTCTAATGATGTATTCTTTGGATTCCAAAGTCCTAGTTCAGTTGATCCTAACAAATATCTAAAGATTATTTTAACAACAATTAGGTGAGATTCTTTTGGACATAACTGAAATCTAGCACATATGCATACACTAAACATTATGTCAGGTCTGCTAGCAGTTAAGTACAGAAGACTTCCTATCATGCCTCTATATTTCTTTTCACCAACACTTTTACCATTTTCATCTTTATCTAATTTGGTTGATTGACTCATAAGAGTATCCATTATTTTAGTATTTTCCATACCAAATTTTTTAAGTTCTTTAGTATACTTAATTTGATTTATAGAGGTTCCTTGATTAGTTTGCTTTATTTGAAGTCTAGGAAAGAATGTTAATTCTCCCATCATACTCATTTCAAATTCTTTTTGTATAACATTTGCAAACTCTTTACACAAAGATTCATTTGTAGAACCAAATACAATATCATCAACATAAATTTGAACTATAAGCATATCATTTGTTTTTGTTTTCACAAATAAAGTTGTATCAATTTTTCCTTTTATGAATTTATTATCAAGCAAAAAATTACTTAATCTTTCATACCAAGCTCTAGGAGCTTGTTTTAATCCATACAAAGCTTTAGTTAATTTATACACATGATTAAGTAGATTATGATTTTCAAAGCAAGGAGGTTGCTCTACATAAACTTCTTCAGAAATGAATCCATTTAGAAATGCACTTTTTACATCCATTTGGAATAGCTTGAAGTCTTTATGACTTGCAAAGGCAAGTAGCATTCTAATGGCTTTAAGTCTAGCAATTTGGGCAAAGGTTTCATCATAGTCTATCCCCTCTTCTTGGTTGTACCCTTGATCTACCAACCTAGCTTTGTTTTTAATTATATTTTCAGATTTATTATTTTTATTTCTGAAAACTCATTTAGTACCAGTAATTGATTTATTATTTGGTCTAGGTACTAAATCTCAAACTTGGTTTCTTTCAAATTGGTTAAGTTCTTCTTGCATAGCAATGCCCCAAGATTCATCTTCAATAGCTTCTTAGGCATTCTTAGGTTCAATTTGAGAAGGAAAAGCTAGATTATTACATATGTTTCTTCTTGTTCTAACTCCCTTTTCTAAGTCACCAAGGATTAGATTTTTAGGATGATCTTTATTTAATTTCCAAGTTTTAGGTTGTTTAATTGATTCTTCAAGGTCAATTTCTTCTTCATCTTCATTTTCAACAAGATTATCATTATTAAGTTCATTATATTCTTGTTGTTCCTTTTCTTGATTAGTTAATTCAAGATTAGAGATTTCTTTAAATTTCTCAATTTTAGTATCCTTATCATTTTCAATTGGCTTAGTTTTTTCAAATGGATTAGCTTCATCAAAGACTACATGCATAGATTCTTCAACATTTAAAAATTTCTTATTAAATACTCTATAAAGTTTGCTATTATTTGAATATCCTAGGAAGATTCCTTCATTAGCTTTAGGATCAAATTTTTTTAAGTGATGTTTGTCATTTAGAATAAAGCATTTACAGCCAAACACCTTAAAGTATCTAATATTAGGGGATCTAATTTTTCATAGCTCATAGGGGGTTTTTATTAATTTGTTTCTTATTATTACTCTATTAATAACATAACAAGAGGTATTGATGGCTTCAACCCAAAAGTAATTAAGAAGTTGAGTGATTTGATTGTGGAGTTCTTGGAGCTAAGAAGTTATGGTTAAAACCATTTTCTTCACAAAATGGTTCAAGCTCCTTATTCTTGAACTCACCACCTCTATCACTTCTTATGTTATTGATAGTATATCCTTTTTTATTTTGCACTCTATTACAGAATTTTTTAAATAGATTAGGTCTTTAACTTTTGTGTGATAAAAATGATACTCATGTATATCTAGAGTAGTTATCAACAATCACAAAAGTGTATGTTTTTCCACTTAGTTTAACTACTGCATTGGGTCCAAACAAGTCCATATGAAGAAGTTCTAAAGGCCTAGAGGTTGAGATTATTTTCTTATTCTTGAAAGAGGATTTTACTTGTTTTCAAAGTTGGCATGCATCACAAATTTTATCTTTGATAAATGTGGTCTTTGGGAGACCTTTTACTAAATCATTCTTAGATAATTTAGAAAGCAAATCCATACTAGCATGACCTAAACGTCTATGCCACAGCCAACTAGCTTCATTTAAAATAGATAGACACATCATGTTTTGGGGAGTTAAATCATCAAATTCAAGAGTATAAACATTCTGATTTCTATGTGCTATAAACAAGGTATTCACATTATCCTTATCTTTAATTATGCATAGATTTGATTTAAAAGAAACAATTAATCTTTTGTCACAAAGTTGGCTTATGCTAATCAAATTATGTTTAAGTCATTTGACTAATAAAACATTATCAATAAGAGTGGAAGAATTCTTACCAACATCACCTATGCCGATGATCTTCCCTTTCACGTTGTCCCCGAAGGTCACATGCCCTCCATCTTTAGGAGAGATAGATACGAAGAGATCTTTGTTCCCACTCATGTGCCTCGAACAGCCACTATCCAAAAATCATGTTGTTTTGTAGGAATTTGACTTGAAGCATACCTACAAGATAAGTTCAAGTAACTTTTTTTGGTACCCAAATCATCTTGGGTCCTCCATAGTTAACCTTAGGAGGGGAAGTCCCTTTCAGAACCCAAAATTTTCTTACTACCTCCTTTTTGTTAAAAGTATAAAATGCACTTGAAGGGTTAGTTGAACTACAAGGTGGTTTTGAAAAGAATTTTTGGTAATCCTTTTGCTTTGACATAGGGTTATACCCAAGTCTAGCTTTTCCAAAAACACAGGTTTGTTGGCCCAAAATTCTTGCTAAATTATTTTCTCTAGTTGATAGCTTAAAAGCAATTTTGGTTAAATCTTTGATCTTTGCTTCATTTTCATCACAATTACATGTAGGAATGGGAGATGATTGAACCTTTTCTTTCATCTTTAATTTTTCATTTTCTTTTAAAAGATTTTCTTGTGATGTAAGAAGCATAAGATTTTCCTTTTTAAGAGATTTATTTTTAGAAGAAAGTTTTCTAAATTCAGTATATAAATCATCAAATGCTTCCCTTATTTCTTCATAGGAAAGAGAATCATTAAAGGAAGAGGTTACCTCATCATTTTCACGTGCCATGAGGTATAGATTTGTAGTCTCCTCATCACTTGATACTTCAGAGTTACTGTCCTCTGAGTCATCCGAAGTAGCCTTCATGGCCCTCTTCTTGTACTTCTTACTCTTGACAATTTGAGGACATTCCGATCTCATATGGCTTGGTTTCTTGCATTCATAGTAGGTGATCGGGTCCTTCTTGCTTGGTTCTTCCTTTGCTATTTCTTTGGAGAACTCCTTCTTGAATGACCTTGTAGAACCCTGGAACTTTTTGCTCATGTTTTCGAATGTGTGCAAAGGTATGATACCTTGTAATGCCCAATTTCATGAAATGATAATCTGAAAACTTAGAGAATTGTCTCAAGGATGCTTTAATTAATTAAATAAATTATCTAATAATAAACTATAGCCTTATAAGTGTCATAGGCAAGTTTAGAAGAGGTTAGAATAGAAGTAGGATAAGTCCAAATAGTAGGAATGGGTGAAAAATGGACTCAGGGTCAAAAACCTGCAGACCACCGATCGCTCCGTCCATTGAGCGATCGATCGGTCCACAACTGATTGATCGGAGGCTATCGACTGGTTGAAAATTTTGTATGGGGAAATTTTTCAGAGAGCTTGTTTTTGACCGAGAGCTCGGTCAATCCACCGATCGCTCGGTAGGCAACCGATTGCTCGGTCCTGACCACCGATCGATCGGTCTTCGCATTTTTACAGAAATTTTAGTAAGGGTGTTTTAGTCTTTTGGGCGTTTCACTCATGCCTTAAAGGCTTTGCCTGAGCCTTGAGGGCTTCATTCACACACTTAGAGTATTTTGAGAGTTAGAGAAAGAGGAGAAGGGTTTCTAAACCTAGTGTTTGCTTTTGGGGAGAAATCAAAGGGGTTTCAAGAACCCTAGATCACTTCAAGCTCGTTTTCCTTCAAGTTCTCGGTTCAAGCTCGTGAGAAGCACTTTCCCCAAGCTAGGGCAGCAACTCACGCACGTTTTGCAAGGGGGTTTCTTCCCTCAAATTGTCAAGGTCGGTACTTTTGCTACCCTCCTAGTTATAGTTTTCCCTTTTCTTTCCCTACTCCTTGTTCTTCATTATTTATTATGTGCTACAATTTGGGATGTATAGATGGTGTGGATGGAGATGGATTTGGACAAATGGATGCCATGTGAATGATGTGATGAATGACATGGGGAGGGCATTGTATCCATAATAAACATACATGTGTGATGTGAGCATCAACCCACCTAGAAAAGCATGATGTAGGTTTAATAAATAATGAACACACCCATGTTTGATGAAATGCCAAGGTGAATAAAATGAGTTATGAATTAAGAAATGCATGCTTAATTAATTATGGAAATTGCTAAGGCCTATGATAGTGTGCTTTCTTATTTTCCCTAAATTGCATGAATATGGACTTGTTCAAATTATTGATGTTATATGTATTGTGAATTTCCCAATTGCCATATTTAAATTCAAATGCAACTATGTACACGATTCCATGAGCACGGCATGCATGACATTATTTACCGAGGTTTTTCAAGAATGAGAATTTGAGGTGGGACATATCCTACGATATGTTTTATCTCGCTTTTGGCAAGAACAAGACTATCATGCATAAAGAAGGGTTTCCCTTCCCTCGTAAGTGCATTTAGGAAGAAGGGTCTCCCTTCCCTCACAAGTAGTTTATTTTCTAAGCAAACAAGATACATGGCATGGCAAGCATGAGCATTTAGGAAGAAGGGTCTCCCTTCCCTCACAAGTAGTTTATTTTCCAAGCAAACAAGATACATGGCATGACAAGCATGAGCATTTAGGAAGAAGGGTCTCCCTTCCCTCACAAGTAGTTTATTTTCCAAGCAAGCATGACATGGCATAACACGCATGACACACATGATTCGACAAGACAAGGCAGACAAGACAAGATTTCAAGCACACAACAAGTATTTTAAGTCAAGTCAAGTGCACGATGTTTTCAAGGATTTTATCGGCTTTTACGAATGCAAGCATGATTATAAACTGCTTTACTTTCTTGTGATGATATGAATTGTTCCTGCTTTATGTATGTGAACTACTTTCTGCTTTCTATACTGCTATTTTTTGCTATGACTGTTGGTTAGCATTTGGTACACGCTGAGTATTACATGCTGAGTTGCACTTCTTATGTCGGCAGGTGATAGCGGAGCAGCTGCTCTTTTTGATGTCTGTGCTCCGATCCCTTGGGTGGAGGAGGAGTATGTCGAGGAACCCATGGGGGAACCTCCGATAGAGGGTTATTAATAGAGGTGGTAGATTTTGAGTGAATAGCTATGGGTGAGTTGAGAGATATATGTTCATGTATTTTGGTGGGCCTGTCCGCACTTTCTTTTGTGTATCTTTTTGTATAACTTGGATCACTTGTATATACATAGAGGTTTGGTTAAGTCTTCCGCTGTGCTATGTCAGAGTATGTTTCCGGTGTTTATATCCTCTTTGTATATGCTCTATGGGTTTTTGTAGGATGGTTTGTCAAGCAAGTCATGATTAGTCATCCAAAGTTCACTCTAACTCTTACAGTGCGTTTTGGGTTGCGACAGACCTCTTCTTGAAGTTCTTTTTGTGTTTTAGAAATTTCTTGAACTTCATTGCCATCAGAGAGAAGTCTTCAACTTCCTTACTCTCTTCTTCTTCTTCACTCTTAATAGGTTGAGATGCTTTCAAGGCTAATCCTCTTCTTGCTCTAGGTTCATCTAATTGATGTTCCTTCATTATGACTTCATGAGTCATAAGTGAATCCAACAGCTCATCCATGCTTAGTTTGGTGAGATCTTTAGCTTCTTGAATAGCAGTAACCTTTGGAGACCAGTCATTTGTCATTTGGCAGAGATCTCAAAATCTTCCTTACAATTTCTGCATTTGTATACGTTTTACCAAGAGATTTTAAGTCATTAGTAATGTTAGTAAAACGTGTAAACATATCAGCAATGGTCTCATCCTTTTCCATTTTAAACAGTTCATATTTGTGAACTAACATGTTGATTTTTTCATCTTTCACTTGGTTAGTTCCTTCATATGTAACTTGTAATTTATCCCAAAATTTTTTGGCTGAATCACAACCTGATGCTCTATTGAACTCTTGGGGACTAAGGGCACAATAAAGGTTGCTAATAGCCTTATCATTAACTGAGATTAGTTTAATGTCATTTTCATCCCATTCTTCCTCAACCTTAGGAATTTGCACATCATTGATGGTCTTGTGAGGAAGATATGGACCCTTGATGATTACTTTCCAGTATTGATAATCTAAAGCTTAGATGTAGTACATCATTCTAGTCTTCCAATAATTGTAGTGTTCTCCATTAAATAGAGGTGGTCTGGTTGTGGATTATCCCTCTCCTAGGCTAGCTAAAAAACTATTGTTTGCCATTAAGATCTTTAAACTCTAAGATTTTTTAGATCAAATAAGAGTTTCTAGCTCTGATACCACTTGTTGCCCAAATATGGACCCTAGAGGGGGAGGGGTGAATAGGGTCAATGGTAGTTTTAAAACTAGTTATCCCTTAAAATACAGAAATTAAAAATCAAAAGGAAATGCAGCTATCAGTTGTTATAAAAATTTAATAACTGGATAATCTAAGAGATAGAGGAGAGAAAAAAGATGTGCAAACTCGGTTTGTTATCGAGGTTCGGCAATCTCAAGCCTACTCCTCGCATCTGCAAACCACAAGAGGTTCCACTACGATCCATGATCATACAAGCTCCTTCACAGGTGAAGCTCAAACCTTTATCAATCTCTTTTCTGGTCTAGATGCAACCTTATAATCCCTCTTCAGGTCAAGATGGAACTTTATACAGTCAGAGCACAACCCTCTCTGACAAAACCGAAGCAGCAGCTTCACTTGCAAGAACACACAGGTTCTTGACCGAATAAAAATTAAGGTTTTGGATTAACAATCCAAAATAATAAACTCCTTACGAGTTAGATTTGAATGAAATAGCAACCTCTAAGAAATCTCTCAACAAATGATTTGGATTTAGCTCAAAGAAAGAAAAAAAGTATCGTTTTCTCAGGATTGGGATTTTTAGCTTAAGTGAATGATTAATCAATAGAACAATATAAATGTATGTGTGGTTGTTCTTGGATCTTTCAAAGATCATCTCTATTTATAGTGATCCAATAGTTATTACCGTTGATGAGCATTTAATGAAAAATCACGCGTTATAAATATAGCCGTTGAGCATTAAAGATGGGTCTCAGATTTTTCTGAGCTATCCAGTCGATTAGAGGGGTCTTCTGATCGGCTGGCTGGTCACCAGATCGGCTGGATCAATGTTTTGATCGACTGGATGGCAAAAACTAAGTTTTGTGCATTTTGTTCTATCTAGTCGATCACAAGGGTCTTCTGATCAACTGGATGGACCACCTGATCGAATGGATGGTCCACCAGATCGGTTAGATAGACCAAAAAAACATTCAGTTTTTAGTTTTCTTAGACTTTAATGATTTGCATGATTTCCAAAGTCTTTTAACATATTAATTAAACATTATTAACATCCCATAATGATCTTTTGAATGATCTAAAATGGATCCTTAAAGAGTTTCAACTTGATCAGTACATACAGACAAATTTTGGAAAAATTTGTTTTATCCAGTCGATCACAAGATTGCCTGATCGACTAGATGGTCTGCTTGATCTGTTGGATGGTCCATTTATTCGACTGGATAGATCAATTTTATTTGCAGAATCCATTTTTTAAAACCTTTAAGATAGGATTTGATTCCAAGGTTTTGCACTTAACCTTGATGAGAAAGATGATCATGTTTTAAGGTCTTTAATTATATTTTTATATTTGTTCAAGGGAGGTATTTTGAGCTTTTCACCAAATCACCACTTAAGGATTTTTACAAGAAATCCTAGACATACCACTGACTACCTAATCTTAGACCTTGATGGAGTTGATCCTTTGCTTCTTTGGTCTTCAGTAGTAGTGCCTTAAAGACAATCTTCCAGAATATTTTTTGCTTTTAGATGAATATCTTCTTGAAGCTTTGATTTGGAATTGTCATCATGCTTTGACTTGATCTTTTTCATTGAAGGTTCTTGAGTGTTTGCTAGAAATCAATTCTTTATCTCTTGAATACTGTAGACAAAGATGTTCATGGAAGACATTAGTATTACAAGAGTTATTTCATTATTTATGTCATCATTAAAACTAATTGAGGGTCATATGGTTGTAACCTTTAGGCTAACAGTCATGAGAAATTTGGATGATTTCTTCACCTGGGGTTATATGTATTTGAAAAAGGATCATTACCCGGGCGAATGTAGGCAGCATTAGCATGGTCTTGGACAAATTTGGGAAACTGGGCAGTTGAAGGATACTCGTGAATGTAATGTGCAGGACTAGAACATAGAGCACATAGCTCACTCGGATTCAGAGAAAGCGGAGGAGGTCTATAGGAAGATGGCCCTGCAACCATGAGCTGGTCTAACTTATGAGACAACTCATCCACTTTAGATGAGACATCGTTAAAAGTGCCGACTTTATAGGTACCTCTCTTAGGATTGGAGGTGGAGGGTTGTCTCTCAGATCGACTATTGGAAGCGTGGTGTTGAGAGTTTTCACTCAAATTTTCAAATAATTCCCATGCTTGAATCTCACTCTTCGGATAAATGTCCCACCACAAGAGACGTCAACCATCTGTCGGTTGTATTGGGGCAGTCCATCATAAAATGATTGGACAAGTTGTCATTTGGAAATGTGGTAATGGGGACATTTACGAAGTTCTTTAAATCTTTCCCAAGTCTCATCAAATAGCTCACCATCAATTTGAGAAAAACTCGTGATGGTTCACCGCATTTGATTTGTTTTACCAATGGGGAAGAATTTCTTTAAGAATTCTTGTTGCAGTTGAGACCATGAATGGATGGTGTTGGCCTCTAAGCAATTAAGCCAATGCTTGGCTGTCTTTCAAGGAGAATGGGAAGAGGTACAACTGAAGAGTATCATAGAAAAAAATTAGCAACCTAAAAGTGGTGTAAATTTCGTTGAATTTATCTAGATGCTTGTAAGGATCTTCATTATTAAACCCATGGTATGCTGGCAACATTTGGATTATACTGTTAATTTCATAGTGAACTACCGTAGTGTCCGACAGTCGAATGCAAGATGGTGAGGAGTAGGTGGAGGGAATAAAGTATTCCCTCAGGGATTTGTTTGGATCTTGTTCTTCTGCCATTACAGAGAAAGGAGTAGTCTAGAGGTTGGAGTAGAATCGGGCCGAAGCCTTAAGAAGCCTAGCGGTACGCTCTAACTTTGAATTGATAGGGATTAACTTTGGTTTACAAGATCGTCTACCATGCATACACCCTAGAGAAAAACTCTATGTTCGATAGACACTAATTTTTCAAAATAATTCCCTCCAGATGAGAGAATACTTACAGTGCTTTTGGTAGTTGGACTTTGTGATAGCTCCTGTTTCAGCAGCGCATTGGTTTTTTAAATCAAGCAATTTGGTACCTGCAACACAGAACAAGTGAGGATCAGTAAAGATGCTATAGCTTTTTGAATCAAAATACTCAGTCCTAATCTCTTGAATAAAACAACTAAACCGTTCCAGCAGTCCTCGACAACAACGCCAAAAATTGATCGTTAATTTATTAAACCTCATAGTAGCTATAATTCCGTAGAATAGTGACTAGTATAGGGTGTCAAACCACAGAGGATTGCGCTAGTTTCATTGCCTTTTCTCTAGATTAAGTCTAAGTTAATGGTTAACAAAGTTGAGTGATTTGATTGAATTTAACCTAAGAGTAGAAATTAATTAACAGATTGTATTTATCCTAATTAAACTAAAAGTTGTTGGTGAAATATCAGTGAGAAAACTTCCAAGGCGTTTGAATCCACCACTAATCTCATAACCACATCTATAAGTATCCATTTATGTCCCACAAGCATAAACTAAAGGGATGAGATTGACTACATGTCGTGACCCAGAATACCCCCTAGAAGTTAGGGATACTTGGCTCGGACCGCCGTATCATACCAGCCTGTATGACACATAAGGCACATATACTTACCATCCTGTCAGAGTACACAAGTTGTAAAACATAGCGGAAGTGATTTGTAATAAAATACTCCTATCGATAGGTTCAAGTATGAACCAACATAACATATCCAAAATATGGAGTGGACAAGTCCCACTCTCAACATACGCAAAATCACAAAATATCAGTAGCATCTCTCTCATACTCTCAACAGAAATCAAAGTCAAGCCACTTATCCAGTGATCCGTCATCCTGATAGTGGTCCATAGAGGGCTCCGGATCGTAGTATTCTTCCTCTATCCAAGGCTCCGTACCACAAATGTCAAATGGAATACGTGCACCTGCCGAAGTTAATAGTCGGCTAAGCATGGAATACTCAGTGATATACAAACTACTAACTAACAGGGAATAATATCATGAATATGCATAAGCTTAGAGAATAACATTCGTGAAATAGTTACCAAATCCTTTTCTTAATAGTATTCATGTGAAATCAAAACTGGTAAATCTTGTCATGTGATAATCATATTCTTGTGAGTTCTTATGAATTCTTGCGAAAGTTGGGATTCCTTGTGAACATGCGAGGATCTGGGTATGCATGATTTCTTGTGAACTTGCGAGCTTGTGAACTTGTGAGCTTGCAAGATATGACTACTTGTGAGTCCATGTATAGTGGGATTCCTTGTGACTTTTGAAACGATCATAGAACTTGTCACTTACTAACCCATAGTTTGGCTTTATCACTTGTGAGCTTGTGAGAATTCTTTTAATCAAAACCTTGCTTATGAACTTTTGGAAAAAACCCTTTTCTTGTGAGAAAACATTGGATCATGTGAGACTTGTAAACATCATGCTATACTTGTGAACATAAGGTGCATATAGCACTTGTGACTATCATGGTGATCTTAGAAAACTTTTAAACATGACATCATATTCATAGAATTTCAATACTAGTGATAGTTTACACCAATCCATTCAAGATCAACCTTAAACATAGTGATTTACTTTAAAAATAATAGCACAAGGTAGGTAGTAGAGTGTATCTACCTTTCTAGATCAATCCTTTGATCTAAAACGCTTTAGAATGGTTGAGAAGCGCAGAGAAACACCTTTGTAGTTGAGAAATCGACTCAAGAACACCCAACAATCAAAACCCTTAAAGGTCCTCCTTCTTCCTCTTTCTTTTCTTCAAATTTCTCCCAAAAACTTGCTCTAAGGGTTGTGGTAACCCTAGCCCACGAAATTGGGTTATTTATAGCCAAAGGGATTGAGTTAAAGACTCAAACACCCTTGAAAATATCTCAGGAGGTCGGCTACAAGCAAAATCAGCATGATCGGTCGACCGGTCAAAAATCACCTCTCTGTCCAAAATCCCCATACAATTTTTCGAGTATTCGGTCGACCGGTAAGGGCATTCGGTCGATCGGTAAGGTTCGGTAGACCGGTAGCAAATTCGGTTGACCGGATTTTCCTGTTTTTCCCCTGTTTTTGTCCTGTGCTTTGTTCTTTTTCCCTTTCCTTCTTCTATACCAATACTTATTTTACTTTAAAACATTTGAGTTATGTTTAACTTTAAGTTTTAAATTAAAATAAGGAAGTACCCCCATTTGAATCCAATAAAAATACTTAGAAATTCCAAATCCTCATAATTCAAAATCTAAATTTCCAGTTTTAGGCAAAATCCGATAAATCCGGTTCGTCGTAACTTTTCGCATTGTTCGAAAACCATTCTAACCATATGCATAAAATCCCATAAAATCAACTAAGCTTAGTTAACCTATAAACAACCATTACTGGGATTTTTTTTATCTCAAAATTCAAAAATTACCTTTCATGGATACTATTCACCGCACTATTCATAGCACTATTCACAGGCTATGAAAATGAGATCCGGGGTTCTACACTAAAAGTCTCACTCATCAAAAACTAAAATGATTCCATAGACCAAATTCTAGGTATATCCTATTTGCGGTCAGCACGGGTGATACACACTAAGCTAGGGTTGTGACATCACTCAGAATAAAATATCATACAATTCAATTCATTGACAATAAATCTCATTGCATAAGATTCATATTTTCAATCACAAAAAGATATATGAACGAATTCAATTTCAACACAAGAGAACCTAAGATAAGGATAAACCACATTGAAATTAAGTATAAACTTTAATAATTGGTTGAAGACAACCCTCTAATTATGCAATCAGAGTTTATACAAGAAGGAACATAAATAAAAATACACAGGACATGATTACTTTGCTAGGGTTTCATCGAAACCCTAGAAATAGAAGAATTAGTTCATGGTAGGAGATAGAAACACCAATTTTGATGAAGAACAGTGTAAGCACCTAATTTTTACACCCCTATCTAACAATGGTTAAGGCTTTTTAACCATGGTTACCCCTGTCAAGTCCCCTAAACCCTAGCTAAACCCCTAATTAAGTCTTAGGCCTCACCCTAAGTCGGACCTTAGGAAACCCAAGAACCAAACCCTAACCCTAGCTAAACCCTAATTAAACCTTAGGACTCAACCCTAGTTTAACCCTAGTTAAACCCTAGTGAAACCTAAGTCTAAGCCATAGCCCTAGGTAACCCTAAATCCGAGCCCTAGCCTAGCCCTAGAGCCCTTAAGGTTTAAACCCTAAACCCATGGCCCCTAGGGCCTGAACCCTTCGGCCTGGGCCCATAAGGCCCAAAAACACTAAGCCAAACCCCCAAACCTGAGTGAGCATGGGCCTGGCCCAAAATTTCAAAAATCTCAGATTGGCGGTAGATGATTTACCACTAATAAAAAATATGCCTAGTGGTCATCTATGGGGCCCACTCCAGGCCACCCCTGGGACCCACACCAGGCTTGAACTCTTCACTGAAGTCCCCTCTTCAAATCTCTGCTTTCAAAGCACCCTGGGTTAGCCCCTAACCTGAGTTAAATGCATGCAAACCGTGGTTAAAAATACAATTTTAATGTCGGTAATCTCATTACTGACATTAAATTTTTTTTAATTCTGGGCTTTTACAAGGGCTCAGGCCTAGTAGGAGACCACTTTAGGCCCTGCCTAGCCCCTTGGGTCCACTTTAGACTTAACCATATCCTTAACTATGGTTAAATGCACCCCCGATTAATATTTAACCATGGTTAAGCTCCTCTTAACCCCACAAATCTTAGGAAAATAATCAAAACATCTGGATAAATTAATTTGGACCATAAAACTGACTTTGGCCCATTTTCAACCCTGGTTAGAACCCTAACCAAGGTTAGACCACCCCGTTAACTCCGGTTAGAAACCCTAACTACGGTTACTTTCGATTTACGGCCTACAGGGCCTAAAACCAAGTCTACCGGACTTATCCTCGGCCTATCGGGCCTCCCCTTAGCCTACCAGGCTTAATCTCACCTCCCTTTAACTGTGGTTAGCAACCCTAACCATGGTTAGTTTGGCCTAACCCCGGTTAGCAACCTTAATCCTGGTCAAACTCCCCCCTAGTCTACCAGACTACTCCTAAGCCTACCAAGTTTAAACCTTGCACTTGACACTCCTCGGTTAGCCAAACCCTAATTTACTGGATTAGTCCATGTTAGCCACCCTTGGTGCACACACATACGCCCCTAGCCTCGACACAGGCTCATGTACTAGAATTACGCTCGGTCTGACCTCATCCTGTGAGTACGTAGGCAATCCAACCCAGGTTCGACCCCAATTAGCTTTTCTTTTCTTGGATTAGTGTTGCTTTAAACACTAAGACATTTTAGCAAATATTGACTTTAATTAGCTAAACCAAGGAAGTAGGGAACCGTTGTAAAATGGAAGCCTCAGGGTGCCTAACACCTTCCCCAGACTTAATCGAACTGCTTACCCTGATCTCAAATCATAGATTAAGACCTTATCCAACTTTTCCAGGGGGACTTATCCCTTCTGAATGAATAGGTAGCGACTCTACACCTGTGAGATTTTTTAGGGAGTGAAATCCCGTGCTC
This sequence comes from Tetracentron sinense, assembly GCA_015143295.1. NCBI lineage: Eukaryota > Viridiplantae > Streptophyta > Magnoliopsida > Trochodendrales > Trochodendraceae > Tetracentron > Tetracentron sinense. The sequence continues at coordinate 4,220,637 of CM026566.1, read as the reverse complement.
ACAGCTCTGGTAACTCTGCTGGGGACTTATATTTTGGTTCAACTCAGAACGTTGGTTTAAGCCAACTAAACCTCAATCTTGCTAAAATGCCTAAGCATTTAATTAAACACTAATCATTTTACATCTTTTGGTTAATTGTGTACTGTGCATCCATATATGTCATAGTAGTGTAATTATCCTATTAAGCCCAGTAGACAGGCTTATTATGTTAATGGCTGCTAGATGATCATCCTCAATGTCAGTGGCTTAACAGTCTTGGAAGTCCGCAGAGTCACTCCTGGTAGGTGATTATCCTGAGGGAAGGATTCTGAACACTCCCCCTTTCACCAATCGTTCATTTTCAGGTATGTTCTATACCGAGGAGTCACATATACGGTGTTAAGTGATCCCCCATCCTGTTAGGAACACACCTGCATCAAATCAACAATCATACATATAGCCTAGGCTAGGGTATTATTGTCTACAAATAGCCCACTCAGGGAGGGCTACTCTAAACCCTAATCTGCTTGCACCTTATACCTGTCCCTAATCATGGTTGACTATCTGGGCACATTCTACCTGGATACCACCCACCCAGGGGCATGTAATGAGCTAAACCTATACTTGTAATAAATTACATCCAACCCTGCTTTTTGACATAGCATATAGGGTTCAAATCCCAAGCAGACAAGCCTTCACTAGGCCCCTCCCTAACCTTGACCTGATAGGTTCCCCAGTTCCCTACAACCTGGGCTAAAGCACGTCGGACCTCTATCTACCCTATCGGATCACATGTGCCTTGTCACACCCAATCAAATAAAAAAATTAAAAAAAAATTACATCATCTTTTGCATTCCATCTGCATACACAATGCACTCACAGAGTCTGTATATTGTCCAGGAAGATGGCAGGTCTTTCAGGGATAATCCAGTCAATGGGTCGACCGTTACGGCCCATGCATTTAACTTCTCAGGGGACATGTGATGACAACCTCCAGAAAGCAATTGAGGCATTTACCTCGAGTCAGCATCTTGCTTGGGCTCAGTATTACAAAACCGGGACTATCCTAGACCTATTCGTGGTTAACCCGGACCCACGCCTTATGAATGTAGCTATCCAGTGTTGGAACCCATCTCACATGGTATTCCATTTTGGTAAGAACGAACTGTGTCCAACACTAGAAGAGATTCAACACATTCTAGAGTTAAACATGGATGGCAAAGCTATAATACCGTGTTACAAGATAACATACCAGGCAGACCTGTCCAGGTTCTTGCATATCAAGCTTGCCTGCTTACAGCCTGGTTGTAAAGGCTCTTTTGATCGGACACCCGTGTTTTTTCTTGAAAAGAAGTACAAGCGCAAGTGGAACCCTAACTCCATTATAGTAAAACTTCCCGGTCTTAATGCCCTTGCACTGTTGCCATGTCTCAGTTGGTATTCCTGAGGTGCCGTATGCTTATCGAATCAGTTTTGGTCAAGGTCATCGAGGACATGCACAAATCCTACTCAGTCGTACCAGTCATCCTAGCAGAGCTTCTCAAGGCTCTCAACCAATCGTCAGACCGCAGAAAGTTCATCTTCCATGCCAGTACACCTCTCCTACACCTGTGGTTGGTAGGACACCTGCCTACAATCATATCAATACCAGACGGCCTCCGTGAATTCTACAGTCTACCTTGAAAGATTTCTTAGAATCAAGGTCCGATAGCGGCTACAGACGTCAAAGAGCTCTACCAGCTTCTCCAAGCCCTGTCAAAGGAAGAGATCATATGGTAATACGAGTGGCTTATACTAAGTAGGCTATCTCGTGTCATCATCACGGGCAGACGATGCATGATTCTTGTTGGTCTAACAGGCTCCGTAATTTATACACCACTTCGAGTCTTCTGACAGTTTGGACTTTCACAGTGTATCCCAGTGATAGACCGGCAGGAAAATGATTGGATCACTTTCACAGTGCACTCCGACAACCTCACCCGACGCTTCTAATCAGCTTGGCGCGGCTCCAGACGGAACCAATGGCCTGAATTTGTGGTCACATCAGGACCACTAATCGATTCAGCATACCGACAGTAGGTGGATAATCCTGACATTCTACCCGACATGCTCGCACCCAGGGAATAGCCCACACTAGTTGCAGTTCCATCATGCGGAACCATACCCCTGGCTGAAATGGTTAATCCTTGGAGAGATTTCTTCCTGGAGAGATAGCTCCAGATCCAGCAGAAAGAGAAAAGGTTACGAAAAGCCCAACAAGCATTCAGGCAACAGGAAGCGAAACAGGGTCATAAACTCTAAGCCGCATAAGAGCAGGTTGAACAACTGGAGCAGCTTGACAGTGCAAAGGTTGAGATGACTAATCGGATCCGACAGTTTGGATTCCACATATTTAATGCTTCAGAAACAATTGTAAACATGGAGGTTGAGATCACATCCCTCCAATAACAAATCATAGATCTTAATGGTGTACCTTGGCCACTTGACTTCGTGATCCCTAATGGGCCTCCCTAGGATCGAGTTTTTTTTTTCTTTTTTGAGTCGCACAATCTTGTACTCATTGCACTCTGCATGCATCAATGAAAAATCATTTTTCTAGAATCTTCTTCCTGTCATCATGCATAATTGTAATTAGCCATTGCATTCTTTTAAGTTGCATGAGCCGACCTGTGACTCATTCTCTGACTGCGATTCTCGTAAGCAGCAACCGCAGATGCAGTGTTGACAGAGGTGCCAATCACAGAGATAGTACCTTGCACATTCTAATCAGAGAGCAGCTCTTACACAGCCCAATTAGAAAACAACTCAGACTCAATGGTGGAACCTGCAGATCAGCACCAGTGAACCAGTGAGATCTTACAATCACATGATAGGGACATCGCAACCATGCAAGCAAAGCTCGACAGTGTTTTGGAATCCCTAAAGATTCTAATTGGTGTCCGAACCAATGAACCCTTTACCTGGATCCCGACCAGCGAATCATCTGAGCAACCTGTTCCAGAGCCTCATCCTATCCCCATCATCATACCTAACCCTGGACCCACAGCAGGCGGAGGAGAGGAGTATGACCAGTATGAAGAACAACCCAATGCCTCACACGTCAACTAGGATCGGCCATCATCCTCAGACCCCAGTCCTTCCCTACATGAGGAGAACAAGTAGATGAAAGAAGAAATGAAGAGGATGAAGGGTACATCTACCAGTACCATCCTTCTTTGGAAGACTTAACTTTCTCATCAGGGGATGCTCTTTCCGCAGGCTTCAAGGTCCCGGACTTTGATAAATACGATGGCTCGGGCTGTCTGAATCAACATCTGCAATTGTACTTAGGAGACATGCTCCAACACAACAGAAATCAGCCCCTACTCATCCAGTACTTCCAGAAGAGTCTGAAGGGGCAACCCTTATATGGTGGATGTCTGTGGACAAGCAGAGAGTCAAAACATGGCAAGATGCCATGGACAGTTTCGTGGAGCAGTACTCCTTTAACCAAGAGCTCTGTCCTCAGAGGAGCCAACTTGAGCAGCTAAGCCAGCGTAACAATGAATCATTCCTGGAATACGCCACCCGTTGGAGGAATATGGCAGCCAAGATCCCGACTCCAATCCCTACGGAGGAGCTGACAAACATGTTTATGGGCACTTAAAAGCAGCCCAATTCTACGCTAATGGTAACTTTACTGGTAGTGGATTTCGGCACTATCGTTAAGATAGGTGCTCGTATCGAGACTGTCATCAAGAGCGGAACTATTCACTCCAGTCTAGGACTGAATCGCCCAAAGCAACTACCTCATCCAGTAGGAACGTCAGCCCCAGGAACCACAGAAAGAAGGAAGATGTACATATGATTGCTTTCACAGCACCCATCAGATTACCAGCTTAGCAGTAATCAGTTGTCAGAAATGCCCGGCCAGCCCGACCAAACCAGGGGTAAAACCGTCCCCTAAGAAAATTTATCCCTGTTCCATACACACTCAGCTAATTGTTGGAATTCCTAATCAAGCAAGGCCTTCTCAAATTGAGAGGCCCTACACCTCTCTTACCTTCAGACAAACAGAACAAGAACTACTATGCCGATCACCACTGCCCCTTCTATAGAGGCCCAGACCATGCCACAGACTACTGCATAGGCTTGAAGTGTGTCATCCAAGACCTCTTGAATGACGAAAAGGTTGAGCTGGCTCCCAATAATACAAGCATCAATTAGGTGCCACTGCTCCTACATAACAATCAAATCAACTTTATTCAGTGGGAAGAACTTGGGGTAAGGTAGCCAGAACCCAGCATACCGGCAGTTGATGATGGCATCATCAGGACCTCTTACCGATCCCCTGTTATAATCCCCTTCCCCCAGTCAAATATACAAACCATTCAGTCTTCAATCTAGATACCTGTCCCTGAATAGATCATCTATACTATCCCTTGCCCTACAAATTGGCCTACAGCTCCAGCTCAAGCCTCAATCTCTTCAGGCCCTGTCCAGATCCCCTACATCTCAGAACCGCCTTTTGACCTCAACTGAGTGCCGCTCCCTGCTCTCTCATCCTTGAGAGCGAGAGCATAGCCAACCTAACCAAATCTGGCCAGGTATATCAACCTCGTGCGATTGAGCCAACAAAGGCAAAGGATACAGAGAAAGAAAAAGAAAAAGAAAAAGCAGGGGTGTCACACCAACAGAAGGAAGCAGCGGATTCAACAGTCTTGTCAAAGATCCTAGAGAAGGCAAAGGAGTTCAATATCACTCAGCAATTGAGCAAAGTCCCAGCATAGATTTCTATCTTGGGTCTTTTTCTAACTTCCGAGCATCACCGGAAGCAACTGCTCCGAGGTATTCAGAAATGCCTACGTAACACCAAACATAACACCCGATAAACTGGGGAAAATGGTAGAGCAAGTCCTCGAATCCAGAATCATTTCCTTCACGGAAGAGGAAATACCGGACAGTGACAGAGATCACACCCAGGCTTTATACATAGCATTCAGTGCATGGACCGAACTCTGTCATCAGTGCTCATCGACAATGGCTCTTGCCTGAATGTCTCCACACTTTCTACATTGTAAAACCTGGGCCTAAACCTAGTCAAGTGAAGAAGAGACCCATGACCATTAGGGTTTTTGAAAATACAACCATGTAGAATTTGGGTGACATTGATTTGACCATCGGCGTCGGACTAGCTCAGTTCATAATGAACTTTCATATTGTAAATGTGCCAGCTTCATTCACCTTGCTCTTAGGGAGGTCATAGATCCACACGGCCAAGGCCATTCCCTCCTCTCTACACCAAAGAATCAAATTCATCCAGGATGACCGCCTAGTCGTCATTCCTTCTGAGGAGTTGGAAAGTTCCTTTGGGGACGTCCAAGAGCTGGGACAAGGTACTGCCTTCATGAGATTCTAGTTCGAGCAGATTAGTTCTATCGCCCAGGTGGAACAACAAAGCAAGCAAGCAGTACCACCATTTGTCAGAATGATGGCCAAAATAAACTACCAGCCAGAGAAGGGTCTGGGCGCCAAGAATCAGGGCATGAAGAAGAGATACTGGCCTCCTCGCTACACATCTCCCTTCGGATTGGGATACAAGCTCAAATACGAGGACTACCTCTCTAAGCTGACTTAGAAGAGAGGCAGTCGGCGAAACCTGAACCCCAAACCCACATCTCTGTAACCTTCCTCGTGGGAATCTTCGAAACATATCTAGAAACCTCTATTGCACCTATTGCCTTAAACCCCCAGCCCAATGCCGAGTCTTCAGGGATTCCAGATCCGGAAGTTTTCAGCATGGCCCAAATGTTCGACGAGCTGACTGTCGAAGATGCTACCAAAGCAAAATATCCAGCGGGAGAGCAGGTCTGCACCCTCTCCAACAGTGCCGAAACGTCCTCCAGTTGCTAGCCACTAATTTACTGGTGGACTGAGGCTTTTACCATTGAGGCCGCTCAGGGCCAGGGCAAACACAGTGCAGGACAGGTTGGTCTAAGATAGCAGTGACCAAGCATCACCCTTCTCCTTCATCTATCTCTCTTTGCTCCCATTTGTAAAATTCAAATGTCAGGCCACTATCGGTCTCTTTTTGTTTGAGTCATTTTTGTAACAAGTCATCTATTTTGTTAATGAAAATCAGATGTTTTGACTCAAAAATCATGTTTAAAAAAAAACAAACATTTCATATTGGCTGATGACGAAATCACACGGACTCTTCCCGTGGAAGGCCTAGTGTCTTGATGCCAACAAAAACAAAAATCATAAGCATGCTAAACTAAAGCTAATTGATTTACTAGGAAATCGCTTCTGACAGTGCTACCTCTCAAACCCTCCTTGAACTCGTAGAAGTAGAGTATGACTCTAAACAGGAAGAGGAACCACCTCAGGAAATTCTGGACCTCCTAGAACATAGTGAAGGACTACTGTAGTCAAACATCGAAGACACTGAGATAGTCAATCTGGGATTCGTAGACGACCAGCTAGTCAAGATCGGCACGAGCATGGGCCCACAGCAGAGAGCAAACATGATCAGTTTCTTGAGAAGCTATAGTGACGTCTTCGCCTGGTCATATACAGACATGCCCGGCCTAGACCCAACATTGGGGGTACACAGACTGCCCCTGAACCCTGATGTCAGACCAATTAAGCAGAAACTAAGACGGATGAGGTCCGAATAGTCGTAGAAGGTCAAAGAAGAAGTCGAAAAGCAGATCAGTACAGGCTTCCTGGTAGTAACAAACTACCCTGAGTGGTTGGCTAACATTATCCTGGTACCCAAGAAGGACGACAAGGTCCGAATGTGAATCGACTAGTACAATCTGAACAGGGTAAGCCCAAAAGACAACTTTTCTCTCCCACACATTGACATTCTGGTCGACAATACTGTAGGGCACGAGATACTCTCATTTATGGATGGTTTCTCCGGATACAACCAGATCAAAATGGTAGAAAAGGACATAGAGAAAACCTCATTCATAACACCTTGGGGCACATTCTGCTACAAGGTTATGCCCTTCGAACTCAAGAATGCAAGGGCTACCTACCAGAGGGCCATCAAGGCACTGTTCCATGACATTATCCATAAGTCAACTGAAATCTTTGTGGATGACATAATCGTCAAATCGTCTACTGCCAGGTAGCACCGTGAAGACTTGAAGAGACTCTATGACAAACTCCGAGAATTTGGCCTGAGACTAAATCCGGCTAAATGTGTCTTTGGAGCCTCATCAGGAAAGCTACTTCGCTTCATATTCAGTAAGAGAGGCATCGAGATCGATCCAGCCAAAGCCAAGGCCATCATCGAAATGCCAGCACCCTAAACTGAAAAGAAAATCTATGGGTTCTTGGGCAGAATTAAATACATCAGCCGGTTCATCTCCCAGCTCACGCCGATCTCCGAGCCGATCTTCAAGCTTCTCTGGAAGAATACACTGACAGTCTGGACAGCAGAATACCAAGAAGCCTTTGACAGAATAAATCAGTATTATCTCCCCAACCCTCTAGTACTTGTGCCCCCTACACTGGGACGACCGTTGCTACTCTACATCTCTATAAAAGAGACCTCCATAGGGTGTGTCTTGGCACAACATGACGAGATAGGCAGAACAGAGCAAGCCATCTACTACATCAGCAAGCGCCAGCTAGAGTATGAAGAGTGGTACAACCCTCTTGAGAAGACATGTCTAGCACTGGTTTGGGCTACCCAACGTCTCTGGCACTATCTACTTTCCTACCCAACAATCCTGATCTCCCGGATGGACCCACTCAAGTACTTATTGGAAAAGTTAGCCACCATCAGAAGAACTGCCTGATGGCTTATGATGTTGTCTAAATTCGACATCACATACATGACTTAGAAGTCAATCCACGAGTAGGCGATAGCAGACCACTTGACCCTCAGTCCAGTACAAGACTATGTTTCAGTACATTATCAGTTTCTAGATGAAGTCATCCTGTATGCAGGAGTAGATGAGCAAGAGTACTCCGGCTGAGAGTTATACTTTGACGGAGCCGCCAACAGTCACAATCATAGGGCAGGAGTAGTCCCGATCTCACCAAAGGGAGCACACCTCCTTATCTCAGTAAAGCTGAAATTCAGATGCTCCAATAATAAAGCAGACTAAAAGAAGCCCTAAACATCGGGATTAAAGAGGTAGACATCTACGATGACTCGTCTCTGGTAATCTGTCAGGCGAATGAATCTTGGGCCATCCAAGAAGCAAGGCTAGTCCCGTACTTGGCCTACCTCAATATGCTAATCACTCAGTTCAGAAGAATCAGCTTCAATCATAGGTCTAGGAACCAAAACTGATTCACCAATACATTGGTTACTTTAGCTTCTATGGTACAAGCTCCTAGGGGCATCATGCTCTGGCCGATTGAAATTCAGCAGTAGGATCAGCCTGCCTACTACCTTCAGATCGAAGAAGTGTCAGACAACAAGCCTTGGTACGCATACATCAAGTAATACCTCGAGGATGGGGCCCTCCCACTCGACGCTACCAATAAATCCTCTTGAAAACATCGTGCACTTGACTTGACTTGAAATATCTTTTCGTACTCGAAAGCTTGTCTTGTCTATCTTGCTTGATTCTTGTATGCCGTGTCATGTCATGCATGCTTGCTTGTGATCATGTAACTTGTGAGATGCACTTGTGAGATGCCTTGAGAGGGAAGGGAGACCCTTCTTTATGCAACGCACTTGCGAGGGAAGGGAGACCCTTCTTCATGATATGTACTTGTGAGTGAGGGTAGACCCCTCGTGGAATGTTGGTTCTTGTCTTCTTGTGAAAAGCGAGGTAAAACATATCGTAGGATATGTCCCACCTCTAACCATATTCTTGTAAACCTCGATAAATCATGCCATGCATGTCGTGCTCGTGGGAACCGTGTACATACTTGCATTTAAATTTAAACATGACCATTGGGTAATTTCACAACACATATAGCGTCAAAGATTAAGCAATTCAATATTCATAGCATTTAGGGAAAACAGGAAACACACTATCATAGGCCCTAGCAATATTTAGAATTTATTAGGCATGTATTTCCAAATTTACAACTCACTGTATTCACCTTGGCATTTTATCAAACATGGTGTGTTCATTATGGATTTACCCTACAACATGCTTTTCTAGATGGTTTTACTCAATCATACATGTATGTTTATTATTGGAACAATGCCCTTCCCCGTTTTAATCACCACCACACAACCACTGGCATCCAATCGCCCCTTACATCTCCATTCACCATTCACCATTTACCATTCATCCATCTCATAGCACATGTGTAAGTGAAAGAAAATAAAGAGAAATGAGGGGAAAAGAGGATCTATAACTAGGAGGGTAGTAAAAAGTACCGACCTTGAAGAAATGAGGGAGAAACCCTCTTTCCAAATGACTGTGAGTTGCTGCCCTAGCTTGGATCGCGAGCTCCACAATGCCTGAACCGAAATCTTGAAGAAAACGGGCTTGAGGTTGATCTAGGGTTTCAAAAACCCTTTGATTTCTCTCCAAACTGGAAACCCTAGGTTGGAATCGCCTTCTCCTCTTTCTTCTATTCTCTCAAACTCTCTAAGTGTCGAATGATGCCCTAAAGGCTCGGGTTAAACTCTTAAGGTAAGAGTGAACTGACCAAAAGACCGTAATACCCTTACTGGGATTTCTGCAATGACGCGAGGACCGTGAATAGTGCTGAACACATTGTGTCGTGAATAGTGCCCACTCGTTGTGCGGTGAACATTGCCAACTCGTGGTGCTGTGAACAGTGCCAACCCGTGGTGCTGTGAATAGTGCCAACTCGTGGTGCTGTGAATAGTGCCAACTCGTGGTGCTGTGAACTGTGCCAACTCGTGGTGTTGTGAATAGCGCCAACTCGTGGTGCTGTGAATAGTGCCAACTCGTGGTGTTGTCTTATGTACAGCGTGCCCGTGGTGAGTTGTACAACGTGCCCGTGGTGAGTTGTACAACGTGCCCGTTGTGAGCTGTACAACGGATGCACACAGTATATGTTATCAGAGTACGTTGTCTGTGCTACGTTATCAGAGTACGACGTCAGAGCACATCCTTAGTGCCTTCCGAGCTACGTCCTCAGTGCATAACCGAGCTACGTTTTCCTACAGGTTCAGACTGTTTTGGCCATATCTTTTGACTCGTTCATCCGATTTTGACGATTCAACTTGCGTTGTGTTCGTACTTCGAAGAGGAACATTTCTGACATTTCGAAATTTCCCATTTCTTCCTTATTTATTAATTATACCTCTTAAAAATGGAAAATGACAAGGAAAGTGTCATGTATTAAGCATGAAAAAGTCTGGGGCTCTACACCAAGTGTCTTTAGTCCATTCAAAATATTAGCAAACCTAGTGAACATTTCACTAATTGATTCAACTTTTTCCATTTTGAAAATTTCATATTTGTGAACCAACATACTGATTTTTTCTTCCTTAACTTGGTTGGTTCCTTTATATGTAACTTGAAGTTTATCCCATATTTCTTTTGTTGAATCACATCCAGAGCCTCTATTAAACTCTTGTGGACTTAGAGCACAGTATAAATTACTAATTGTCTTAGCATTTATCTGGATGAGTTTAATTTTAGTCTCCTTCCACTCTTCCTCAACCTTAAGAATTACAACATCATTAACCACTTTTGTGGGAAGATGTAGACCTTTGACTATGACTCTCCAGCATTCATAATCAAGAGATGTAGAACATCATCTGAGTTTTCCAATAGTTATAGTTTTCTCCATTAAACAATGGAAGACGGGTGGTCGATTGGCCATCTCCTAAGGTAGTAGCAAAAATGTTTGTTATTAAAATCTTTAACTCTAAGATGATTAAATCTAAATAGCTAGAGTACTAGGCTCTGATACCAATTGTTGCCCAAATAATGGACCCTTGAGGGGGGGTTGAATAGGGTCAATGGCAATTTAAAATATTTCTAAATGATTTATGCGGAATTTGAAAGAATTAACAATAATGCTGTCGCGACCCAAAACCCACCCTAGGAGTTAGAGTGAACTTTGGACGACTAATCATGGCTTACATGACTTGCTTGACAAACCATCCTGCAAAAACCCACAGAGCATATACAATAGAGGACATTATCAGCGGAAACATACTCTATCATGGCACAGCGGAAGACTAACAACCCTCTATGTATATACATACTTAAATTCAAGTTTTATACAAAAAGCAATCCATAAGAAAGTGCGGATAGACCCGCCAAAATACGTGGATATAATCTCTCATCTCACCCACAGCTATTCACTCAGAATCTACAACCGCCTAATGGTAACCCTCTACGGGAGGTTCCTCCAAAGGCCCCTCGACGTACTCCTCCTCCACCCATGAACCAGGAGCACAAACATCAACAGGAGCAGCAGCTCCCTCGGAACCTGCCGACATAAGAAGTACGGCTGAGCATGGAATACTCAGCGGGTACTAAATACTAACCAACAGTCATAGTATACAGATAGCATACATAAAGTAGGAAACAAATTTGCATATATAGAACAGGAACAATTTATATCATACAAGGAAGTAAAGCAATTTATATTCATGCTTGCATTCAGAAAGACTGATAAAACCCTTGAAAACATCGTGCACTTGACTTGACTTGAAATACCCTTTGCGTGATTGTGAACCTGTTAACCGTGTCATGCTTGCATCATGCGTGCCATGTCATGTCATGCGTGTCATGCGAGTATCATGCTTGCTTGTTCATAATTTAAACATGTTCACATGCCTAGTTGTCATTCATAGTCCGTCGCAACTAGTACCCTATATGCAGATGGGTATGCCTAGTTACCGTTCATAGCCCGTCGCAACTAGCATCCATGCGGAATGTGAATGCCTAGTTGCCGTTCATAGCCCGTCGCAACTAGCATCCATGCGTGTAATGCCATGCAGAGTTATGCGTGTCATGTGAATGCTATGCTATGCGTGTCATGCCATGCTATGCATGTCATGCGAGGGGATGGGAGACCCTTCTTATGATAATGCATGATTGACTTGTCCTTGCCAAGAGCGAGGTAAAACATATCGTAGGATATGTCCCACTTCTAACCATGTTCTTGAAAACCTCGATAAATCATGTCATGCGTGACGTGCTCGTGGGAACCGTGTACATACTTGCATTTAAATTTAAACATGACCATTGGGTAATTTCACAACACATATAGCGTCAAAGATTAAGCAATTCAATATTCATAGCATTTAAGGAAAATAGGAAACACACTATCATAGGCCCTAGCAATATTCAGAATTTATTAGGCATGTATTTCCAAATTTACAGCTCACTGTATTCACCTTGGCATTTCATCAAACATGGTGTGTTCATTATGGATTTACCCTACAACATGCTTTTCTAGATGGTTTTACTCAATCATACATGTATGTTTATTATTGGAACAATGCTCTTCCCCGTTTTAATCATCACCACACAACCACTGGCATCCAATCGCCCCTTACATCTCCATTCACCATTTACCATTCATCCATCTCATAGCACATGTGTAAGTGAAAGAAAATAAAGAGAAATGAGGGGAAAAGAGGATCTATAACTAGGAGGGTAGTAAAAAGTACCGACCTTGAAGAAATGAGGGAGAAACCCTCTTTCCAAATGACTGTGAGTTGCTGCCTAGCTTGCATCGCGAGCTCCACAATGCCTGAACCGAAATCTTGAAGAAAACGGGCTTGAGGTTGATCTAGGGTTTCAAAAACCCTTTGATTTCTCTCCAAACTGGAAACCCTAGGTTGGAATCGCCTTCTCCTCTTTCTTCTATTCTCTCAAACTCTCTAAGTGTCGAATGATGCCCTAAAGGCTCGGGTTAAACTCTTAAGGTAAGAGTGAACTGACCAAAAGACCGTAATACCCTTACTGGGATTTCTGAAATGACGCGAGGACCGTGAATAGTGCTGAACACATTGTGTTGTGAATAGTGCCAACTCGTGGTGCTGTGAATAGTGCCAACTCGTGGTGTTGTGAATAGTGCCAACTCGTGGTGCTGTGAATAGTGCAAACTCGTGGTGTTGTGAATAGTGCCAACTCGTGGTGCTGTGAATAGTGCCAACTCGTGGTGTCATGAATAGTGCCAACTCGTGGTGTTGTGAATAGTGCCAACTCGTGGTGTTGTGAATAGTGCCAACTCGTGGTGTTGTACAACGTGCCCGTTGTGAGCTGTACAATGGATGCACACAGTATACGTTGTCTGTGCTACGTTATCAGAGTACGACGTCAGAGCACGTCCTTAGTGCCTTCCGAGCTACGATTTCCTACAGGTTCGGACTGTTTTGGCCATATCTTTTGACTCGTTCATCCGATTTTGACGATTCAACTTGCGTTGTGTTCGTACTTCGAAAAGGAACATTTCTGAGATTTCGAAATTTCCAATTTCTTCTTTATTTATTAATTATACCTCTTAAAAAGGCAAAAATGACAACGAGAGTGTCATGTATTAACTGTGAAAAGGTCCGGGGCTCTACATCCTCCCCCCCTTACAAAAATTTTGTCCTCGAAATTAGGACATAGGATGTTACTAAATCAAACGAGGACACTTACCCATGCTTAGCCTTTCCCACTGAACGACATGATAATCCTCTATTAATCACTAGAAGGCTAGGTAATCACTTGTTGGCGAGGCACCTAGTTTTCTTATAGAACGCAACATCATTCTAACTAGATGGGAACTTTCATAACATATGGTAGCATAATCACATACAAGCGGCAACTGACTGCCCACGACAAAACACAAAATACATTCCCTTCTACAAAAAAAAATATAATTTTGTCTCTTCTCTCGTATCCTCATGCCATATCATCTGATGTCTGAGCATTTTGTTCTGGCATGGCAAAGGCTTGTCCCTGGTTAGCCTAGTAAGGGGGCTGTGTGGACTGCTGGGGGCTTAATGCTTGTGTAGAGCCCAGCGGAGGTGACCGCCTAACCGTGGGCCTACTTCCCCGAGAATAAGGTGGCATCTGACGGCTGGGACAATCCTTGATCAGGTGGCCCTGGCGACCACAGTGGAAACATCCACCGGAGATTCTCCTACACTCTCTGGCCATATGCCTCCTCCCACAACGGGTACATATCTCGTAAGAGTAGGTGGAGGGCACATATCCTGTTGCCTGAGATACTGCGAGGCGGGGTGGCTGCACGGTTGCCGCGTGCGATGCCGGTGGAGCAACCGAAAGAGAAGCCTGTGGTGCAGTGGGAGGACTCCAGACCAGCATATGTCTAGAGGACTGGTACCTAACCCATTCTTCTGCGACCAATGGGTCCATATCACCATAGAACACCGGGGGCCTCATCCTCCAAAGTGCCTCACTTCCTGTGGCATGATGTGTAGGGGTAGGTACAAGTACCGCCGTAGGAATGGAGGTAGTGGGCTGCCTAGTGGCAAGTATTGCTAGTGTTTCTGCTATGGATCCCAAGACCTGAGTGAGATCAGGCTGCTCATCCCTCAATGGAGGAGGAGATACTCCACCCCTCCTAGTGTGGTATCCACGACCCTGATCGCCACGTGTCATGGTTTACTCCTGAGGACGATGGCAAAGCATGAGTCTCACTTGAATCCCATCAAAATCCGATATTGTATTTTCATAATAGTAATTATTTATCAAAGTCTAGAACATACATCAAGATACACATACCATAGCATAATAATATACTCTAAGGTTCCTAGCGAAGCCAAGATGCGATGTTGGTTGTGTTACAACTAGTTATGGTCTAAGGCTAACTCCTTAGTTGCTTCTTAAGGGCAACAACTTCTCCTAAGCAGAAGTTGGACTCAAGCCCCCAACCTATGCGAGCACATCGTGTATGTATCTAAGTACAATTATAATCGTACAATTATACAAGTAGTTTTCTTACTGATGATAAGCTTCACACTTGATTATGGTATTAACTGATCACAAACCTAAGACCTTAGCCCGTTTGAAACTAATACTAATGACTAGTTCATCTAATTGAGTTGTTTAGGTGATGCCCTCTAAATCTGGTGACATGTATAATGCTTCTAAGATCTACATGATGCATGCGGGATGTGTATATGATATATATATATATATTTTTTTTGATGTTCATGCCATGTATGAAATGTATGATGCTTATGCGATGCATGATGCCTATGCTATGTATGCTGCTCACGATATGTATGAACGTGCATGCTACCCGATGGAGTTAGTAATTTCTTTATTATTTTGGACTGGCATCGTGTCTAGAACGTGCTGCAGAATGAACGCGCATCTGTATCTAGACTAGGACCGAGCACTGAGTCTAGGGCGTGCTGCAGGCGCGCATCTAGAAACGTGCATCAAACATCCGTGAGCTCATCCAAAAATTATGTTTAATTGGGACTGAGCACTGGGTCTACGACGTGCTGCAGAAAATTGCGCAACTGTACTTAGAAGCGTGCATCGAGCATCCCTGGGTTGTTAAAATTATATTTGTTCCTTGAGTTAAAACGCATTACTATCTATATCTATTTCTACTAGTCGTGGGGTTTCATGGAATTATTGTCATACCATGATGTGTGACTTATATTTCTTTGTGATGTAAGACGCATCTAGTATAGTTTAACAAGTTTAAAATTACACCAAATGCTCATAATATTACTTATCAAGCCTATGTCCCTATTTTCGTAAATTCTAAATTTTTATTTATTTTTATTTTTTTGTAAGACGAAGGAGAATTCTATTGTCTCACTCGGAAGGCTATTATTTACGAAGACCCCATAGTGCAGGGTATGGCAAGGACCTACCACCATTTACCAACTCACACATAGTCTGAACTCCAGCCGGAGTATTACTCAACTCATAAGTCTAGCTGGGAATTAATTCCTAACACATTGGTTGTCACTTAGTACGTGACATATAGTATGCACACCACATTTAATGCCCCCTAACAATACCACACATAATAGTATAAGTACATTGTACGCACACCATATAGCATATAACACCATATAACAATACTACATACAAAGTATAGTACCATCATATTCATCTCGTCAAGTCATCAGAGTAGTCGTAATATGATATCTTGGTGTTCTAGTGTTTCTAAGACCTGTGCTTGGTTGGAGCAACCATTTTAGATTAAGACTAACGTTTAGTCTCACACTTAGAACAAGACTCACTTCAGACTTACTTCCATCCTAACTTGTTTCTCCACATATTCTCTTGTCAAGTCGGGGTATAAGATTCTAAGTGACCCTAGAGACCTAAAGCCTAAGCTCTGATACCACTTCTGTCGCGACCCAAAACCCACCCTAGGAGTTAGAGTGAACTTTGGACAACTAATCATGGCTTACATGACTTGCTTGACAAACCATCCTGCAAAAACCCACAGAGCATATACAATAGAGGACATTATCAGCGGAAACATACTCTATCATGGCACAGCGGAAGACTAACAACCCTCTATGTATATACATACTTAAATTCAAGTTTTATACAAAAAGCAATCCATAAGAAAGTGCGGACAGACCCGCCAAAATATGTGGATATAATCTCTCATCTCACCCACAGCTATTCACTCAGAATCTACAACCGCCTAATGGTAACCCTCTACGGGAGGTTCCTCCAAAGGCCCCTCGACGTACTCCTCCTCCACCCATGGACCAGGAGCACAAACATCAACTGGAGCAGCAGCTCCCTCGGAACCTGCCGACATAAGAAGTACGGCTGAGCATGGAATACTCAGCGGGTACTAAATACTAACCAACAGTCATAGTATACAGATAGCATACATAAAGTAGGAAACAAATTTGCATATATAGAACAAGAACAATTTATATCATACAAGGAAGTAAAGCAATTTATATTCATGCTTGCATTCAGAAAGACTGATAAAACCCTTGAAAACATCGTGCACTTGACTTGACTTGAAATACCCTTTGCGTGATTGTGAACCTGTTAACCGTGTCATGCTTGTCATGCTTGCATCATGCGTGCTATGTCATGTCATGCGAGTATCATGCTTGCTTGTTCATAATTTAAACATGTTCACATGCCTAGTTGCCGTTCATAGTCCGTCGTAACTAGTACCCTATATGCAGATGGGTATGCCTAGTTACCGTTCATAGCCCGTCGCAACTAGCATCCATGCGGAATGTGAATGCCTAGTTCCCGTTCATAGCCCGTCGCAACTAGCATCCAGGCGTGTAATGCCATGCAGAGTTATGCGTGTCATGTGAATGCTATGCTATGCGTGTCATGCCATGCTATGCATGTCATGCGAGGGGATGGGAGACCCTTCTTATGATAATGCATGATTGACTTGTCCTTGCCAAGAGCGAGGTAAAACATATCGTAGGATATGTCCCACCTCTAACCATGTTCTTGAAAACCTCGATAAATCATGTCATGCGTGACGTGCTCGTGGGAACCGTGTACATACTTGCATTTAAATTTAAACATGACCATTGGGTAATTTCACAACACATATAGCGTCAAAGATTAAGCAATTCAATATTCATAGCATTTAGGGAAAACAGGAAACACACTATCATAGGCCCTAGCAATATTCAGAATTTATTAGGCATGTATTTCCTAATTTACAGCTCACTGTATTCACCTTGGCATTTCATCAAACATGGTGTGTTCATTATGGATTTACCCTACAACATGCTTTTCTAGATGGTTTTACTCAATCATACATGTATGTTTATTATTGGAACAATGCCCTTCCCCGTTTTAGTCATCACCACACAACCACTGGCATCCAATCGCCCCTTACATCTCCATTCACCATTCACCATTTACCATTCATCCATCTCATAGCACATGTGTAAGTGAAAGAAAATAAAGAGAAATGAGGGGAAAAGAGGATCTATAACTAGGAGGGTAGTAAAAAGTACCGACCTTGAAGAAATGAGGGAGAAACCCTCTTTCCAAATGACTGTGAGTTGCTGCCCTAGCTTGGATCACGAGCTCCACCATGCCTGAACCAAAATCTTGAAGAAAACGGGCTTGAGGTTGATCTAGGGTTTCAAAAACCCTTTGATTTCTCTCCAAACTGGAAACCCTAGGTTGGAATCGCCTTCTCCTCTTTCTTCTATTCTCTCAAACTCTCTAAGTGTCGAATGATGCCCTAAAGGCTCGGGTTAAACTCTTAAGGTAAGAGTGAACTGACCAAAAGACCGTAATACCCTTACTGGGATTTCTGAAATGACGCGAGGACCGTGAATAGTGCTGAACACATTGTGTTGTGAATAGTGCCAACTCGTGGTGCTGTGAATAGTGCCAACTCGTGGTGCTGTGAATAGTGCCAACTCGTGGTGGTGTGAATAGTGCCAACTCGTGGTGTTGTGAATAGTGCCAACTCGTGGTGCTGTGAATAGTGCCAACTCGTGGTGCTGTGAATAGTGCCAACTCGTGGTGCTGTGAATAGTGCCAACTCGTGGTGTTGTACAACGTGCCCGTTGTGAGCTGTACAATGGATGCACACAGTATACGTTATCAGAGTACGTTGTCTGTGCTACGTTATCAGAGTACGACGTCAGAGCACGTCCTTAGTGCCTTCCGAGCTACGATTTCCTACAGGTTTAGACTGTTTTGGCCATATCTTTTGACTCGTTCATCCGATTTTGACGATTCAACTTGCGTTGTGTTCGTACTTCGAAAAGGAACATTTCTAATGTTTCGAAATTTCCAATTTCTTCTTTATTTATTAATTATACCTCTTAAAAAGGCAAAAATGACAACGAGAGTGTCATGTATTAACTGTGAAAAGGTCCGGGGCTCTACAAATGCCAAGCAATAACAAGATAAATAGAGTGAGGGAGAGATAAAAGATACTACACACAAGATTTGACATCGGAGTTTAGCAACTTGCCTACGTCCCCGCCTTTAAACTTCCCGCTTTAGGATTTTTACACGATTTCATTAATCGTACTCTTCTTTACGGACAAAGAGCATGCCTTTACAATCCTTCTTCATGGGTGATGATTTAACCTTATAATCCTTTTCTCAGGCTTAGGATAAAACCTCTTCAAGAGAGTGCCTCTCTTGGATACAAGAAGAACACTTCTTCACTGGTGCAAGAATCCAAGATTCTTGACTTAGCTTTTACAATGAGTGGTTGGATATTAAATCCGAAATTAAAAGCTCCTTGATGAGCTAAATAAGAGTGAAAAAACAAATCTAATAATCTCTCAAATATGATTGGAATTGAATGCTCTAACACAGAGGGATTGGGATTCTAGGAATTCAATGGAAAAACAAAGTATTGAATGCTTGAACAGCTTGGATAATCAATGAATAGTGTTAGATCTCTGTGTTTGTTCATAAATATGCTCTATTTATAGGTGAGCAATCAAATTTGGTTGTTATGGGAACATTTAAGGCGAAATAACCGTTGAAAACTAGCCGTTATGTTTAGTTCCCGCAAGCACTCGTCGATGAGTGAGAAAGAGTCATCGACGAGTGGTGTTACAGAGCTCAAACAAGAGCTATTATTTTGCCACTCGTCGACGAGTCACCTAGACTCGTCAATGAGTTCTCTGAAATTTTACAGAGAACCCATCTTTATGAGACCAAAATGATAGGAATGATTACATGGTCCATAAACATTCATAAAAACATTATTTTAGGCCCTTAGAATGATGTCCAAACTATTCTAAGTATCCTATGATCTATCTAGGTAATTTTAAGCAATCAAGTTCTAAGATCTTGAGGACTTTACATGGTCCTAGGTACTCTTGACTTTAATACTAGACTCCTTTGAGAGTTGGTCTTCTTATGGAACTCATGGAGCTTTAGTCTTGATGTGTCTTTATGATTTGGCTTGAGTCTTTGAAGCTTTTCCTTTAAAATGATTGATACTTGGTCTTTTGACTTTGATTCTCTTGAGTGGTTGATCTTTTCAATACTCCATAACTTGAATGATGAGCTAAATGCTCTATTTCTCTGAAAGTGCACATACTAAATAGAAACATTAGTATCATAATAATCATTCCATTATTGTGTTATCATCGAAACTATTAAGGGTACTTAGAGTTGTAACCTTGAGGCTAATAACCTTCCGGTTCTTCTGGATATCCCTCCTCAATCCAGGGTCCTAGAGCACAAATGTCAAATCCTCCTGTACCTACTGACAATTACAATTCAGCTAAGCATTGACAATGCTTAGTGTATATAAAGTACAGTTAACAATATAACATATCATATCATACAATTCCATACATATCATACTTTACATAATCAGAGCACGGAAAACAAGTGAGGAATATCTATATCATCATTCCATGTAGACTTGTGATACATGTGCATATGCATATGAAATCATAATAGTAACATGTCAGTCCATACCAGATTCCCATGCCCATACCAGGGTTCCAAGGTCCATGTCAGTCTAAGTTTCATACCATATTTTAATACCAAGGTCCATACCAGATTTCCAATAACAAGGTCCATACCAGATTTCAAGTTAGTTCCATATCCATGCATGACCATATGAGACTTGTGTACTTAACAACTTAATATGTCATGAACTGTGTGTTTGAGTGTCATGATTAACCTTCGATTAGGTTATCTCTTAGATTCTGATATCTCACCTTTGAAATTCTACTAAAGGTATCCATATAATGATAGTTAGAGAACTCTAGGTTAGTAATATCATTCTCTAAGTATTTACCCTTCTAAAATTTAACTATCATACATGCATAATTAATTATAATTTAGCAAATGAATATCATACCCTAATACTTATCATTCATGTAAGTGATCATATTCAATTCATATAAACAGGGTTAAAAATTATCACCTCAAGTATAACAATCTGATAAATCACAATCCCATAATCCTAAATCCATCACCACAATTTCATCATTATCATTCCATCAATTTTACATCTGAAACCCTAAATTTACCATTCTATCATCGTATAATAAATTTCATTATCATTATCAATTCCAAATTATGAAAACAATAGTATATCATCTTACTCCTCCCAAAGTCCATTCTAATATTGAATCCCATACCCTTTTCCATCATGCAAGATCATACCATTCCTTTTATATTCATTAAACATTAACACAAGCATATTCAAATCAAGATCAGGGTTATTCTTATCATAACATTAATAAAAGTGCAGTATATAGTAGTACCTCACAAGATCATTTTCCTGCAATCCCTCGCTTGAGAATGACCATGGATTCCGATTTTGAAGCTTTCCCTATTCTCTTGACAAAACCCCCTTGCAAATCCTTTTCAAAACACTCTTTGGAATTTCTATAACTCTTACAATATTTAAAACCCTAAAACCGACAAGTTAGAGATCTATTTATAAGCCAAAGAGTCCTTAGAGACTTCTGATTCTCGGAAATTAAAAAAAAAAAAAAAGTTTTGGGTAAATTTCCAACTGGGCGGTCGTCCGGTGTGGAGGGGCAGTTGGGCAGTTGACCAGTGTTTTGATCTCTCTGTCTGAAATCCCCATACATTTTTCTAACATGAGTTTTTTGAGGGTTGGACCGGGATGGAGGGGGGTCGACCGGTGTCCCTTGTTTTTCCTTTTTTTGGTCTTTTTCTTCATCCAACACCTAGCCCTTTGGTCACAAAACATATTTAAACATAATATCACATAGTAAAGCATACAAAATGCATCTTAGGCATAAATTTCCAGATTTTTCATTAACTTTGCACAAGTTTCAAGAAAACCAAGTTTTGGGTCTCTACATACCACTAGTGTATGTGAGAATACCAATGCTATAATTGATTTATATAATAATTTATTATTTACTATATGCGTAAGCAAATTTGTGAAAATTAGAAATTTTATAAAAGGTATAGTGGGGACTACTCTAAAAATGTGTTTTAATCTAGAGGTTGAAAGTTATATCTACTTACAAAATTTAAACTGCATACTATGACTTGTAAAAATAAGCACCAAATAATGAATTAGTGGATACAAATGAACCCATTTCAGCTCATCTACAAACACATGTTGTAAAGAAATATTATCCAATAAGGTTCAGCTATGTCCAACACAGAGACATGGACAAAGGAAAAGATAAAAAACAATTAATTTTCAATAAAATTTAAAGTTATAAGAGATAATTAAAAATTTTGATGGAACAACACACCAACCAACCTGTGTTTGGGGATAGCCTACACACCATGTGAAGTTTGAAGTGTTCCATCAATTAAATTGAAACGAAGAGATATCTATGAACATTAACGCAATGAGATGAAGAAAAGAGGTCTCTCTCCTATGATCAGCATGGAAATAAAAATCACCGAAACCGATACGAAACGGGGGATACGTATAGGTATCGGTAATCCCCTATACGATATTTATACTGATACAAAACGGGTAATATGTATCGTTTATTAGTTATTCATGTTTTAATTTATTATGTAATTGTAATTTTGTTTGTTACTTTGTTTTTGAGTCGATTCCCATGACTTTTTATTTAGTTCTTATAACTCGTTGATATTATTTAAATTTAATTTGATTTTTTAAAATTTTCTTGTAGAGCCCCTGACCTTTTCACAGTTAAGGCATGACATTCTCGTTGTCATTTTGCCTTTAAAGAGGTGTAATTAATAAATAAGGAAGAAATTGGAAATTTCAAAATGTCAGAAATGTTCCTTTTCGAAGTACGAGCCCAACGCAAGTTGAATCATCAAAATCGGACGAACGAGTCAAAAGATATGGCCAAAACAGTCTGGACCTGTAGGCAATCGTAGCTCGGTTATTCACTAAGGACGTAGCGCGGAAGGCACTAAGGTCGTGCTCTGACGTCGTACTCTGATAACGTAGCACAGACAACGTACTCTGATAACGTATACGTTGTGCATCCATTGTACAGCTCACAACGGGTACGTTGTACAGCACAACGGGCACGTTGTACATAAGACAACGGACTACGAGCTCAGCACTATGCACGACATAACGTGACAACGGGTTCGGCACCCTTTCACAACACAACGTGTTCAACACTGTTCACAGCACAACGAGTTGGTGCTATTCACAGCACAACGAGTTGGCACTGTTCACAGCACAACGAGTTGGTGCTATTCACAGCACAACGAGTTGGTGCTATTCACAGCACAACGAGTTGGCACTGTTCACAGCACAACGAGTTGGTGCTATTCACAGCACAACGAGTTGGCACTGTTCACAGCACAACGAGTTGGCACTGTTCACAGCACAACGAGTTCGGCACTCGTGTTTTTACAGAAATTCAGTAAGGGTATTTTGGTCTTTTGGTCGGTTCACTCTTACCTTAAGAGTTTAACCCGAACCTTTAGGGCATCATTCGACACTTAGAGAGATTGGGAGATAAGAAGAGAGGAGAAGGCGATTCCTAAACCTAGGGTTTCCAGTTTGGAGAGAAATCAAAGGGTTTTGAGACCCTAGATCACTCCCAGTCCGGTTTTCTTCAAGATCTCGGCCCAAGCTCGTGCGAAGCTCGTGTTCCAAGCTAGGACAGCAACTTACAGTCGTTTAGAAGAGGGATTTCTTCCTCATCTCTTCAAGGTCGTTACTTCTTGCTACCCTCCTAGTTATAGTTCTTCTTTCCCCTTCATTTCTCTTTATTTTCTTTATTTACACATGTATTATGAGATGGATGGTCGTGAATGGTGAATGGAGATGGAATGGGCGACTAGATGCCAATGGTTTTGTGTGATGAATAAATGGGGAAGGGCATTGTTCCAAATAATGAACATACATGTATGATTTGAGTAAAACCCACCTAGAAAAGCATGTTGTAGGGTAAATCCATAATGAACACACCATGTTTGATGAAATGCCAAGGTGAATACAGTGAGTTGTAAATTCAGAAATGCATGCCTAATAAATTATGAATATTGCTAGGGCCTATGATAGTGTGTTTCCTGCTTTCCCTAAATGTCATGAATATTACATTGCTCAATCATTGATGTTATATGTGTTGTGAAATTACCCAATTGTCATCTTTAAATTTGAATGCAAGTATGTACACGGTTTCTCACGAGCACGGCATGCATGACATGATTTATCGAGGTTTTCAAGAACATGGTTAGAGGTGGGACATATCCTACGATATGTTTTGCCTCGCTTTTCACAAGAAAACAAGAACCAACATTCCACGAGGGGTCTCCCCTCACTCACAAGTGCATATCATGAAGAAGGGCCTCCCTTCCCTCGCAAGTACATACATATCATAAAGAAGGGTCTCCCTTCCCTCGCAAGTGCATTGCATAAAGAAGGGTCTCCCTTCCCTCTCAAGACATCTCACAAGTGCATCTCACAAGTTACATGATCACAAGCAAGCACGCATGACATGCATGACATGACACAATATACAAGAATCAAGCAAGACAAACACGACAAGCTTTCAAGTACGAAAAGATATTTCAAGTCAAGTCAAGTGCACGATGTTTTCAAGAGGTTTCATCCGCTTTCTACGAAATACAAGCATGATTATAATTGCTTTGCTTCCTTGTATGATATGAATTGTTTCCTTCTAACATATATGAATTGTTCCTGCTTTGTGTATGCTATCCGTATGCTATGACTGTTGGTTAGTGCTTAGTACCCGCTGAGTATTCCATGCTCAGCCGTACTTCTTATGTCGGCAGGTGATGGCGGAGCAGCTGCTCCATTTGATATCTGTGCTCCGAGCCCTTGGGTGGAGGAGGAGTACGCCGAGGAACCTTTGGAGGAACCTCCAGTAGAGGGTTACCATTAGGTGGTTGTAGATTCTGAGTGAATTAGCTGTGGGTGAGATGAGAGTCAGATTTGTGTATTTTGGCGGGCATGTCCGCACTTTCTTTCGATTACTTTTTGTATAACTTGGATTTGCGTATGCATATACATAGAAGTTTGGTAGACTTCCGCTGTGCTTTATGGTTATGTTTCCGCTATGATGTCCCCTATTGTATATTCTCTGTGGGTTTTTACAGGTTGGTTTGTCAAGCAAGTCATGTAAGCCATGATTAGTCGTCCAAAGTTCACTCTAACTCCTAGGGTGGGTTTTGGGTCGCGACAGAAGTGGTATCAGAGCTTAGGCTTTAGGTCTCTAGGGTCACTTAGAATCTTATACCACGGCTTGACAAGAGCATATGTTAGGAAACAAGTTAGGCAGAAAGTAAGTCGGAAGAGAGTCTTTATCCAAGTGTAAGACTAAACTTTAGTCTTAGTCAAAATGGTTGCTTTAACCAAGTACGGGTCCTAGGTACGCTAGAACACTAAAGTATAAGTATAATGTGATGAATACTCTGATGACTCGATGTGATGTATATTAGTATTATACAACTAATACAAATTGAGTTATTGTGAAATGGCATTGAAATAAACTGTGGTTTCAAGGTAGACTCATGTGGTGTTATTATTCTCAGGACTTTAGTCATGAGACGGAACACACGGGGTCGTGGACCACATACCAGAGCTTCCTCTTCTTCACGGGATAAGGATGAGCAGTCGGACCTCTCTCAGGTCTTAGGCTCTATTGCTGAGACACTCGCCATACTGGCGGCTCGGCAGGCTATACCGGCATCAGCGGCACCTACTCCACTGCCCGCAGCTCCCGTACATCGTGCCACTGGAGTTGAGGCATTCAGGAGATTGAGGCCTCCATCCTTCCATGGGAGTGTGGACCCTCTTGCTGCGGAGGCATGGATCCTCCAGATGGAGAAGATCTTTGCGGTCCTCTCACCTACAGAGGAGGATAGAGTAGCATGGGCAGTTTTCATGTTAGAAGGTGAAGCCCACCATTGGTGGTTGTCCGCATTGAGGACGCGAGATTTGACCATGCAGGGTCAACCTTGGACTTGGGATGAGTTCAGGGACACTTTTTATAAGAAGTACTTTCCGATCGGAGCACGGGAAAGGAAAGAGAGAGAATTCATCAACCTTGAGCAAGGTTCGATGTCAGTAGCACAATATGAAGCTAAGTTCTCGGAGCTCTCTAGATTTGCGCCTCACATGGTGGCTACCGAGGCAATGAAGGCAAGAAGGTTTGAGCAAGGGCTCAAAGATGTATCATGGAGAAGGTTTCGGTCTTCAGACATGCTACCTACCCTGAGGTAGTAGATAAGGCCTTATTGGTCGAGGCCAATTCAGAGATAGTGTCCAAGAAGAGGGAGTTGGCGAGAGGCCAATCCAGTAGTTCAGCACCTCTAGAGAGGCGGGCTCGTACCGGTCCTTATCAGTATGCGTGGCCAGCACCACCGATGAGGCCATCCTATGCGCCTCCAGCTCCCGGCAGTATGTGCCTCAGGCACCGCCACCTCAGGCCCTTCCAGCCCACGGCCTGTTGCACCTCAGACGATGAGGTATGCTCCTCTTCCGGCCCCTCCGACTTATACATACGAGGTCTGCACTTCATGCGGCCGAAGGCACCCGACAGGAGATTGCCGAAGAGCATCGGGTGGATGTTTCATTGTGGTCACCAAGGCCATATGATCAGGGATTGCCCCAGTCGGCATTTACCAGGCCAGTCTCAGGGGATTAGTCCACCAGCACGCCCAGCAGGATCATATCAGGCGTCATCTCAGACTACCCGGTCTACACCTCAGTCTCGCCAGGCGAACCAGGGGCGAGTTTTTTGCCTTGACAGAGGGTGATGCACTTGCATCTGACGATGTGGTGCAAGGTACGCGTTAGAGTTATTTTCTTTATTCGTGATTGTTAGGTTATGTTTTATTCCATGTGCACGTACTTGGTATGCTATATATATATATACACCTATGAGTATATGCTGTTGATGCTTGAATTGACGTAACTAGCTAAAATTTCAAGAACCCTACTAGTCAATGAGTATTTGGCTCGAGTGTTGATTGAATACCGGGTCTACTCATTCGTTTGTCTCGCCGAGTTTTTCAGAAGGCTTTTCTGTGGAGCTAAGTCAGCTAGAACCGGAGTTAGCCATTTCGACTCCTCTCGGCAAAACAGTATTGGCAGATAAAGTGTATAGAAATAGTGTGGTCCAAGTTGGGAAGCCACGAGTTGGCGGTTGATCTCATCGTCCTTGGATTCCAAGACTTTGATTGTTATATTGGGAATGGATTGGTTAGCAGCACATCATGGGCATGTAACTTGCTTTGAGAAATGGTACTCTTCAAGCCAGTAGAAGGAAAACCATTCCACTTTCGCGGGTTGAAAAGTAGATATATTGCTCGTTTTGCGGCGTTGAGCTTAGCTAACCCCGAGGCAAAGGACTCATCGACTATTCCGGTTGTGAGTGAGTTCCTGGATATATTTCCAGAGGAGTTGCCAGGATTGCCTCCAGACAGAGAGATTGATTTTGTGATCGAGCTTGCACCAGGCACAGCTCCTGTTTTCAGAGCTCCATATAGAATGGCCCCTATTGAACTCAAGGAGTTGAAGACTCAGTTGGAGGAATTGCAAGGCCTTGGCTTCATTCGACCAGTGTCTCACTGTGGGGGCCCTGGTGTTGTTTGTTAAGAAGAAAGATGGCTCGATGCGGATGTGCGTCGATTACAGGCAATTGAACAAAGTCACTATAAAGAATAGGTATCCCTTGCCTAGGATTGATGACTTGTTTGATCAGTTGAAGGGAGCGAGATTTTTCTCAAAGATAGATCTTCGATCGGGCTATCCCCAGTGAAAGATTAAGGCGGAAGATGTTCCCAAAACTGCTTTCAGGACTCGGTATGGACACTACGAGTTCTTGGTGATGCCTTTTGGATCACGAACGCGCCGGCAGCCTTTATGGACTTGATGAACCGGTGAGGCCGGTATCTGATAGGTGCGTGATTGTAATTGTTGATGTACATATTGGTCTATTCCCAGACACGGGAAGATCACACACGCGACGCCTTGCTTTGAAAATGCTAAGAGCTCCAAGCTAATACCCCGCCAAACTTAGCAAGGAAAGGGAATGTGAGTTTTGGTTGGAAAGGTGGCATTCCTAGGCCACGTTGTTTCTGCAGAATTACTAGGTATATCTCGGTAGATCCAGAGGAAGATGGAAGCAGTTTATGAGTTGGGCGAGGCCCAAGAGTGTTACTGAGATACGCAGTTTTCTTGGATGGCAGGCTACTACATCGGAATTTAGAGGGTTTCTCTAGCCTTGCAGCACCGTTCACTTACCTGACAAGGAAGAACGCCAAGTTTTGTATGAGTGATAAGTCGAGATCAGTTTCACGGAACTGAAGAAGCTTACTACAGCCCCTGTCCTTACTGTGCCATCCGGACCTTATGGTATGAGGTGGTATAGTTATGCCTCACACGTTGGACCTTGGGTGTGTACTCACTGCAGCCAAGAAATTCATTGCCTATGCTCAGACGTTGAAAGGAGCAGGAGAATTTCCCCGCAGCTTGGCCTTGCTGCGGTCGTGTTTGCACTTAAGATTTGGGCATCATACCGTTATGTGTTATTCTATGTGTTCACTGATCACAAGAGGCCCCTCAGTATCTCTTTCCAAAGTAGCTGAATCTAGGCACGCGTTGATGGAATTTTTGAAAGACTATGATGTACCATTCAATACCACCCGGGTAGCAATGTAGGGCTGATGCTTTAACAAGAAGACCTCCGGGGTTGTTCGCACCCATGTTGGTTCCAGAATGGAAGCTAACTAAAACTTGCAATCTGGACACAGTGTGATGACTCTGTCCGCGGTCCCTACCTTGGCAAATTTTACGGTTCGGCCGTACATTATAGATTTGATCCCAGAATACCAGCATGGATGCGGAATTGTTGGCTTATCGGGACAGGAAGTTGCTAGGGTGTGAGGACTTCTCCTCTCACTAGTCGGTGCTATCACTCAAGGGAAGCTGTGCGTCCCACCAATACAGAT